>CM040241.1:47460774-47819277 GCA_022545495.1 Chrysanthemum lavandulifolium | reverse complement strand
CATTCGGTCTTAATAGTCTCTCTCTCTAAATGCTTTTTGATTGTGTGGTATATTGATATCATTCTTGATATCGAGGTTGAGTGTCTGTATCAAGATCAAACTCTTCATTTGATCTTGTTGTTGTGTGTTGAGAGTTCTTGTAGTGAGGTTGATTGGTGTCTTCCTAGAAGAGATCAATCATTTCTTGTGTATTCGTTTGGTAAGCACCCGATTGGGGACTTATCTACTTGACATTGTTCTAATAAAATTACACCAATGGGTGGTTGGTTGGGTGTACGTGCGGATTGTTGTGTGGTTTTGGTTATATTTACAAAGTGTTTTGCATTGCGGTTTTGTATATGGTTCTTTTTGTTTGCTAGTGATACACTTTGATGGTAATTGTTTCCAAGAAGGAAAGTTATTTTTGTTTTGCATTGCTATTATTGTAGATTACTCCGATAATTATCATTCATTTTTAGTTTCACTTGTATATTAAACTTTGCATGTTTAAATGAATGAATACATGGGTACTGATGTGTTTCATGAGGAAATTTTAACGTCGGGTAATTTTAGTGAGTTAAGTATATTGTGGGATGAGATTAGCATTTAACCCGATAAACTCATCCCGGTAGATCCACCTGATAGATACGATACCTTATAGGGTCAGATTGCGGGCTATTTTTTTTAGTTTTTCAAAACTCGATAGAGCCGACCTGATAACCTGATTGACACCCTTGTAAAGGGGATTGATTCTTTTTTGTTCTATCTTTCCTATTACTTGAACAATCATAAAACTTCCAACCTATACCCATAAACTTGGATGCAGCTGATTTCTCTATAATATTTCTTTTTTCTATCAATTTTCTTCGTTAACTTTTCACTTGGTGATTAAAGTGAGTAGGTACAACAAAAATAACATCAGTAAATTCATCTTCTTTATGAAATCTACTTTGCTTTCTTTTCTTACCAAAAGAAAGTTGGTTTGTCACATCCTCATTTACTCTTTCCTCCAAAGATACAACAACTTTTTATGTAACACTGCAATTTTGAGTAAGTACATTTATTTCTTCCTTATTCTTTGCAACGTCTCTTTCCTGTCTTGACGCACAATCTTGAATTTTGAAAAGTTGTGGTGGTTGTGGTAATGGCGGGAAAACTTGTTCTGCTTTGCATACAGCTAGAAATGAATCACTTAGCGATAAACAACACAATAGTATGACTTACATAACTACATAAGTACGTACTACTTACGGGACAATGGTTTAGTTATGTCTTTTTGAAAAGATAGTGTGACATGATACTGAGCTTAATCATCTCAAACTAGAGATAATAGATTGATTGAGACTATAAAAAAATGTTAGTATAAGTGAATATATGAAAAGAAAAATTATTAAGTTAATTGACAAACGTTTAAGGCGGTGGCGGAGTATAAAGGATATCATATTATCATTGTTAGCCTATATAAGAATACCAAAGAAGCTTAAGTATGAGACCAAGAAATTAAGCTAACGAATTACTACTAGATTAATGTTGTGTAATAAAGTGGTATTCAAGATAATTTAAGAATCTGAGTGCAAGTAGCAACGATAACTTCAAGAGAGATACAAGTGTATAAGAGCATGGGGTATGGTAACCTTGTATTGAGTTAAACCTTAACTTGCTCTAAGTTAAGGGTGTTTTACCATTGCAAAGGAGTGAGTTAAGGGCAAGCCTTAAACCCTCATGTTAAGCTCATAACGCACGTTAAAAGGCCTTCATTTAATTTTTTTTCTTTCATTTCGGCCCCCTAAATGAAGGGGTGTTTTTGTAAATTGTTGTTGAGTTATTGTTGAGTTATGATAAGGGTGTTTTTGTTGAGTTAAGGTGAAATGTTAAACCGGTGTGGCGCCGACGTGTCATGGTGTTAAACCTTAACTTAAATTACCATACCCTTTGCTCTAAGAAGTGAGAGTCACTTTATTTTGCTTACCATGGACAAATCTACACCATCCATCTAGTTTGATTTAATGATGGAGATTAACCTAAGATTTAAAAGGTAAACCTAAGTCCATGTTTTTTTTTCTTCTTTTTGTCTTTCTTTTATTTTTTAATTCAAATTTTTATTTTATTCATGCTTTTTTTTTTGCGTTTTTATAAATTCACGTTTTTTCGTTTTCATACGTTTTCGTCTATTTTCATACTTTTTCATCTGTTTTCGTTTTTTTCGTCCGTTTTCATACGTTTTCGCCCGTTTTCATACGTTTTCGTTTGTTTTCGTCCGTTTTCATTTGTTTTCTTTCATTTTCGTCCATTTTCATACGTTTTCATCCATTTTCAGACGTTTTTACGCTTTCATACTTTTTCGTCTGTTTTCATATGTATTCGTCCGTTTTCTTATGTTTTCGTCCTTTTTCATACGTTTCTGAATATCACTTTGTGATATATAGAATATCACTTGTGATTTTCTGGATATCACTTTATGATATTCTAAATATCCCTTGTGATTTTTATGTTACAAAACATTAGTTGAAAATCACTTGTGATATTCAGAAAATCACTTGTGATATTCATAATATCATTTGTGATATTCAGAATATCATTTGTGATATTCAAAATATCACTTGTATTATCTGAATATCACAGAATATCACTTGTGATATTCAAAAACGTATGAAAATGTCTGAAAACGGCCAAAAATATTTAAAAACGGAAAAAAACGTAAGAAAACGGACGAATATGTATGAAAACGGACGAAAACGTATAAAAGCGTAAAAACACGTATGAAAACAGACGAAAACGTATGAATAATGGATGAAAACGTAAGAAAGCGGACGAAAACGTATGAAAACGGGCGAAAACGTATGAAAACGGGCGAAAACGTATAAAAACGGACGAAAACGTATGAAAACAGACGAAAACGTATGAAAACAGAAGAAAACGCATAAAGCGAAGAAAAAAAACACGAATTAAAAAGACGTGAATATCGTGAATTAGAAAGAAAAAAAAAAGAAAACGTGAATTTAAAAAAAATGTGAATTAAAAAAAATTGAATAAAAAAGAAAGACAAAAAGACAAGAAAAAAACATGGACTTAAGTTTATCTATTAAATTTTATATTAATCTCCACCATTAGATCAAACTAAATAGATAATAAAAATTTGTCCCTTCTTAAGCATCAAAATAAAAGTAAGCATTTAAACTTTTCTCCTAATTTAAACGTATACACGGATAAAGCACTATGTGTAAATCGATAAAATAACTACTTAACCCAAATTTAATTCACCAAGAAACTTAATATATGCTCCATATGTCTATACAAATCAACAACCATACTTTAACAAACAATTTCTTAAAATCTTCTAAGTACGCTAATAGCCTAAACTATTACATATGCAAAATAAAAGTATGCAAATTAAATCAACTACACTAAAAGTATACAAAATGAATTATAATATAAAGGGGCAATTTCATATCTCCCCTCATTTTAGTCGGAAATTTCATATATAACCAAACATGCATAAAAAATATTGTACATTATGCATTTAATTTTGAGTATATATGAAATGAATCATCAAAGTAGGGTAGTATATGAAATTAATTCTAATATAAAAATCATAACATAAAGATACCTCAAAACTTCCATGTGTTAAAAAAAGATTTTCTCTTTGTATCAACTTTTACATTGTTAGTACAAAAAGTGTGACGAGTTGAAATATGTGTATAGGGCTCGTGTTGGGCTGGACCAACAGTCTACCAATGGGCTAAATTTGTATTAAACCAAGTGATAGATTGGATCCGTGCATAAATGAAAGCAAACCCTTAGCCTTACCGTGAGGACGGACCCCACAATTAAGCTCCGGCGTGAGAGTAAGTATGTATTGTCAAAGAATAAAAGTGCGTGTATTATTATGTGAGAGAAAGTTGTACCTTATGAGAGAATTAGAGCTCCTTTTATAGGCGAGGCAAATGCTAGGGTTTCCTAACATTTTGCTTATAAAAGGTTAGTGGCCGGAGTGGGACCCTTGTCAGGCAAGGTTCCCCAGTAATCGTATACGCGGACACAGAATAATTTCCGCGGCCATGGGTCTGGTTCGCTGTGTACTCTGTGTGCGTCTTTTAGTCCGGACCGTAGCCAATTTGTCATTGGGCTAACTGGCGATCCGGTACTTGTGGTTGTTTTGTTGTTGGGCCTGGGCCCGAAATGCGTATAGCATAAGCTGAGCCCAATAGGCCTGTTGTACGTGCTATACGTCATCAAGTCCTCCCAGTCTAGTTTATTCATTCACTTGCGGTTCGTGTGTCGCGTGCGGTGAATGTTACTAGAGTTAAGGTTACTGAACGGTTTTTCTTCCGCGCTTTCAAAGCGCCTCCGACGATTTCTTTCTTAGTAGGTGGAACGTGCGACATGGACACTTTTAGGCTTTTCATTTTCGGAATCGATTCGGACCGAGTGGCCCACCCGTCATGTTGTCATCCTTATATTTTACTTTTGATCCTACCCGCTTAACTTGATTGTCGCCAATACGTGTAATCATCTTATGTTATCTTAGGTCAATATACCACTAGTATAAATACTCTGCTGGTTTTACCATTTCACTTTTCTTTCTTCGTTGTTTTTCGCCATTGTCGCAATTTCTTCATTTCCTTGTTTTATGCACTCTGTGCTGCTTCACTTTTTCTCTTAAAAAAGGGTCCGTTCGCTTACCAGGTTAGATCTTGACTTTTATTCTTCCGTCATGGGTACCATTATAGATATTAAATATTATCTTACCCGAGAAGCCTTTAAAACCTTTTGCGATAAATTTCATATTCCTCCCGAAGTTCACCTTAATCCTGTTTCTTGATATATGCCAACCATATGTTCCTATTTTGTTGTCTTTAATTTAATCAATTAATTATCATAAAACATTATTTAACTAATATGAGTCATTTTTATAGTTTTTATTTGAGGTGATTACATCAAACAAGTTGCCTACATGATTTTTCTTGTTTACAAACTTATTTCTTTTTGTTTTATAATTATCCATAACTTTCACAACTCATAACAAAAGTTGCTTTATTTTGGATATTATTATTTTAGTATTTACCAATAGATAAATCTCTATCATCTATTTACTTTGATTTAATAGTTGGGAAGAGGAATTTTCTTTTGCCCTACTCTTATTTTGGTGCTTAGTAGTGGATAAATCCCCACCATTCATCTAGTTGATCTAACGATGGGGATTAACCTAACATTTAATGGATAAACCTAAGTCCATGTTTTTTATTGTCTTTTGTCTTTTTTTTCTTCACTTTTTTGTCTTTTATTTTCTTCACTACTTTTTTTCTTTCTAATTCACGCTTTTATTTATTAACGTTTTCCTTTTTTTTTTTTTCTTTTTTTCTTCACGCTTTTTAACGCTTTTTTAATTCGCTTCATTTTCTTCGCTTTCATCGTTTTCTGCTTTCACACATTTGATACGCTTTCATCTATTTTCGTCCGCTTTTGTCCGCTTTCATACGCTTTATGTCTTTGCTTTTCACGTTCGTCCATTTTCGTCCGCTTTCATACGTTTCGTCCGCTTTCATTCGGTTTCTTCGTTTTCATTCATTTTCGAACGTGTTTTTACGCTTTCACACGCCGTCCGCTTTCATATGTATTAGTCCATTTTTTACGCTTTCATCCGCTTTCTTACGCTTATATGTTTGGACTATCACAAGTGATATTATGAGTTATTCGTAATATTATTTTGTGATATTTTGAATATCGCTTGTTATTTTCGAATATCACTTTGTGATATTTAGAATATCACTTGTGATTTTTGAATAGCTACTAACCACCACACTTTTATTGCTAATTTTTCGTGTATCTCATTCTCATGATGTTCGACTTTTGGAAGAGAATTTGATATCACCGGTGACATCACGATATGTCGCTTCTTCTATTTTGTTGAATCATGTGATATCACGATGATATCACTTGTGATATCACGATGATATCACTTGTGAAATCACCTGTGATATCACAGATGATATCACTTGTGAAATCACGTGTGATATCACGTGTGATATCACAGGTGATATCACCTGTGATGTAACATGTGTTTGAGCTTCTTCAGTTTGTTTATAAAGATGTTGTACTTTTTTAACCATAGCTTCTTCACTGATCAACCATAGATATTTTCAAATCCCGTTGTAAAACCTAGTGAAATACTCACAATGTATCCATTAAAGACAAATTCAATCACAGCTTAAATAATAAACAAAAGTACACTAAATAACTATGTGTTTAAAGCAAAATCAACTTGTTTAAGTTGTTTAATCTAAATGTAAACAAATAAAAACGTAAGAAAACAGACGAATACGTATGAAAGCGTAAAAACACGTCTAAAAATGGATGAAAACCTATGAAAATGAAAGAAAACTGATGAAAATAGACGAAAACGTATAAAACCAAGGAAACGTATGAAATGAACAAAATGAACGAAAATGATGAAAACGTATGAAAACATACGAAAACGTTTGAAGGCGAAGAAATAACGCGAATTAAAAACGTAAAAAAACGCTAATTTAAAAGAAAAGCGTGAATTAAAAAAAAAAAAAAAAAAAAAAAAAAACGTGAATTAAATAAAAAAATGTGAATTTAAAATAAAAGACAAAAAAATTTTGAATAAAAGAAAAACAAAAGACAAGAACAAAAAACATGGACTTAGGTTTATCTTTTAAATCTTAGGTTAATCCCCATCATTAGATCAAACTAGATGAATGGTGAGGATTTGTAATTTGGTAAGCATGAATTTGTTGGTAAGCAAAATAAAGTGCCTCTAGTTGGGAATAACCTAAAATTTAATATATAAACCTAAGTTAATGTCTTTTATTTTTCTTTTTTTCTTTGTCTTTTTGTCTTTCTTATTTATTCATTTTTTTCTTGTCTTTTTTAATTCACATTTTTTATTTCAATTCATGTTTTTTTTTCTTTTCTTTTTTTTTTAATTTTTTCATGTTTTTTCTTCGCTTTCACGCGTTTCATCTGCTTTTCATACATTTTCATATGTTTTCATCTTTTTCCGTCCGTTTTCATACATATTCGCCTGCTTTCTTACGCTTACACGTTTCGCCCATTTTTCGTGACGTTTTCGTCCGTTTCGATGTGTATTTACGCTTACATACGTTTTCGTCCGCTTTCTTACGCTTTATTTGTTTTTACGTTTTCGCCTATTTTCATCCGTTAAACGCCGTTTTGCTTTTATTACGTTTTCGTTCGTTTCACATGTTTTCGTTCGTTTTCTTGTGTTTCGTCCATTTTCATACGTTTCGTCCGCTTTCATACGTGTTTTACGCCAACAGCGTTCGTCCGTTTTCATACATATTCGTCCGCTTTCTTATGTTTTGTCCGTTTTCATGAGTTTTCGACGCTTTTAAATGTTTTGACCGCTTTGACGCTTTCGCCAACGGTCAAAATCATTTAAAACGGACGAAACGTATGAAAACGGACAAAAACATAAGAAACGGACGAGGTATGAAAACGGACGAAAACGAGTAAAATGGACGAAAACGAAAGAAAACGGATGAAAACGGCGAAATGTATGAAACGAAGAAATGTAAGAAAACAGACGAAACGTTTGAAAACGGACAAAATGGCGAAAACGTAAGAAACGGACGAAACGGATGAAAGCGTAAATACACGCTTGAAAACGGACGAAAACATACGAAAATGAACGAAACGAAACAAAACGGATGAAACGTAAGAAAACGGACGAATATGTATGAAAATGGGGCGGCGTATGAAACGGACGAAAAAATGAAAGCGTATGAAAATGGACGAAACATATGAAACAGACGAAAACGTATGAAACAAGAAAAAACATGAAAAAAAAAAACTTGAATTAAAATAAAAAAACGTGAATTAAAAAAAAGACAAGAAAAAAATGAATAAATAAGAAAGACAAAAAGACAAAGAAAAAGAGAAAAATAAAACACATGAACTTATGTTTACATATTTAATTTTAGGTTAATTTTTACCATTAGATCAAAATATATGAATTATGAAAACCTTGGTAAACACCAAAATAATGATATCCAAAATAAAGCAACTCTTGTTATGAGTTGTGAAAGTTATGAATAATTATAAAATAAAATAAAAAATAAGTTTGTAATCAAGAAAAATCATGTAGGCAACTTGTTTGATGAAATTGCCTCAAATAAAAAACTATAAAAATGACTCATATAGTTAAATAATGTTTTATGATAATTAATTGATTAAATTAAAGACAACAAAATAGGAACATATGGTTGGCATATATCAAGAAACATGATTAAGGTATAAAGATGACCAATTGTGCAGTACTACTAGCCAAATACCAATTATTTTATAGTGATTAGAATGAAAATAACAAGATTAAATGTTTTATGTGTATTTTACATATAGGTGGATGGAGAATTAAGCAAGATTTTCACATAATTGTATTAATTTTAGCGCTCTTCTACAAGGTAACTGTTAAAGCATTAACACCGGGTAGTATCCTGAAGCATACATATATGTATGAGGGTTATGTACCTATCATATTTTAGAAGGTAATTTCATTTGGGATCGAGCTAGATATCTCTCGTATAGGGGTAGCCCAAATGTTATATGTATGTTAGAGGGTATTTGGGATTGGTGTGTTCTGCTTATGCTTGAAAATAAGTGCTTTTATGCTGATTAAAAAGTAAGTTTTTTAATAGAGTGTTGAGATTTGCTTATGGTTAAAAATAAATAGGAGAGTAGATCAACTTTTTTTTAGTGTTTGACAAATTTCGCTTATTTGATTTGATGATAGATAAAATGATTAACTTTTCACATTTGTTAGATATTGTTAAGTTAGTAAAATGTGATGAAAGTTACAACATATTTCAAAATTTTATTTTTTAGGTTAAATTTTAAAAATCAAAGGTTAAAATTATTTAAAAAAAAAGAAAATGCTTTAAAGAAAATAGGTATCTGCTTATGAAAAACTGGTTTTTTTTTTTGGATTTTCTTCAAACAAAAAAGTAGAAAATGTTTGGATTAAAAAAAGACAAAATTGCTTTTCTGGCTAAAAATACAGATAACTAGATAAGCAGAGAAAATAACTGAGAACCCGTTTAGTTACAAATTTTTTTCAACAATTTTTAATAAAAAGTGAAATACTCACTTTTAAAATTTTAACTAGGAAACCTACCCCAATCTACATTTCTTTATTTTTTCCCTAATAAAAAAAAGGCGGGATTTCACAATCTAAGGTGTTGTTTGTTTTTTCCAATAAGCGTTTTTTCTCTTTTCACTTCTTTTGTTTGCGGGAGGCGTGATTTACATTTTTGCGGATAAAAGTCTTCTTTTACTTATTTCCTCTTCTAAATTTCGAGATTATCTTTCACTTTTACCTCTTCTTTCACAAGCCAAACATCTCTTTCTCAATATCTTACATCTCTTTACGTTTCGTCCGCTTTTTCATCGTCGTCCGCTTTTAACGTTTTCGTCCGGTTTTTTACGTTTTCGTCCATTTTTACGTTTTCACCCGTTTTATACGTTTTCGCCCCCTTTTTTACGTTCTCGTCCGTTTTCTTACGTTCTCGTCCGTTTTCTTACGTTCTCGTCCGTTTTCGCCCGTTTTCTTAAGTTTTTCGACCAATTTATTACGTTTTCATTTGTTTTCGTCATTTTTTTACGTTTTCGTTTGTATTTTTACGTTTTTATCCGTTTTTTACGTTTTCGTCCGTTTATTTATGTTTTCGTACGTTTTCTTACGTTTTTGTCCGTTTTCGCCTGTTTTATTACATTTTCGTTCGCTTTTTTACGTTTTCGTCTGTTGGTTTTTTACGCCGTTTTTTTTACGTTTTCGTTCCTTTTTTTTTTCGTTTTCGTCCGTTTTTTTACATTTCATTAGTTTTTTTACGTTTTCGTCCGTTTCATTACGTTTTCTCCTGTTTTTTAAGCTTTAAATCGCTTTTACGTTTTGTCCGTTTCTTACGTTTGTCCGCTTTACGTTTTCATATTTTTACGCTTTCATCCGCTTTCACATGATTTCGTAAGTTTTTGTACATGATTCTACATTTTCTTACATTATCTCACGTAATAAAACTTATGATAATGTAAGAAAATGGACGAAAACGTAAAAAAGCGGACGAAAACGTAATTAAACGGACGAAAACGTAAAAAACGAACGAAAAAGTAAAAAAGGACGAAAACGTAAAGAATAGATGAAAACGTAAAAAACACACGAAAACGCTAAAAAACAAACGTATATGTAAAAGAACGATCGAACGTAAAAACGTAAAAGAACGATCGAAACGTAAAAACGATTAAATTGTAAAAAGGTCTAAAACGAAAACACGCTAAAACGTAAAAGATGGTCGAAACGGACTAGAATGTAAAAACGGACGAATTAAAATGAAGAAAACATAATAAAATTGCCGAAAGCGTAAAAAAGATTTAAAACATAAAAATGATTGAAAATGTTAAAAAGCATTTAAAACAAATAAAAATAAAAACGAAAATATACCGACAAAACGTAAAAGCGGACGAAAATGTAAAAAGACAAAACTGCTTAAAACGGATGAAAACGTTAAAAAGCGATCGGCGTTAAAATGTATGAAAATATAAAAAATAGACGAAAACGTAAAAAATGGTTGAAAACGTGAAAACCGAATGAAATGTAAAAACTGAATGAAAGACGAAAACGTAAGGAAATGGATGAAACGTAAAAATAGAGCGAACGGACTAAAACGTAAAACCAACGAAAACGTAAAAATGATTTAAAACGTAAAAACGGATCATTACGTAAAACAAATGAAAACTTAAAAAAGCGATTGAAAACTTAAAGCTCGGCGAGGACAAGGTTGAGAAAACCTCTGCTGAAGGTACTCCATTCTCTCTATTTGTTATTCCTATATACTAAAATGTATTTAGTAAATCTAGAATATGGAAGTCAATGGTTCATATTGTTTATTGTGGTTATATATCCATGTTGGCATTACTTGACTTCCTTTAAAGAAGATGAAATCCTCTTTTTGGTGTGTGATTCAACTTCAAAAAATTACTTCATCACTGTAACTTATGATAAGATTTTTTTTTTTTAAAATCTCAGTAAGGTAGAGGGTTGCTTATCAATAACATTGGTGACTGCTGTTTTAGTTTCGATTGGCTATTGAATCACAATTACCAAGATGTGTATTTAGCTTCATTCGATTTTTATTTTGTTTGTGCAGGATTGCATTTGGAGACTCTTGTGTACGATAACATCACCCTCAATGCGTGGGATGTTAGTGGTGCACATAAGGTACAGACGTTTTTTTGTTTTACATCTTCTGAGTACGAATACGGTTCACTTCGCAGCTATGCCAAGGGAAAATTGCAGTGGATGGATGTACTGTGAAGATACAACTTAGTGTTAATGAAATAACTGGTGTAGTCAATGTATTATATGTGCAGACACGGTTGCAAGGGATCCATTTCGAGGACACAAAGGGTCTCATCTTTGTGGTTGACAGCACTGCTAGGGATAAACTAGATCGGGCAAAACGTGAGCTGCACATGTTGTTGAATGAGGTAAATATTTGTGTTGAACGCATATTCTAACACCGTCAGTTTAAATGAGTTGATGCATAATATATTTAGTAGAATACTAAATTTTACATGTGTGTATTTATATACCATCACTTATGGTGATGCTTACCAAGCTATAAGCTATTTATTTGTTAATGTACAAAACGTCCAGACTACCAATCTCCACTGTAGAGGTGGCAAAATGGTGGGCAAAACGGGTCATTTTTAGTAAATTCAAAATGGGTTGTGCTGGGTTGACCTGTAACAATACAATCTTTCACGATTCAAAATGGGTCGTGCTGGGCTGGCCGGAAATCAAGAGTCGCTTTGTGTAACATTTGATCCTTTTTCCTCTTAAACTTAAAAAGTCGACATGATAATTGATACATACTACTTGCATATGTCCCCCTTTTAGAGCATGTGACCCGTGCTTCATTTATATGTTAATGCTCTTACCAGTTTTATTCTTTTTCTTAAATGGTGTCTCGAGAAAACTTTTTCCCTGCAATTCACTTGTACCTTTTGAATCAGAAGTTATAGATTGCTTCAATATTTTCACCTAAAGTGCTGTTTTATGCACCACTGCATATCACATCTCTTGATCTCTTATGCTGTATTGATTGTAAATGAAACTACTGTGCTGCCAACAACATGATTCAGTTTCGTAAACATTCCTTATATGTCTTTACATTTTTTTACAAAATGTTTTATGGTAGGAATTATTCAAAGCTTGGCCTCATTAGCTATGGTCTGATCTGAAAAATATTTTATTTCATTGTAGCACCTGCACAATTTGTTTCCTAATGAGAGCAATGTATGTACTACTTTACTGTAGGATTTACTTAAGGATGTGGTTCTTCTTGTATTTGCCAACAAACAAGATGTGCCTAAACGAATGAATGAAGCCGATATTACTGAAATGCTCGGCCTTTCCTCCCCCATCCCACAACGCCACCGGTAATGTCTCTCTTAAAGTTTTATTTATTTTTTCAATATAAGATGTTTTGAATATTGCCGGGTATAACCAGTGAACCCATGACCGGTAGTAGAATTCCTTAGTGAATGGGGAGACCAATGTTGGGGAAGAGGAAGAAGGAATAGATAGATAATAGAGAAGAACAAAGAAGATGAAAATAGTATATATTGGAGACTGGTCCAACAGGTTTAGTCAGTGAACCGACACTCATCAGATTGATGTCTACTCCAGTTTTAAAACATTGGATATGTGGTCACATTGTAACCTTTATGGAACCAAAACAGTTAGCTTAAGTCCTCGGATTGGGGGCTGATTAGGACAAATTCGTATGGATGATACTCATACTAGGGCTGGCTAGGCATCGTCAAGGATAAGATGAAAATCTTGATCAAGGACTAGGTACCCTTTTAGGAAAAAGACTGTTACACGTAGGCTGAGGATCTTGTCTATCAATCAATAACTGTATTTCTTTTCTCTAAAAGGGAGTTTAATGCTTAAATGCTGTCATATCCTTAGTGAGGCCTAACCAGTTTCACTTCGAGTCCTTATCCAGACCGGTTTTGTCCCGATCTCCGATTTCACGACTTCAAACAATTGTGAATTTTGGGTTAGGAGCATTGCCTGCTACAGATAGAGGTGGCAAAATGGGTCATTTCATTGGAAAACTTTTTTGTTGAGTTTTGAAATAGTTATTAAATCATAATAATAATAATCTTTTATTAGTAGAGAGTTAGGAGATTTTATGCATTTTGGTGACTTTTTACTTCATTAAGACTTATATTACAATTTCTTCAACAACATTTTGCGAACCAAACAGACCCTTTCGATCAAGTTAAACCAATCTGTTTTATAAATTGTTTTTTTCTTTTTAACTAATAATTGTTGCAGACTACTTATATTTATAACTTTCAGTTTTTATAGTTTGACTTGGTTTTGATAACATTGTAAGCTGATTGATTTTGTTTTACAGTCGCGTCCAGTTCACATGTGCTACTTCTGGTGAAGGACTTTACGAGGGGCTGGACTGGCTCTCCAGAAAAATCGAGTACACCTGTGCTACTTCTGGTGATGGAGTTAACAAGGGACTGAACTTGCTCAGAAACATGAGAGATACGAAGGCGAGTACTCTGCATCTTTTATCGAAACTTATATTAAAATGGTGCATAATATTGCATCAGTTTGATCAGAATTGCTCTTTTTTTTGACCTTATTCTTATTAGGGTTTTCTTGTCTTGTTAGCATGTTATAAAAAGCCAAGTGTGTTTTCCTAATGCTGATCACTTGTTAAAAGGATTATGATTGTATTTTATCTAACAAGTCAAACGGGTAAAACAAAAAATTAACAATTCTTATATAGGAAAAATGTTGAAAGTTGATTAATGGTGAATTAACTTGACCAGATCTGTTTCATTGTGTATATAAAAGTGTGTGTTAAGCTGCTATTTATGGAGTAACATGTTTGTTTTACGACATCTGCTCTTATTTACAATCTCGTGTTTGTGTTTTCTCTTTTATCAGGAGTATTTTTATCGGAAGTATAACGATCTTCCCATTGGTCGTTTTTCAACCCGGCGATGAAGAATTAATCGATTTTCTTGTTCGATTAAATAATGGAAATGATATTTCTCCTGACAGAGTGAACCGAGTAAATCTCTTCCGCAATCATCCGGCTATAATAATCAGTAAGTATCAATTATTAATAAAGTTAAATTGTATATATACCATAAGTAAGTTGTTGAATACTATTTTTATTTCTAATAATATCATCAGAAAGTCACTATCTCCATCAGTACATACTTGACACACGCAAGTACTACTTGTTTTACTGCAAAGTACCTGCTGATGCAAAATATAGTCTAAAGGGGTATCACCATTTCCGAGATCGAGCGGAGGGTGTCTGGCAAACAACCAGGAAGTCTTTCATCTTCCGTTGCAACCTTTTGGACAAAACAACACGATATGGAGAACGACAAAGATTCCGCTACAAACCCGTGAATGAAACTACCAGTTCTTGGAGGATGGTTATGTATGGCCTTCCAGACTTCCCGCGCCAGCAAAACCTTCCAAACGTTCCGCCCACAGGTAATTGTAATTTCATTACTTAGTAATTGTATTACTTAGGATAATTAGCAAAGAGTTACAAAATCGGGGTTGGGGATTGTATTAACAAAGGGTAAGATTGTAAGGCCACCGACCACTTGTGATATATCGATGGAGATGTCACCTACTACACATCTTGTTTTCCTATACCACAAGTAGCAAGTGAACATGGTATTGTGTGCAGTGGTGGAACTTGAGTGATTTTTATAGGGAGCGAAATCGTTAAATGTTTAAAATTTTGTTCCTGCATAAAAATCTTTCTGACTTTTGCATTGTCGCATATAAAATAGAGATGAACGGTCACGATAAAGTAAAATCAGGAGCTGTATTGATAATCTTATACATGAAAATCAGGAGCTGTATATGCCGAACAAAATTACTAAGCATATTTCATGAATAAAAATAAGCATGTTTCAAACCTCATAAAATGCTGTTTAAAAAAGGTCATGTAAAAGCTCACGTAACTTATTGGCTGTATATAGAGTATATCACGCACACAAAAGTTGTTATGATTCAGTTTTGATAAGCAAAGTACCCTTAAAAGTTAAACTATTTACACTTCTAGCCCCAACTTTTTTTTTTGTGGGAGGGGTATATGGCAAAGTGTGAGAATTACTACTAAAAGTTAAGTTAGAGCAAATTGGTGAGTATGTTGTATGGTGGAGATCCTGATGATAGTGGATACTTATTATTACTGTCATGTTTCAGGTACTTTAGTTATTATAACATCAATAAGTGATATAAGATTGTATGCTATAAAATTATGTTATCTTAACCCGATTGTTATGTTTTATATATCAGGTAATTAGGATGTATTTAGTTAAAATTAAAATGGGGCTCATTGTCTTAGTTACCTTCAGTTTGAATTAAGGACAAGTTGTTCTTGTTTCCTTACAACGTTTGCTTGAGCTTGTAACCTTCATCATCTCCCCTGTCTGCAATTCATAACTTTGACTTTAAAGTGTCAAACTGGGTACTTCTGTAATTTTTAATTAACCGAGTTTTTGATAGTTTTCTTATCTCCTTAGATGATTTACTGTGATACTCATGGCAGAACAGTTGTAAGTGCATATCTTGAGTCAACCCTTTTAATTCACCAGTCTGTCATTCATAAGTCGGCCCATGCTGCTGTAGTTAACAAGCCACACATGTCCTGAATAACAGGCCCAATAACCCTTGTTACCATGTGTGTCCCTTCCTTATGTTGTAATCAGCCAACATCAATTAATCTAAGCTACCACTACTCAAATTACAGTATCATTTTATATGAATTTTTCTGTTAGTAATAATAGTTTTTGTGGCGCAGTCAAACATGGTGATTCTCAAGGTTTATGAGAGTGCGGACTCAAAGAACGCAGTGGCAGTCAAAAGCCTTGCCAACTTGGAGAGAGACGTACTGGAAACATCCAATGCCTGGTCTACAAACGTTGCAAAAATAGAGCTGTTGGAGACGGCTTTACGTGAAGAGAAGATGAAGCGTGATGGCAATTGGCTTGACTTAGGAGCCAAAACACACCGTCTTACAACTGTAATGCTACTTATATAGCTATTCCTTTTGTTAGCCCCTGTATTTAGCTATTCTGCATTTGATGATTCCGCCCTAGCTGTTGCTGCTTTGCAGATGCTGAAATCTCTCTGCTTAGACCTGTTTTTAGCATATATACATAAGTCCAAAATATTAGTGTTACTACCCTTTAATGGTCATACTCATGGCAGAACAGTTGTGAGTGCATATCTTGAGTCAACCCTTTTAATTCACTAGTCTGTCATTCATAAGTTGGCCCATGCTGCTGTAGTTAACAAGCCACACATGTCCTGAATAACAGGCCCAATAACCCTTGTTACCATGTGTTTCCTTCCTTATGTTGTAATCAGCCAACATCAATCTAAGCTACTACTTCTCGAATTAGAGTATCCTTTTATGTGAATTTTTCTATTAGTAATAATAGTTTTGTGGTGCAGTCAAAGAAGGTGATTTTGAAGGTTTATGAGAGTGCAAAATCAAAGAACGCTATGGCAGTTAAAAGCCTAGCCAACTTGGAGAAAGATGTACTCGAAACATCTAACATGTTTTCTGCAAACGTTGCAAAATTGAGCTGTTGGAGACGGCTTTACGTGAAGAGAAGATGAAGCGTGATACCAATTGGCTTGGCTTAGGAGTCAAAACACGCCGTCTTATAAGAAGGGTGAAAAAGTATAGCCGTGAAGAGCATAAGGAGGCTGATGAAATTATGAGAAGAACAAGCATAATACGTATTGCTAAAGCCATACTAAAAAATCGAAGTAAGCACACAAGAGATTGACTTTCTTTGGGGTTTGATCATTGTAAAAGTAATATAACTGAAATTCTGTTTTTGTAGCTGGAATTTTAAATGGTTATCATTGCAAGTATTTATATTGGGGCACTTTTTTAACATTGAGAGTCATATTGTCTTAAGTGATAAATCTTCAAAGTCCCCAAAGCTATTATATTCAAAAAATTCTGATTATTATCAACATAAACGTAATCTACTTTTTCTTACTCATATCCAACACAAGAATTACACACCAGCGTGGCCCGTGTGATGCACGGGCTTTGATTACCATGAAGTAGCATCAATCTAGTAACGGTTAAGGTCATTGATTTTGCAAGGGTTATGCGTTATTATGATTAGTTTCGATTCGAGGGTGCTCGACTGAATAAACGAAGTTTGTTCAAGTAAGTTTTTGTAAATAGACTTGTTTCAAGAGAAAAAATCAAATACACGAGTGACTTTCATCATCGTTACGCAAAACATGTTATTTCAAACACATAGTTTATACTACATTGAACTTAGGTATTTTTCTTGTCTCTTACACCAAAACTGATGTACCATCTTGAGTCTTGTCTTTCATCCGTAACGATTGTTTCTCGATCGATTTTCTTTTGAATACTTGGGTCATATCGTATGTATTAGAATATTTATAAAACGTGTTTGGTAAAAACAATGAACATGCTAATTTAACATCTTTGTTATTATTAATATATAAAAGTTACAAAATTGTCCATGCCTATTTTTTTTTTTTTTTTTTTTAAATGTTCCTTATTCAATTTATGTATGGACTTTTTTCCAAATTATTAATACATGAGCTTGTAGACTAAAATTAAAAGTGAGATATTACAAAGCTATAATAAATGAATCCATTGGTTATTTAGTACTTAATATATTTGCCGCGGTAGCATTGCGTTGATGCTTAGAAATTTCACATCAATTAGTCTTTGTAGCTATTACATTTCCGTACACTTCATCTTATTCGTCCAATTTGTTAAACACCATATATACAAGGTTTGACATAACAAAGTAACAAAGTACATACACTTTTCTTATCGATATATCAAGCTTTTGATCACAAAGCTTTCTGAAAGTTTCAAGACTTCCTTTCCAAAAGAGCCCGCTTAAGTGCTTTTCTTGATGGTCTTGCATCAATGTCACGTCCAAAGAACTCATCTAAAATGGTCAAATGACGCTAAACTGTTGGATTTCATAAGTTCAAATGCTCTTCAATCCTCTATGTTTTATATAAGACAATTTATTTATTCTATGTATTTTTAACGACCATGTAATCAACAAATAAGGTTGCAGAACATTAGGTTAGGATTGATGACATGTACTTTAGGTAGTTATCTATTATTTGGTCGTTTAGGCGGTTTGTGACGATTAACTATGAAGGGTTGTGTCTTATGGGTCAAACCGAACCATCACACCCATTCATCATGCCTGCTCACAAACTATATATATGCATTGTATTGACGATTATTTAACATTCAATATAACAGTTATTTTATTGTTACTTTTCCCTCCTTTTTCCATATACTCGCACTATTTCCCTACACAGATTACTACACTAATCTCACTCAATTCATCTTGCACAATAAGGTTATGTCTTATACACATTTTGATACCAAATGGCCCATCTTGTCTTACCCTATGGAAGATCTGCTGGCCTTTGCTAAAATGTGGTATCGAGCACAAAGCCATGGATATTCATGAACAACAAACTTCAAAGGGAATTCATACAAAACAAGTCAAGAGAGAAAGCAACACACGGTTTGGAAGATGCATTAGGCAAATTTCACAAGACTGTAAAGACATGTTGAAGAAAAGACTACAGGACATTGAAAAATACAATCAGACACTTCCAAGGGTTTGATTTCAAACATGACTACTCAGTGATCAAGTCTCCAAGATCTGTTATATTTAGTGACAAATACGGAGTTAGGATGATCATGAGGTTTAATGAGATACACAAGTTCAGCGACGGTACTCTATAACAGATTGAAGAAGCTTTGGATTACAGGGTGAAAGAGTATAAGATCAAAATGAGACCAGGGAGGAGTACTATGTTCTGGACAGACAAGGACGTGGAAATGAGCAAGGCATTTTTGTTTGCTATCAGGAAGAGGCTCAAGACAAGGAGAATCTTCCACAGCTTGGAAAGTTTTGTAGGTGGAAGAGTTCGCGAAGGAAATTAAAAACTGCTACAGAGAACCAAATGATCACCTAATCTCTGTAATAATTAGAACTCTTGTGTGGTGTATTGTTGTAAACTGTATATATATAAAAACTTTGCGTGGATAGTAGTGTCATGATTGTGACTAGTAACCTCCTCTCAAATTGAGGGAGCACAATAATGTTTCTTATCATAAAATATTGAATCATACCACATTTTCTCTCAATTTTTTTCTAACATATTTAAATCACTTGAGATCCAAAATCTCAAAGGTTTTGAAAATTTTGATCGGGAGAGAGAATGCGATATAAATATGAAATATGATAAAATGTGATCTTTTACAACTCAAAGTGTAAGCTGCTCTCCCATATGCGCTAAACTTTTTCGTATATGCACATATTGAGGGGGAGCATTTCAAATTCCTCAAAACTATCGAGGTACAAAGGCATCAATATTTTTATTATAAGTACCTCGATTGATTTTCAAGTGATTTCCTATGTGGAAGTACTTCAAAGACCGACCTTGTATTTAATTTACCGAAGGTATAAGGATGATAAGGTTAGGAAATCGTTCCCACGATCACGCTAGAGCCGGAGGGATCTACCCAAGGACAATCCACTAGATAGTGTAGAAGTCCTTAGGTATGATGAAAAAAGGATAAAAGTGAGAATAAGGAAAGAGTGTCGACTGAGATGGAGCTAGGACTGGAACAAACCCAACAAGGTTCTAGTGATGAAGTCCCGGTAAGCACTGAAGGGGTTGAAGAATGAAAAAGAAATATAGAGTGAAAGGGTGAAAAGAAATAGCCCTCCAATAATTCAACCTTAGGGCAGAAACCTGGTTCAATACATATGTCACTGGTGGTTACCAAGGTAACACCGGTATTGAAGACAAGACGTCATGGAACCAGTGATGCACTGCACTAAACTTCCAAGCTAATCAAGTTCTCTTGAAAGAACTTGTTTCATTCTCACGGGGAACCGATATAATCTATCGAATTTTTCTTAGAGATGGTTGATATTGAAAAAGGAGACCCTTTCTTTAGTCTCCGCATAGGAAAATCAAAGCGCACTATTGAGTCTAGAGCCAAGAGATCATCCACAAAATCTCATTAGGACACATGTTCTTGAAGACTTGTTGTTTCAAATGTGAAAAGTAAGAACATATATGAGAGTCATACGCATTATCCTTGTGGTATTGCTAGAACATCCGAGTGATACGTAAAGTATTCACAAAGAAGATGGAAATCCTTCTAGAGCCAAACAAGCTCTTGGTGGGTGACATGTGAGATCCTTCATGGATCAAACTTGTGACAACTGGAAAGAAACTATGGGGCAATTCATTTTTTTATCAACCTTGTTCTAGGAAATGAATTGATCTATAATTTTGGAAAAACCTTTCGATGCGCTCAACAACTGTTTTTCTAGCACATCGACTGCGCATTAATTTTTTTTCAAACAAAATTATTTTTTATTGAAACCTGATTTTGTTCATAAAACTTTCGTCGTATTGCAAAAACTCTTTATTCAGCAATACACGATTGTTTATCAAATCAATTTCTCATCAATCAGTGAATTGACTGATTTCAATTCACTGGTTCACTCACTCCTTGTTGTCTACTTTGAGATGCTCCGGTTTGAGAACGGCTAGTACAACTGTGAAACCCTGTCAAGGAGATTCTTCGGAATTCTACCTGATCACAAGCAGTATTTATATTGATTAACGGGGAACCGTGGTTCTTGCAACCCTATTCAATGAAAGTGAACAAAGACACTTTCGTGTGTTTATTGCTGACTGTTGTTTGTAGGAAGATGGTTGCAGCTGATGGCAGATGAAATGTCAATTCATAACCACATCCTCACACTTCACACTTACAATTAAAGAAATCATGATGACCAAAGTCATATCACATCGCTTTCGCAACTCTAATGAAGAATATCATGATCCAGAAAAGTGTGAGCATTTTGGTCCAAAGGTCGCAACCTCACATGATGGCAATTCTTCAATGGATGAGCTGGAGATTCACTGTGGCGGATGATCTCAAAGAAAGCTCATGATCACAAGACAAAGAAACATCATGTCAAAAAACACTACTGAAGATGCAAAGTTGATTATATGGAAGATTCAAAGTCTACGAGCTCGGATATGAACTTCTTGATAGAATGCTAGGATTCAAAGTGTAATTTATGGGTTTACCTCCCTTAGCGGGAGATTGTTAGAATTAAGTAAATCCATATAGAAGATTCGTTCACCCCAACTATAGTCTAGCATATGTTAGCTCGTAGATTTAACGTTATTTATTCGTTATAGATTAGCGTAAGTAACACCGTGGAAGAAGGACGAGTATTTACTCACTGTATGCCCGATCCACAACCCGAAGGAGAGTGTATGAAAGTTGTATAAATAGCCCTCTCCCCCACAAGGGAGAGGGTTGGATGTTCATTTGGAATCTAACCTTCCATATTTTCTTTATCTCTCTAGCATCCCATTCTCTCTTGTTTCTCTCTCTAGAACTAACGTTCCATACACTAATCTCATTATGTGTTATGATATCAATAATCTTACACATCAGCAGTGACTCTAAACCATTAGCAATTTTACAAAGCCATCAATAACCCAACCGAACAACATGAATCAACGCCCCATAAAACATCAGCAAACCAGCCCAATTCATTCAAGGGTAATTATGTTAGACCCGTTACAAATTGAAAACCACACAGCATTGTTCAAACCCAAACATGTTGTTATTACATAAGATTATAGATCAAAGCTTAACGAGTACTTCCGCCAGTTCGTGTTAAAGCTTACCTATTTAACAATAATTGCTTAACAGTATAGTCATAATGAAATATAAGTGTCGGTGAGGAATGATTGAAAGTTGCCAAAAACTTTTATATAATAAAACAAAAGTCCTAGTGGCAATTTTTTATTTAAAAAAAATTAATTCGTACTTTATTTGATAATATTTTATTATTTATTATTATTTTTATTTTAAAATATTTGCTAAAAAAACTCAAATATTCTGGATTTGGCAATAGTTAAAAAAACGTTCTTATATATAGTCAAGAAAAAAATAAACATAAAAGTTTAAGTGTCAAAAATATAAAGAAAAAACTTAGTAAAAGCGGAAGTGATTTTAAAAATATTTGTGTCTAATGTAAAGAAATAAATTCGTAATCAATTCTTAAAAAAACACAATATATAAAAATCCGCGTGTACGCGAATATTATAACTGGTATTAGATAGAGAAAATTCCACCCAAAAGAAACTTCACAATTTTGTGATGAACAAGTCAAAAAACGTATAAAAAGGAAACTGGTCTTAGGACTTGAGTTCTCTCGGGTTCCAACAAATAAAATAAAGAGAAAATTACCAAAAGAGGCCAATTTTTCAAGGTTGGTCAATTTTCTAGACACTTTTCTCATCTCTTTCCCAAAAGAGTCATGCTCAACTGTTCAACTGCTCGACTCCATACATATTGTGACATGTGGCATTATCAAGTACTTTTCCCATTGTACACTAAGTGTCACATCAAATCTCAAAGCAATCTCCTATTTTGTTTTTTTATTAAAAGTCGACCAACCGACGGTACTCAACCGTCGATGCTCAACAGGGGCCAATTTTTACTTAGGAAATTGAAAAGGTACACCAAAAGATTTCCCAAATCCAAGTGATCGACACTATTTTTTTCCTTTTTTTTTTCTTTTGCCACTTTAACGTTTGAATATCAACAAAAAAATACACACACAACACACACTAACAGTGCATGGCTTAGATAAAAAAAAATCACGATACTTTGATCACACAACACCTGTTTTGTTGTTTAGATCATTTTCAGACCAGATCCGTCGATTCACTGTTTTGTGGAAGAGGATTTTATGATAATGGCTTCTAGACAAGTAAGTAAAAAGTGCGATTAGCACAGTAACACATACATCTGTTTTATAGCCTTTGATTAATAATCGATTTTTTTCGATATGTACAGTAACTTTGATTATTAAAAATTTTTAGGGTTTTTAAATTTTTTTTAGATTATTTGATGTTAATTGTGGTTATTGTTATTAGTATTGTAGGTTTTATTCTTTATTTTGCATTATTGTTGTTAGAAAAGCCATTAAGATAGTATACATGTTAGGGTTTGCTTATTCTAGGTTTGAGAAAACCAACTATGTTAGGGTTTGCTTTTTCTGCACAATAACCCACGTTTGTTTGCTTAACATATCTTAAATGTCTTGATTATCTGAAATTTTGGACACCTGCATATGTGAAATGTTTGACTTATTAAGCTATTGGTCATTAGTATATTTTTATTTCTCATCAATTTATAACATATGCTAATATGGGTACGCATCTTTTGTTTGTTTTTGTGTATAGGTGTATTCTGCGAAGCTCAGTACTAGAACAAAATTGCACTATATCAAAACGATAAGGCAAAAGTTGAGTTTCAATCCTGATCGTCTTGAACTTTTTAAAAGCACTGTTTTCGGGAAATGGTTAGACATAAAAACATACGAGCATGATAACCATTTGCTTCATTATTTGCTTCAACATCAACGCTTTGTTGAAAACCCTAATATAAATACTCCCTTGTATTTTGATATCTGGGGACACAATTTAGAATTTGGTCGTGAAGATATGTGTCTAGTATTAGGTCTTCGCTTTGGTGATGTTTCTTTAGAGCAATTAAAGAAACGGCAATCTGCATTTGGTAATCATATGCTAAGTTTTCTTAGAGAGAGGCGTAACGAGAGAATCAGTAATATAAAAGCTGAACAACTAGTTAGGGTTCTTAGTGATCAAGTTGAGTTTAATGAACTTTCAAATGATGATCTTTGTTCGCCTTTGTGCGGTTCGACGATGTTAGAAACGTTTTATCGGCAAACAGGAAAGAAATTTGGTGTCCCATGAGATACTAGTTTTAGTAGATGACATTTATGCATGGAGTGCATTTCCATGGGGCGAGTACATTTGGGTTGAGTTTCACAAGAAGATTTATAATGCTATCTCAAGGGTTAGAGATAGACATTTGACTGAAAAGGCTACGAAGGGCGATTGTTACATTGCAACTTCTACATTGAATCGATTTGCGTTCGCTTTGAAGGTGCGTAAATCCAATTAAATGCTAAGAATTTAATTCAAGATTGTAGCATGAACCTTAGTGTAGTAATGTTTATGCTAATAGTAACAATAATTCCTTGATTTGGCTTTTGAAACCGCCATAATTCAACAAATTGGTGGGTTAAAGAAGAATGTGATCCTGGTGTTGCTTGGGTGGATGCACACATGTTTGAGAAGACCGATTATGATCTTCTTTTTGTAATGCGAAATGGTTCGCCTTGTGCCGATATTGTGTTATATTCTACTCTTTTAGAAAAATTGTTTATGATTTTTAATGGTATTTCGTTAGTTTATAACAATTTTTTTATATGCAGTGACTGAGATGAAAGAACTTTGGTGGACATCTAGTGTAGACTTTTTCAAGAAGTATATGCCAGCAAGGTTATACAATCATATACCACCTAGTCTTCCCATTCATGATACACCAGCAGTTAGATAGATCCGGTCGACCGGAGAAGTTGAGACCACGGAGACGTTGTTCAGTCTCAAATGCAGACACACCACCAGTCATTAGGAAGGCGGATCAAGGCATGCCGTATATGGGGGATTTCATGCCATCTACAGCAACAATTGTGGCTCAAATGGCTAAAATACAATAACAAATTAATCAATTACATAAATATGTCAAGCATTTGAGGCACGATGGGGATAGCGGTTCGGGTATCTCATGTTTATGCTTAAGTAAATAAACATAACCATAACGGCCGAAATCATCAAGAAGGTTAAGAAGTAGCTAGAACCTCTTTTGACACATGTCTAAGAGGTCCACACACATCAAGATGAATAAGACCAAGTAGATCAAGGCCTCCATATTGCTATGAAAAGGTTTCTTAGTCATCTTCCCGATATGCATGACTCACATTTATCAAATGATTCATCATTGATATTTTGCAAAGCCCTTCTTGTTGCGACTTATGCATGCGAGCCTTGCCTATATGAGCAAGTCTACAATGCCAAAGATAAGAAGAATTCAAGTCTAACTTTATCTTCTTGTTAATGCTAAAATTTGAATTATTATTATTGTTAGATTCATTTCAATCACATCAATTTCAAACACACCATTCACGTAATTTCTTTAAAATAAAATACACCATTTAAAGAAACATCAATTCCATTACGTGAAATAGTATGAGTAAAACCATCATCCAACTCGAAAAGGAAACAACACTCTAATTATAGAAGGTGCGAATGACAATTATTCAATAACGATACTAAGTCCAAGGTAATACTAAACTAAACGCTCCTATGGTTTAACAATGCATGCGCCCATTTCCCACGTCAGAGATATTGCTCCCCATAGGCAAGCTTCCTTTCCACTTAAACCCCGCGATGTATTACAAATGTGAATACCACACCGTATCATATACCTAGGAATTATTATGATTTAGAGTAAATAATTCAATGAAAAATAAATTACCGTAAGAACCGTACCAAGGACCCTTCAGACTTCATCTTATTTGCCCGCAATTAATCAAGATAGAGAGCACGCTTTCTTCCAATGCCCAACGCGCTCTTACAGGTGGTGGCATGCTTGATCCTTTTAGGATTTTCCTTCCTAGGAGTAGGGTTCTTCTTTGGTTGAGGTTGATAGGCCATCACTTGTTCGCTTTTGTCAACCTTTCCTTACCCTTCCCTTCTTGTTGTTCGTGACGCGGTTTTGGCTTGGTTAAATTTTAAAAATCAAAGGTTAAAATTATTTAAAAAAAAGAAAATGCTTTAAAGAAAATAGGTATCGCTATGAAAACTGGTTTTTTTTGGATTTTCTTCAAACAAAAAGTAGAAAATGTTTGGATTAAAAAGACAAAATTGCTTTTCCGGCTAAAAATACGTATAACTAGATAAGCGAGAAAATAATCGAGAACCCGCTTAGTTACAAATTTTTTCAACACTTTTAATAAAAAGTGAAATACTCACTTTTAAAATTTTAACTAGGAAACCTACCCCAATCTACATTTCTTTATTTTTTCCCTAATAAAAAAAAGGCGGGATTTCACAATCTAAGGTGTTGTTTGTTTTTTTCCCAATAAGCATTTTTTCTCTCTTTTCACTTCTTTTGTTTGCAGGAGGGCAGCGATTTCTGTTTTTTTTTGCAGATAAAAGTGCTTCTTTTTACTTATTTCCTCTTCTAAATTTCAGAGATTATCTTTCACTTCTTACCTCTTCTTTCACAAGCCAAACATCTCTTTCTCAATATCTTACATCTCTTTTACGTTTCGTCCGTTTTTATCGCTTTCGTCCGCTTTTTAACGTTGTCCGGTTTTTACGTTTCGTCCATTTTACGTTTTCACCCGCTTTATACGCCGCCCCTTTACGCTCGTCCGCTTTCACGCTCGCCCGCTTTCACGTTCTCGTCCGTTTACCGCTTTCTTAAGTTTTTCACCAATTTATTACGTTTTCATTTGTTTCGCCATTTTTACGTTTCGTTTGTATTTTTACGTTTTATCCGCTTTTACGTTTCGTCCGCTTATTTATGTTTTCGCACGCTTTCACGTTTTGTCCGTTACCGCTTTATTACATTTTCGTTCGCTTTTCGCTTCGCTCGCTTGGTTTTTACGTTTCGCTCCTTTTTTTCGTTTTAGTCCGCTTTTACATTTCATTAGTTTTACGTTTCGTCCGTTTCATTACGCTTTCTCCGTTTTTTAAGTTTCGCCCGCTTTTACGTTTTGTCCGTTTCTTACGTTTCGTCCGTTTTTTACGTTTTCATCTATTTTTTACGTTTTCATCCGTTTTCATATGATTTCGTAAGTTTTTTGTACATGATTCTACATTTTCTTACATTATCTCACGTAATAAAACTTATGATAATGTAAGAAAATGGACGAAAACGTAAAAAAGCGGACGAAAACGTAATTAAACGGACGAAAACGTAAAAAACGAACGAAAAAGTAAAAAAGGACGAAAACGTAAAGAATAGATGAAAACGTAAAAAACACACGAAAACGCTAAAAAACAAACGTATATGTAAAAGAACGATCGAAACGTAAAAAACGTAAAAGAACGATCGAAACGTAAAAAAACAGACGAAATTGTAAAAAAGGTCGAAAACGTAAAAAAACACGCGAAAACGTAAAAGATGGTCGAAAACGGACTAGAATGTAAAAAAAACGGACGAAAAGGTTAAAAACAGAAGAAAACATAATAAAATTGCCGAAAACGTAAAAAAACAGACGAAAACATAAAAAATGATTGAAAATGTTAAAAAACAGACGAAAACAAATAAAAACAGAAAAAACGTAAAAATACCGACAAAACGTAAAACGGACGAAAATGTAAAAAACAGACAAAACTGTTTAAAAACGGATGAAAACGTTAAAAAACGGTCGAAAACGTTAAAAACAGATGAAAATATAAAAAAATAGACGAAAACGTAAAAAAAATGGTTGAAAACGTGAAAAAACTGACGAAAATGTAAAAAATCGATGAAAGACGAAACGTAGGAAACGATGAAAGCGTAAAATAGACGAAACGGACTAAAACGTAAAACCAACGAAACGTAAAATGTATTTAAAACGTAAAAACGGACGAATCGTAAAACAAATGAAAACTTAAAAACGGCCGAAACTTAAAGACATGCAAAATGTAAAACGATTGAAACCGTGAAAAACTACTAAAACGTAAAGAAAACCATCGACCCATACGACTAAAGGATTTATAGCAAAAAAAAAAAAAAAAAAAAAAAAAAAGACTTTAATAAAGATAAAAGACAAACAATCTTCAGATGCAGACTTTAGATGTGCATCTTTTCCGTATACTGGTTTGCATAAAGCAAGAAAAGTTCGAAACAAACGACACTTAAGTATCTCATTATAACTCTAATCACTATTGGTAATATTTTCACCTTCCATTCTCGCCATTGCTCACCGTCATGATCCGCAGTGTAATCTTTCCGCTTAAACGGCCAAAATTCTCAACTTTTCGCCTTTTCTTTTTTTTTTTTTAAATCTAGAAACGAAAATAACAATAAATAATCAACAACTAAGCTACCTAAGCAATAGCTCGGCGAGGACAAGGTTGAGAAAACCTCTGCTGAAGGTACTCCATTCTCTCTGTTTGTTATTCCTATATACTAAAATGTATTTGGTAACGAATATGGAAGTCAATGGTTCATATTGTTTATTGTGGTTATATATCCATGTTGGCATTACTTGACTTCCTTTAAAGAAGATGAAATCCTCTTTATGGTGTGTGATTCAACTTCAAAAAATTACTTCATCACAGTAACTAATGATAAGATTTTTTTTATTTTATTTTTTTTTATTATTTTTTTTTAAATCTCAGTAAGGTAGAGGGTCGCTTATCAATAACATTGGTGACTCCTGCTTTATTTTCGATTGGCTATTTAATCACAATTAATAAGATGTGTATTTAGCTTCATTCGATTTTTATTTTGTTTGTGCAGGATGTCATTTGGAGACTCTTGTGTACGATAACATCACCCTCAATGCGTGGGATTTAAGTGGTGCACATAAGGTACAGACGTTTTTTTGTTTTACATCTTCTGAGTACGAATACGGTTCACTTCGCAGCTATGCCAAGGGAAAATTGCAGTGGGATGGATGTACTGTGAAGATACAACTTAGTGTTAATGAAATAACTGGTGTACTTCAATGTATTATATGTGCAGACACGGTTGCAAGGGATCCATTTCAAGGACACAAAGGGTCTCATCTTTGTGGTTGACAGCACTGCTAGGGATAAACTAGATCGGGCAAGCCGTGAGCTGCACATGTTGTTGAATGAGGTAAATATTTGTGTTGAACGCATATTCTAACACCATCAGTTTAAATGAGTTGTTGCATAATATATTTAGTAGAATACTAAATTTTACATGTGTGTATTTATATACTATCACTTATGGTGATGCTTACCAAGCTATAAGCTATTTATTTGTTACTGTACAAAACGTCCAAACTACCAATCTCCACTGTAGAGGTGGCAAAATGGTGGGCAAAACGGGTCATTTTTAGTAAATTCAAAATGGGTTGTGCTGGGTTGACCTGTAACAATACAATCTTTTCACGATTCAAAATGGGTCGTGCTGGGCTGGCCGGAAATAAAGAGTCGCTTTGTGTGTGTCCAAACTACCAATCTTTTCCCTGCAATTCACTTGTACCTTTTGAATCAGAAGTTATAGATTGCTTCAATATTTTCACCTAAAGTGCTGTTTTGCCTGCACCACTGCATATCACATCTCTTGATCTCTTATGCTGTATTGATTGTAAATGAAACAACTGTGCGCTGCCAACAACATGATTCAGTTTCGCAAACATTCCCTTACATTTTTTTTTTAAATGTTTTATGGTAAAGATTATTCAAAGCTTGGCCTCATTAGCTATGGTTTGATCTGAAAAATGTGTTGATAAATCAGAATTTGAAAGGAAAAAAAATTTTAATAATGCTGTTTGCAGATCTGTTGCAATATTTTATTTCATTGTAGCACCTACACAATTTGTTTCCTAATGAGAGCAATGTACTACTTTACTGTAGGATTTACTTAAGGATGTGGTTCTTCTTGTATTTGCCAACAAACAAGATGTGCCTAAACGAATGAATGAAGCTGAGATTACTGAAATGCTCGGCCTTTCCTCCCCCATCCCACAACTCCACTGGTAATGTCTCTCTTAAAGTTTTATTTATTTTTTCAATATAAGATGTTTTGAATATTGCCGGGTATAACCAGTGAACCCATGACCGGTAGTAGAATTCGTTAGTGAATGGGGAGACCAATGTTGGGGAAGAGGAAGAAGGAATAGATAGAGAATAGAGAAGAACAAAGAAGATGAAAATAGTATATATTGGAGACTGGTCCAACGGGTTTAGTCAGTGAACCGATACTCATCAGATTGATGTCTGCTCCAGTTTTAAAACATTAGATATGTGGTCACATTGTAACCTTTATGGAACCAAAACAGTTAGCTTAAGTCCTCGGATTGGGGCTGATTAGGACAAATTGTATGGATGATACTCATACTAGGGCTGGCTAGGCATCGTCAAGGATAAGATGAAAATCTTGATCAAGGACTAGGTACCCTTTTAGGAAAAAGACTGTTACACGTAGGCTGAGGATCTTGTCTATCAATCAATAACTGTCTTTCTTTTCTCTGAAAGGGAGTTTAATGCTCAAATGCTGTCATATCTGATCCTTAGTGAGGCCTAACCAGTTTCACTTCAAGTCCTTATCCAGACCGGTTTTGTCCGGATCTCCGATTTCACGACTTCAAACAATTGTGAATTTTGGGTTAGGAGCATTGCCTGCTACAGATAGAGGTGGCAAAATGGGTCATTTCATTGGCAAACTATTTTGTTGAGTTTTGAAATAGTTATTAAATCACAATAATAATAATAATCTTTTATTAGTAGAGTGATTTAGAGATTTTATGCATTTTGATGACTCTTTTACTTCATTAAGACTTACATTACAATTTCTTCAACAACATTTTATGAACCAAACAGACCCTTTCGATCAAGTTAAACCAATCTGTTTTATAAATTGTTTTTTCTTTTAACTAATAATTGTTGCAGACTACTTATATTTATAATTTTCAGTTTTTATAGTTTGACTTGGTTTTGATAACATTGTAAGCTGATTGATTTTGTTTTACAGTCGCGTCCAGATCACATGTGCTACTTCTGGTGAAGGACTTTACGAGGGGCTGGACTGGCTCTCCAGAAAAATCGAGTACACCTGTGCTACTTCTGGTGAAGGAGTTAACAAGGGACTGAACTTACTCAGAAACATGAGAGATCTGAGGCAAGTACTCTGCATCTTTTATCGAAACTTATATTAAAAATGGTGCATAATATTGCATCAGTTTGATCAGAATTGCTCTTTTTTTTTGACCTTATTCTTATTAGGGTTTTCTTGTCTTGTTAGCATGTTATAAAAAAGCCAAGTGTGTTTTCCTAATGCTGATCACTTGTTAAAAGGATTATGATTTTATTTTATCTAACAAGTCAAACGGGTAAAACAAAAAATTAACAATTCTTATATAGGAAAAATGTTGAAAGTTGATTAATGGTGAATTAACTTGACCAGATCTGTTTCATTGTGTATATAAAAGTGTCTGTGTTAAGCTGCTATTTATGGAGTAACATGTTTGTTTTACTACATCTGCTCTTATTTACAATCTCGTGTTTGTGTTTTTCTCTTTTATCAGGAGTATTTTTATCGGAAGTATAACGATCATTCCATTGGTCGTTTTTTCAACCCGAGCGATGAAGAATTAATCGATTTTCTTGTTCGATTAAATAATGGAAATGATATTTCTCCTGACAGAGTGAACCGGTAAATCTCTTCCGCAATCATCCGCTATAATAATCAGTAAGTATCAATTATTAATAAAATTAAATTGTATATATACCATAAGTAAGTTGTTGAATACTATTTTTATTTCTAATAATATCATCAGAAAGTCACTATCTCCATCAGTACATACTTGACACACGCAAGTACTACTTGTTTTACTGCAAAGTACCTGCTGATGCAAAATATAGTCTAAAGGGTATCACCATTTCCGAGATCGAGCGAAGGGTGTCCGGCAAACAACCAGGAAGTCTTTCATCTTCCGTTGCAACCTTTTGGACAAAACAACACGATATGGAGAACGACAAAGATTCCGCTACAAACCCGTGAATGAAACTACCAGTTCTTGGAGGATGGTTATGTATGGCCTTCCGACTTCCCGCCAATATGCCTTCCAAACGCTCCGCGCCCACGGTAATTGTAATTTCATTACTTAGTAATTGTATTACTTAGGATAATTAGCAAAGAGTTACAAAAATCGGGTTGGGGATTGTATTAACAAAAGGGTAAGATTGTAAGGCCACCGACCACTTGTGATATATCGATGGAGATGTCACCTACTACACATCTTGTTTTCCCTGTACCACAAGTAGCAAGTGAACATGGTATTGTGTGCAGTGGTGGAACTTGAGTGATTTTTATAGGGCAGCCGAAATCGTTAAATGTTAAAAATTTTGTTCCTGCATAAAAATCTTTCTGACTTTTGCATTGTCGCATATAAAATAGAGATGAACGGTCACGATAAAGTAAAATCAGGAGCTGTATTGATAATCTTATACATGAAAATCAGGAGCTGTATATGCCGAACAAAATTACTAAGCATATTTCATGAATAAAAATAAGCATGTTTCAAACCTCATAAAATGCTGTTTAAAAAAGGTCATGTAAAAGCTCACGTAACTTATTGGCTGTATATAGAGTATATCACGCACACAAAAGTTGTTATGATTCAGTTTTGATAAGCAAAGTACCCTTAAAAGTTAAACTATTTACACTTCTAGCCCCAACTTTTTTTTTTTGTGGGAGGGGTATATGGCAAAGTGTGAGAATTACTACTAAAAGTTAAGTTAGAGCAAATTGGTGAGTATGTTGTATGGTGGAGATCCTGATGATAGTGGATACTTATTATTACTGTCATGTTTCAGGTACTTTAGTTATTATAACATCAATAAGTGATATAAGATTGTATGCTATAAAACTATGTTATCTTAACCCGATTGTTGTGTTTTATATATCAGGTAATTAGGATGTATTTAGTTAAAATTAAATGGGGCTCATTATCTTAGTTAGATAATTTAAAATTTGGTTCACCTTCCTTTTGTTGGTGCTGAACGTTATTGCTTCAGCTTATGTGAATCTTCTGATTACAACTGTAATGCTACTTATATAGCTATTCCTTTGTTAGCCCCTGTATTTAGCTATTCTGCATTTGATGATTCCGCCTAGCTGTTGCTGCTTTGCAGATGCTGAAATCTCTCTGCTTAGACCTCTTTTACCATATATACATATGTCCAAAATATTAGTGTTACTACCCCTTTAATGGTCATACTCATGGCAGAACAGTTGTGAGTGCATATCTTGAGTCAACCCTTTTAATTCACTAGTCTGTCATTCATAAGTCGGCCCATGCTGCTGTAGTTAACAAGCCACACATGTCCTGAGTAACAGGCCCAATAACCCTTGTTACCATGTGTTTCCCTTCCTTATGTTGTAATCAGCCAACATCAATCTAAGCTACTACTTCTCGAATTAGAGTATCCTTTTATGTGAATTTTTCTATTAGTAATAATAGTTTTGTGGTGCAGTCAAAGAAGGTGATTTTGAAGGTTTATGAGAGTGCAAAATCAAAGAACGCTATGGCAGTTAAAAGCCTAGCCAACTTGGAGAAAGATGTACTCGAAACATCTAACATGTTTTCTGCAAACGTTGCAAAAATTGAGCTGTTGGAGACGGCTTTACGTGAAGAGAAGATGAAGCGTGATACCAATTGGCTTGGCTTAGGAGCCAAAACACGCCGTCTTATAAGAAGGGTGAAAAAGTATAGCCGTGAAGAGCATAAGGAGGCTGATGAGATTATGAGAAGAACAAGCAGAATACGTATTGCTAAAGCCATACTAAAAAATCGAAGTAAGCACACAAGAGATTGACTTTCTTTGGGGTTTGATCATTGTAAAAGTAATATAACTGAAATTCTGTTTTTGTAGCTGGAATTTTAAATGGTTATCATTGCAAGTATTTATATTGGGGCACTTTTTTAACATTGACAGTCATACTGTCTTAAGTGATAAATCTTCAAAGTCCCCCAAAGCTATTATATTCAAAAAATTCCGATTATTATCAACATAAACGTAATCTACTTTTTCTTACTCATATCCAACACAAGAATTACACACCAGTGTGGCCCGTGTGATGCACGGGCTTTGATCACCATGAAGTAGCATCAATCTAGTAACGGTTAAGGTCATTGATTGTGCAAGGGTTATGCGTTATTATGCTTAGTTTCGATTCGAGGGTGCTCGACTGAATAAACGAATTTTGTTCAAGTAAGTTTTTGTAAATAGACTTGTTTCAAGAAAAAAATATCAAATACATGAGTGACTTTCATCATCGTTACGCAAAACATGTTATTTCAAACACATAGTTTATACTACACAGAACTAAGGTATTTTTCTTTTGTGTCTTACACCAAAACTGATGTACCATCTTCGAGTCTTGTCTTTCATCTGTAACGATTATTTCTCAGTCGATTTTCTTTTGAATACTTGGGTCATATACGTATGTATTTGAATATTTATAAAACGTGTTTGGTAAAAACAACTGAACATGCTAATTTAACATCTTTGTTATTATTAATATATAAAAGTTACAAAATTGTCCATGCCTATTTTTTTTTTTTTTTTTTTAAATGTTCCTTATTCAATTTATGTATGGACTTTTTTCCAAATTATTAATACATGAGCTTGTAGACTAAAATTAAAAGTGAGATATTACAAAGCTATAATAAATGAATCCATTGGTTATTTAGTACTTAATATATTTGCCGCGGTAGCATTATGTTGATGCTTAGAAATTTCACATAAATTAGTCTTTGTAGCTATTACATTTCGTGACACTTCATCTTATTCGTCCAATTTGTTACACACCATATATACAAGGTTTGACATAACAAAGTAACAAAGTACTACACTTTTCTTATCTCGATATATCAAGCTTTTGATCACAAAGCTTTCCGAAAGTTTCAAGACTTCCTTTCCAAAAGAGCCCGCTTAAGTGCTTTTCTTGATGGTCTTGCATCAATGTCACGTCCCAAGAACTCATCTAAAATGGTCAAATGACGCTAAACTGTTGGATTTCATAAGTTCAAATGCTCTTCAATCCTCTATGTTTTATATAAGACAATTTATTTATTCTATGTATTTTTAATGACCATGTAATCAACAAATAAGGTTGCATGTAACATTAGGTTAGGATTGATGACATGTACTTTAGGTAGTTATCTATTATTTGGTCGTTTAGGCCAGTTTGTGACAGTTAACTATGAAGGGTTGTGTCTTATGGGTCAAACTGAACCATCACACCCATTCATCATGCCTGTTCACAAACTATATATATGCATTGTATTGATGTTATTTAACATTCAATATAATGGTTATTTTATTGTTACTTTTCCCTCCTTTTTTCCATATACTCTGCACTATTTCCCTACGCAGATTACTACACTAATCTCACTCAATTCATACTGCACAATAAGGTTATGTCTTATACACATTTTGATACCAAATGGCCCATACTGTCTTACCCTTATGGAAGATCTGTTGGCACTGCTAAAATGTGGTATCAGAGCACAAAGCCATGGATATTCATGAACAACAAACTTCAAAGGGAATTCATACAAAACAAGTCAAGAGAGAAAGCAACACACGGTTTGGAAGATGCATTAGGCAAATTTCACAAGACTGTAAAGACATGTTGAAGAAAAGACTACAGGACATTGAAAAATACAATCAGACACTTCCAAGGGTTTGATTTCAAACATGACTACTCAGTGATCAAGTCTCCAAGATCCGTTATATTTAGTGACAAATACGGAGTTAGGATGATCATGAGGTTTAATGAGATACACAAGTTCAAGAACGGTACTCTATAATAGATTGAAGAAGCTTTGGATTACAGGGTGAAAGATTATAAGATCAAAATGAGACCAGGGAGGAGTACTATGTTCTGGACAGACAAGGACGTGGAAATGAGCAAGGCATTTTTGTTTGCTATCAGGAAGAGGCTCAAGACAAGGAGAATCTTCCACAGCTTGGAAAGTTTTGTAGGTGGACGAGTTCGCGAAGGAAATTACAAACTGCTACAGAGAACCAAATGATCACCTAATCTCTATAATAATTAGAACTCTTGTGTGGTGTATTGTTGTAAACTGTATATATATAAAAACTTTGCAGCGGATAGTAGTGTCATGATTGTGACTAGTAACCTCCCTCTCAAATTGAGGGGAGCACAATAATGTTTCTTATCATAAAATATTGAATCATACCACATTTTCTCTCAATTTTTTTCTAACATATTTAAATCACTTGAGATCCAAAATCTCAAAGATTTTGAAAATTTTGATCGGGAGAGAGAATGCGATATAAATATGAAATATGATAAAATGTAATCTTTTACAACTCAAAGTGTAAGCTGCTCTCCCATATGCGCTAAACTTTTTCGTATATGCACATATTGAGAGGGAACATTTCAAATTCCTCAAAACTATCGAGGTACAAAGGCATCAATATTTTTATTATAAGTACCTCGATTGATTTTCAAGTGATTTCCTATGTGGAAGTACTTCAAAGACCGACCTTGTATTTAATTTACCGAAGGTATAAGGATGATAAGGTTAGGAAATCGTTCCCACGATCACGCTAGAGCCGGAGGGATCTACCCAAGGACAATCCACTAGATAGTGTAGAAGTCCTTAGGTATGATGAAAAAAGGATAAAAGTGAGAATAAGGAAAGAGTGTCGACTGAGATGGAGTTAGGACTGGAACAAACCCAACAAGGTTCTAGTGATGAAGTCCCGGTAAGCACTGAAGGGGTTGAAGAATGAAAAAGAAATGTAGAGTGAAAGGGTGAAAAGAAATAGCCCTCCAATAATTCAACATTAGGGCAGAAACCTGGTTCAATACATATGTCATTTGTGGTTACCAAGGTAACACCGGTATTGAAGACAAGACGTCATGGAACCAATGATGCACTGCACTAAACTTCCAAGCTAATCAAGTTCTCTTGAAAGAACTTGTTTCATTCTCACGGGGAACCGATATAATCTATCGAATTTTTCTTAGAGATGGTTGATATTGAAAAAGGAGGCCCTTTCTCTAGTACCCGCATAGGAAAATCAAAGCGCACTATTGAGTCTAGAGCCAAGAGATCATCCACAAAATCTCATTAGGACACATGTTCTTGAAGACTTGCTGTTTCAAATGTGAAAAGTAAGAACATATATGAGAGTCCTAAGCATTATCCTTGTGGTATTGCTTGAACATCCGAGTGATACGTAAAGTATTCACAAAGAAGATGGAAATCCTTCTAGAGCCAAACAAGCTCTTGGTGGGTGACATGTGAGATCCTTCATGGATCAAACTTGTGACAACTGGAAAGAAACTATGGGGCAATTCATTTTTTTATCAACCTTGTTCTAGGAAATGAATCGATCTATAATTTTGGAAAAACCTTTCGATGCGCTCAACAACTGTTTTTCTAGCACATCGACTACGCATTAATTTTTTTTCAAACAAAAGTATTTTTTATTGAAACCTGATTTTGTTCATAAAACTTTCGTCGTATTGCAAAAACTCTTTATTCAGCAATACACGATTGTTTATCAAATCAATTTCTCATCAATCAGTGAATTGATTGGTTTCAATTCACTGGTTCACTCACTCCTTGTTGTCTACTTTGAGATACTCCGGTTTGAGAACGGCTAGTACAACTGTGAAACCCTGTCAAGGAGATTCTTCGGAATTCTACCTGATCACAAGCAGTATTTATATTGATTAACGGGGAACCGTGGTTCTTGCAACCCTATTCAATGAAAGTGAACAAAGACACTTTCGTGTGTTTATTGCTGACTGTTGTTTGTAGGAACTCCCGATGGTTGCAGCTGATGGCAAATTGGGTACTGTTAAGACTGTTAAGAGAAAAATGTACTATGCAATTTTTTATTTTTAAAATATTTGTTTTAGTATTTTAGGGTTCAATATTTAATTTTTTGATAAATAAACGATATCCGCTATACTCAAACCACCAAAGCTAAGTATTAAACGAGTTGTTTTCATGTTTGAAACTTATGTTATTCATACAAGACCGGACCTGTTAAGACCTGTTAAGACACGATTTGCCAGCTGCCCACATCCTCACACTTCACACTTACAATTAAAGAAATCATGATGACCAAAGTCATATCACATCGCTTTCGCAACTCTAATGAAGAATATCATGATCCAGAAAAGTGTGAGCATGTTGGTCCAAAGGTCACAACCTCACATGATGGCAATTCTTCAATGGATGAGCTGGAGATTCACTGTGGCGGATGATCTCAAAGAAAGCTCATGATCACAAGACAAAGAAACATCATGTCAAAAACACTATCGAAGATGCAAAGTTGATTATATGGAAGATTCAAAGTCTACGAGCTCTGATATGAACTTCTTGATAGAATGCTAGGATTCAAAGTGTAATTTATGGGCTTACCTCCTTAGCGGAGATTGTTAGAATTAAGTAAATCCATATAGAAGATTCGCTCACCCCAACTATAGTCTAGCATATGTTAGCTCGTAGATTTAACGTTATTTATTCGTTATAGATTAGCGTAGTAACACCGTGGAAGAAGGACGAGTATTTACCCATCGTATGCCCGATCAACAACTCAAGGAAAGTGTATGAAAGTTAGATGAATAGCCCTCTCCCCACAAGGAGAGGTTAGATGTTCATTTGGAATCTAACCTTCCATATTTTCTTTATCTCTAGCATCCCATTCTCTCTTGTTTCTCTCTCTAGAACTAACGTCCCATACACTAATCTCATTATGTGTTATGATATCAATAATCTTACACATCGCCAGTGACTCTAAAACATTAGCAATTTTACAAAGCCATCAATAACCCAACCGAACAACATGAATCAACTCCCATAAAACATCAAGAACCAAATTCTAATTCATTCAAGGGTAATTATGTTAGACCCATACAAATTGAAAACCACACAAAGATTGTTCAAACCCAAACACGTTGTTATTACATAAGATTATAGATCAAAGCTTAACGAGTACTTCCGCCAGTTCGTGTTAAAGCTACCTATTTAACAATAATTGCTTAACAGTATAGACATAATGAAATATAAGTGTCGGTGAGGAATGATTGAAAGTTGCCAAAAACTTTTATATAATAAAACAAAAGTCCTAGTGGCAATTTTTTATTTTAAAAAAATTAATTCGTACTTTATTTAATAATATTTTATTATTTATTATTATTTTTATTTTAAAATATTTGCTAAAAAAACTCAAATATTCTGGATTTGGCAATAGTTAAAAAAAACGTTCTTATATATAGTCAAGAAAAAAATAAACATAAAAGTTTAAGTGCCAAAAATATAAAGAAAAAACTTAGTAAAAGCGGAAGTGATTTTAAAAATATTTGTGTCTAATGTAAAGAAATAAATTCGTAATCAATTCTTAAAAAAACACAATATATAAAAACCCGCGTGTACGCGAATATTATAACTGGTATTAGATAGAGAAAATTCCACCCAAAAGAAACTTCACAATTTTGTGATGAACAAGTCAACAAACGTATAAAAAGGACACTGGTCTTAGGACTTGAGTTCTCTCGGGTTCCAACAAATAAAATAAAGAGAAAATTACCAAAAGAGCCAATTTTCCAAGGTTGGTCCATTTTCTGACACTTTTCTCATCTCTTTCCCAAAAGAGTCATGCTCAACTGCTCAACCGCTCGACTCCATACATATTGTGACATGTGGCATTATCAAGTACTTTTCCCATTGTACACTAAGTGTCACATCAAATCTCAAAGCAATCTCCTATTTTGTTTTTATTAAAAGTCGACGCCAACCGACGGACTCAACCGTCGGTGCTCAACTGGGGCCAACTTTTTACTTAGGAAATTGAAAAAGGTACACCAAAAGATTTCCCAAATCCAAGTGATCCGACACTATTTTTTCTTTTTTTTTTTTTCTTTTGCCACTTTAACGTTTGAATATCAACAAAAAATACACACACAACACACACTAAACACACACTAACAAAGCATGGCTTAGATAAAAAAATCACGATACTTTGATCACACAACACCGCTTTTGTTGTTTAGATCATTTGAGACCGATCCGTCGATTCACCTGCTTTGTGGAAGAGGATTTGATGATAATGGCTTCTAGACAAGTAAGTAAAAGTGCGATTAACACGAACACATACATCCGCTTTTATAGCCTTTGATTAATAATCGATTTTTTCGATATGTACAAGAACTTTGATTATTAAAATTTTTAGGGTTTTTAAATTTTTAGATTATTTGATGTTAATTGTGGTTATTGTTATTAGTATTGTAGGTTTTCTTCTTTATTTTGCATTATTGTTGTTAGAAAAGCCATTAAGATAGTATACATGTTAGGGTTTGCTTATTCTAGGTTTGAGAAAACAAACTATGTTAGGGTTTGCTTTTTCTGCACAATAACCCACGTTTGTTTGCTTAACATATCTTAAATGTCTTGATTATCTGAAAATTTGGACACCTGCATATGTGAAATGTTTGACTTATTAAGCTATTGGTCATTAGTATATTTTTATTTCTCATCAGTTTATAACATATGCTAATATGGGTATGCATCTTTTGTTTGTTTTTGTGTATAGGTGTATTCTGCGAAGCTCAGTACTAGAACAAAATTGCACTATATCAAAACGATAAGGCAAAAGTTGAGTTTCAATCCGGATCGTCTTGAACTTTTTAAAAGCACTGTTTTCGGGAAATGGTTAGACATAAAAACATACGAGCGTGATAACCATTTGCTTCATTATTTGCTTCAACATCAACGCTTTGTTGAAAACCCTAATATAAATACTCCCTTGTATTTTGATATCTGGGGACACAATTTAGAATTTGGTCGTGAAGATATGTGTCTAGTATTAGGTCTTCGATTTGGTGATGTTTCTTTAGAGCAATTAAAGAAACGGCAATCTGCATTTGGTAATCATATGCTAAGTTTTCTTAGAGAGAGGCGTAACGAGAGAATCAGTAATATAAAAGCTGAACAACTAGTTAGGGTTCTTAGTGATCAAGTTGAGTTTAATGAACTTTCAAATGATGATGTTGTTCGCCTTTGTCTGGTTCTGATGTTAGAGAACGTTTTTATCGGCAAACAGGAAAGAAATTTGGTGTCCCATGAGATCTTGGTTTTAGTAGATGACATTTATGCATGGAGTGCATTTCCATAGGGCGAGTACATTTGGGTTGAGTTTCACAAGAAGATTTATAATGCTATCTCAAGGGTTAGAGATAGAAATTTGATCGAAAAGGCTACGAAGGCGATTGTTACATTGCAACTTATACATTGAATGGATTTGCGTTCGCTTTGAAGGTGCGTAAATCCAATTAAATGCTAAGAATTTAAGTCAAGATTGTAGCATGAACCTTAGTGTAGTAATGTTTATGCTAATAGTAACAATAATTCCTTCGTGATTTAGCTTTTGAAACCGCCGCAATTCAACAAATTGGTGGGTTAAAGAAGAGAATGTGATCCTCTGGTGTTGCTTGGGAGGATGCACACATGTTTGAGAAGACCGATTATGATCTTCTTTTTCGTAATGCAGAAATGGTTCGCCTTGTGTTGACATGTTATATTCTACTCTTTTAGAAAAATTGTTTATGATTTTTAATGGTATTTGCGTTAGTTTATAACAATTTTTTTATATGCAGTGACTGAGATGAAAGAACTTGGGTGGACATCTAGTGTATACTTTTTCAAGAAGTATATGCCAGCAAGGTTATACAATCATATACCACCTAGTCTTCCCATTCATGATACACCAGCAGTCAATAGATCTGGTCGACCGGAGAAGTTGAGACCACGGAGACGTTGTTCAGTCTCAAATGCAGACACACCACCAGTCATTAGGAAGGCGGATCAAGGCATGCCGTATATGGGGGATTTCATGTCATCTACAGCAACAATTGTGGCTCAAATGGCTAAAATGCAATAACAAATTAATCAATTACATAAATATGTCAAGCATTTGAGGCCTGATGGGGATAGCCAGATTCCGGCTTAGATAAAAAAAAATCACGATATTTTGTTGTGGAGTATATGGAGAAGTGAGATTCTGGACAATTCCATTCTCAGCTAAGTAATCTTTAAACTCTTGGCTTAGATACTCGCTTTCCTCCATCGGATCGAAGAGCTTTAATCTTCTTTCCGAATTGCGCTCTATTGACTTTGAAAACCTTAAATGTTTCAAACACCTCATGTTTATGCTTAAGTAAATAAACATAACCATAACGGCCGAAATCATCAAGAAGGTTAAGTAGCTAGAACCTCTCTTTGACACATGTCTAAGAGGTCCACACACATCAAGATGAATAAGACCAAGTAGATCAAGGCCTCCATATTGCTATGAAAAGGTTTCTTAGTCATCTTCCCGATATGCATGACTCACATTTATCAAATGATTCATCATTGATATTTTGCAAAGCCCTTCTTGTTGCGAATTATGCATGCGAGCCTTGCCTATATGAGCAAGTCTACAATGCCAAAGATAAGAAGAATTCAAGTCTAACTTTATCTTCTTGTTAATGCTAAAATTTGAATTATTATTATTGTTAGATTCATTTCCAATCACATCAATTTCAAACACACCATTCACAGTAATTTCTTTAAAATAAAATACACCATTTAAAGAAACATCAATTCCATTACGTGAAATAGTATGAGTAAAACCATCATCCAACTGAAAAGGAAACAACACTCTAATTATAGAAGGTGCGAATGACAATTATTCAATAACATTACTAAGCCAAGGTAATACTAAACTAAACGCTCCTATGGCTTAACAAATGCATGCGCGCCATTTCCCACGCAGTGATATTGCTCCCCATAGGCAAGCTTCCTTTCCACTTAAACCCCGCAGTGTATTACAAATGTGAATACCACACCGTATCATATACCTAGAATTATTATGATTTAGAGTAAATAATTCAATGAAAAATAAATTACCAGAAGAACCGGTGCCCAAGGACCCTTCGTACTTCATCTTATTTGCCCGCAATTAATCAAGATAGAGAGCACAGTTTCTCTTCCAATGCCCAACGCGCTCTTACAGTGGTGGCATGCTTGATCCTTTTTAGGATTTTCCTTCCTAGGAGTAGGGTTCTTCTTTGGTTGAGGTTGATAGGCCATCACTTGTTCGCTTTTGTCAACCTTTCCCTTACCCTTCCCCTTCTTGTTGTTCGTGACGCGCGTTTTGGCTTATTAATCCTTCCACCGGATAGCAAGTACCGGGCGGAGGAACCTTTGAGGCAACCCTTTCTCATAGTCAATTAGCAATGCGTGTAGGTCAAGAATCGCCTTCCCACGCAAAGGCATATTGAAATTTCGACAAAACCATTAAAATCCTTGTTAAGGGATCTATTAATCGATTCACGTACCATGTCATCATCATAAGTTTTGCCAAGTGCTTTTAGCTAGTCCATGTAACCTTTATTTCCAAAGACATGAGCACTTATGGGTTTACCCTCACCTTGCCTACAATTTGTAACGCGTCGGTCAAGTCATAAATCTTGACGGCACCGGGTTTCTCAAACATAGTTCAAGTTCATTGAGCATATTATATGGAAATAATGATCGAACCGCTTTTGAAGAGCGATTCCGTTGTTCCCAACATAAGACAAGCCACATCATTATGACGCTTATACTCAAGTTGCCAAGCGCCCTTTGAGCTTGAGTAGCATCGTGACCGCTTGGTTGTTCAGGGCAAGGTTCATAAAGATATTTCAACCTCGTCAAGAACTCTACGACAATTCTCAAAGAGCGGTGCCAATCATTGAAATTCTTAGAGCTACCAACTTTTCTCGATCAAAAAAGCTTTTGAACGCAGAACTTAGTGCAGTGTTAGTGTTATCGTTATTTTGAGCCATTTCTACAGAAAAAAGTTCAAGTATTAGTATTTTCGATAATACAACTTTTCAAGAAAATAAAATATACCCAACGGTAATATAAACATATAACCATATAATTTTCTCGAAAACTAGGATCCAAATTATCATAGGTTCATTACATCAGTTGATCTGCTAGCAACGAACGCATATAATAAGGTAATCTGTTGAACATTAATTGGCAAACAATTTCCAACTCCTAGATCATTATGGGATTTATATTTTCCAACGCTATTGCAAATATAAACATGTTTCATCCCATCTTATGCCATTGAGTCCAAGTCTCACTTCCTACTCAACTTAAGTGTCTAACTTAAAGAACTGCAAATATGTCCATGTAAGGTCTCTGCTACATAGAGATTTACCTCTCCATCACAATCTAGCCAAGTATTCTCATGACATAAATTGTAACTTCAAGTGTTCCTTTTAATTAGATGGCATAAAACTTAATTTAAAAGGGTACTAGTTTTGGTTTTATGTGGTTAAATCAAATATGTACAAAGATGTCATACATTCATCTTGTAACATAAATTTAATAAAAACTTTTATTACCAATTCATAAAGATCAAATTATCAAAGTTTTGATTGAGGTATTGGGTTCACCAATCAAGGAATTTAGTGTTAATTATCGTCCATTATACCGTACTTTTGCATAAGTGTAAACACTTAGTGTTTCGGTAATTATCACCGAAGTGGTGCATGGAATTAAAAATAATTCGCCTTAAGATGAGTTTGCACATTTTATGGCTTACTAAGTAGCTCCATTCGAACTTACAGGGGCGATAACCGTAAGTGCAAAGCATAACCTTAGACATCCTTTCGGTGTGATTGTGCGCACTTCTTTATTAACCCCTTTATAGTTCATTCTAGTGGGTGAGCTGCTCGCACCATTTGTACCAAAGTCACCAATCAATTTAAACTATTGAAAACTTAACTCTTCCAAACAAATTAAATTTCGCCATTGTTTAGTCCGTATTATTTTTCTATTCAAAATTACCCTTTGCTTAAAACCTGCCTAACATAATAAACAAACAAGTAACAAATAAAAATAAACTACTAAAAACAATGCACATAATAAACAATTTATACGTGTAAACAAGTAGCCACATGCAACTTATTCGATAAAACCCTATTAATAATCAATATCTAGGTTAAAATAATGTATATATTAATTAGGGCTTTCACTCTCTCAATTGAGAGTGAGCCACATACATCGACGAATCGATTGCATAAACCCATAATTAATAATATACAAAATTGCACATAATCAATTCATTAATTATATATAATTGGAGTCTTCCCCAATTCAAGATTTATCGTAAATAAATATGTCTCAACAATTAAACAATATCAAAGCAACCTATCCATGACTAATATGCATGTATAATCATGGATATCATAACAATTATACAAATAAGTCACAAAATCGCATATCAAATTCCATGACACATAACAAATTATTCATGAATTAATCACGTAACCAATATATTAATTCTAGGTTTTAATAAGGTTAGCAAACAATTTTCAAAACCCTAAAAATTTTATATGTGTCGACATTAAAAAATGTGGGAACGCCCAATTTAAAAAAAAACGACCCCAAAAAAATAAACATAAACCCTAGATTAACATATCAAACAACATACAAGTATTTGTTTTATTACGCGCTTATGTAATTAATTACTCTTTAAAACCAATGACTCGTGATGCCACCGTTGAAATTAGATAACATGACATTCAATAAATAATCACAAAACATCAAAGAACACATGCGGAGCGTATAGGATTTATTAATGAACAATTAATTAACATAAAAGAATATATGACTTTTTCTTGATTCTAGTGAACAAGAATCAAATCCACAAACTAGCAAACGGATGAACCCTAATTTGATTTAATTAGGATGATATGAATTACCCCTATCCGCTTTGTAATTCAATCCAAGATAATAACAATAGTGTTTTATTACTACGCTCTTGTACACACGCATTTCAAACCGAATTAAAGTAATGCTAGTTTTTATCAAACAAATAACTTGGTTTGTGGAAAGTGATGGATCGACACCAAGGGGTGGCCGATCGGTTTGGAGAGCAAAACACACACAAAATTGTTTTAGGGTTTAGCTAATGAATACAAGAGATGCAAAACAAGACCCTAGCCAGATATATACCCAAGCAAACTTGGTGAACAAGTTGTGACTTTGTTTCCTTTTCCTTGGCCGATCGGTGCATCACATCCCCAAGGGATTCCGGAAACTTCAAACTTTGCAATCTAGTCCTTTTCCAAATACATTTAACGCCTGTTAGTCCATTACATTAATTACTTAACGCTCGTTAGTTATTTCGCTTAATAAATAAATAAATATAACGCTTATATTTAATTATTAACTTTAAATTCTCATACATAAAGTGTGCAATTCCGTAGTCTCGAGTTCGATCCTAACTCACGCCTACTAATTTATATCCATAAAACTAACACTTATATATGTAGAAAAATTTGTCACACCCATTATTACCGCATACGAGAAAGTGTGGAATCAATAATTTTACACATTTTTAATCGTGCCATTTGGCCTTTAAAATGTAGAGAATTCAACTAATTTTTGTAGTGGCAACAAAAAAGAAAGAACACAAGTTAACTAGCTACAATAATCCATACATTTCCAGCAGCGAAGGTAAGGGAGACAACACCAACAGATCTACAAAAAATGTTATAACACTTCAGAACTTTAAAAAAAAAGGATCTATAAAAAAAACATGAAAATATATATGAAGAACTAAAAGAAAACCTCAAAAACCAATATTTGGAGAGTCTTTTTGTTTGGTGTGTGTGTGAGTACGTAACTATGTAAACGTTTGTTGGTTTGTGTTTATGAGGGAAAAAGAGAGCAGGTGGGTGATATTTAAGTCTGTAATTCAAGGAAAGTGTCAAGGGGTTGTTTGTTTCCTCGTGATATACTCATAAATTTAACAAGTTTCTCGTGTAGAACCCGTGTCAAAAAAAAACCGAAAAGGATCCGAACCGATTAAATATATTCGGGTCAACTCGATTAACTAAAATTTTAATATGATCGGGTATCGGGTTGAAAATGTTTGGCTAACTCGGATTCAGGTCGACACCATTGACCCAAATAAAGGTGTATTATATATTTTTTTTGATAAAAAGTTATCTATGTAAACTTATTAAACTAGGAAATTTCTTTTAATCAATTTACTCATATTCTAGTTGACCTAAACCAAACTAACCTAATATTTTAATAGGGTCGGGTTCGGGCACTTTCAGTTGAGGCTAAAAAAGGTATACCCGAACCCGACCAACCCAACATGAATAACACATACCCTACTCGTGATATAACGATGCACAATGATCTGAAGATAAAATGTTATTATGCGTAAGTGTTTAATAGAATGTATATATTAGCTTAATTTTAAGGGTTTTGCTAAGCAATGCCCAATGGGCATGAACTACAATAATTAGTGATGTTTTTATGCTTATTTTGGTAACAATTGCCTAGTGGTCATAATTTTGCAAAACCCTATTATTATTATTTTTATAAAAGCATTATATACTTAAAAAAAAAAAAAAAAAAGATAAAAAAAAAAAATAACTAACTAAAAAAAACGCTTTCTAGATAAATCCGTAAAAATCTTATACATACAGCACAAAGATTTATTTAACTTAAAACAAACACTTAAAAAGCATAGAATACATTCTCTCAAGAATAAAAAACATAGAAAAAACATTTATTGACCTAATACACAAACTCATAATGAATCAACTAACGTTTACATATTTCACCAAACACACATATTCGGAGGTTTGTTTAAGCTTATATAGCCGGCTTATAACTTATTTGGTTTTTGGCTTATGATTCATAAACTCACTTTTTGGGGCTTATTTTAAAACTTTTTGTCTTATATAAGCTTCTCATGACATAACATACTAAACTTCTATAAACCGTAATGTTTCAAAATAAGCCACAAAAGTGAGCTTACAAAACATAAGCCATGAACCCGCTTATATAAGTTTAAACAAACACCCCTATGACCACATTTAACTTTTAGCTATACGATTCGATCAAACAGCTTAACAATAAACAAAAGCACAAGTTAAGTAAAATCATATACCTTAATACTAAGCTAGCCAGAACCAATACTTAAGAGAATCTTCAAAAAGCAGGTAACTCAACTTCCTTACAATCCCGACAATCATTCAAATGTTCCAACACTGCTCCAAAGTAAATGCATTCCTGTGGACTACTAGGTATTCTGCACACGCTTTTTGATACACAATGTGGTCACTCGAAACACTTTTGTGATTATCTTCGATATTGTTGATAATGGCACAAAATGCACCAAACTGTAAGGCGAACCATATTTTTCCATTTGCTTACGATCCAGTCATACATTCTCTTTGAAGAAGTTTCTTTTCTAAAATAAGCAATAACCTTATCCCAAAATCCTCTAGCCTTCATTGCATTCCCCAACACGCTATTTTCTGACAAAGCACACCATGCTTTGCACAACACGTACAATCTCTTCTTCAGTTATTCATATCGTCGCCTCATGTTCCACATCCTTGTCATCTTTCTTCTTGGCTTTTGAAGCTCGTTTCAAAGGCTTATTAGGTTTGATGGGTGACACCTCTTCAATAGGAGAGTCATCATCGTCAGCTGGAAATGACCCGAAGCTTGACCCATAGAATAACCTTTAGTCGGATAAGCTTGACCGGAACCGTGCCCTGAAGCTTGACCTATAAAATAATCTTGAGTCGGATAAGCTTGACATGAACCGGTTCCCACATAAAAATCTGGAATAATTGAATAATTGCTCTTCAAAATCCATATCAAGAGTAAAGCGGTTAACCGGAGAATACGGTTAACGATTTGATTGAGAAGACATAGACAAATCCATAGTTGGACGATACAACCCGCTTGGTGATTGAAAACAAGTTATTGGTTGTTATGAGATGGTGGGTTGAATGGACGATTATGATAAATCATGTTTTGATTTTGTGGTGGTTGAGCTAGTCATGACCGATAATCAAAACCGACGGGTCAAAATTAACGATTGGTGATACACAGTTAACGAAAATTGGATCCGTGTTAAATGCGGAACGGTTTGTTGCAATCAGGATTTTGGGGTTTTGATTTGAGAGTTATCTTAGGCATGGTGAAATGAGAAGTTTTGCTTTGTATTTTGAATTGTGGTTTGAAATGTGGTTTGAGTAAAGGTATTTATAGTGAAAATAAAGGGTTTAAATTTTAAAAGAACTTTTCTTTTAATTGTAATGGTAGAAAATAAATGTGGGAAAGTGATATTTCCGCTCATATTAAATGTCCATTAATTTTCTAAGATTTTTTTTATCTTGACCATAAATATTTTTGGTTGTGTTATATAATATTTGATGCAAAATATATGAAAAATTAAGTTTTAAATGTATTTCCATTACGTTATTATTTTATCTAATACTATATAATACAAGCAAAAATATTTAAGGTCAAAGTTGTAAATGAAAGACTTGAAAAGTCAAACCTGGACATTTAATATGGCATTTATGGAGACTTTTTTAATTGTATTGAATGGTTTGTGTCGATCGGACAGTCGACCGAAAAAAAAACAAAAAAACGCCACGATCGATTCGCGACCAATTGGCTGCAACTAAGGTTACAAAAATCGTGAATCGGTAGTCGGGCAGTCGTCCCTCTTATAACATGTAATCGGTGATTAATCAGATTGACATTTCCGACAAGTTTTGGGTATTTTCGGCAAGTTTTAGTTATTTTTGGCAAGATTTTCGTTAAAAAAACATCTTGTGATAAATATAAACAGTGACTATAAGTTATTAAACCAATATTGCGATGAGTTTTGGGTATTTCTTGCAATATTTGTAGGTTCCCGGCAACTTTGACCACCGTTGACCGTCAGTGACACTGTCGATGACTATGGTTGACTGATATGTTTGACCGATTTACACAAATCGATAAGGTTGGTGGCCTTGTAGCGCCTATGCGGCGATTAATCGGCCTTGTAGACTTTTTTTTACAACACTAGCCGGAACAAAGGCGACCGACTGGATTGTCGGTCGAGAGGGTAATGACCGAAAAAAAAGGCTTGCTGCGCCCAACCTAAATTCATGAACCGTCCTGGCCGCAAAAGAAAATATATTTTTGTGACGTATTAGTCCAATGCTTGTTGATTTACAATTTTGTGGATAGTTCTATATATCATGTTGCTTTATGATTTTGTGGATTGCTCTAAATTTTAGGTTTTGAAGCGGTCAAATAGCTTTATTCTTTCCAGCTTTAGTCTTGTTCGTTCAAGTTTAATGGTTCTGGATGTTACTAATTCACGCATCGATATGAAGTATGCAAATTTGGGCTTTTGGTCATAATCATTTTAGTCCTCGCAAGGGCCAAAACTACTAGAACAATAAAAAGTTGTAGTTTGAGTCTGATCGGGGTGTCAAATGAGTTAACTCGACTCAACCCAAATCCGATAAGGCTTCATAGGGTCAAGTTGATTCGGGTCCGACTTAGCTTATCGTGTTTATCAACCCGATAGTCGTGTAGGGTCGGGTTATTAGTTGGTTATCAGGTTCACCAAATAAACCCAATAAGCTATAATGACAAATTTAAAAAACTTTAATTTGTGAACTAAACTCGTTTATCACTGTCCGTTGGTCGTAAATTTTAATCACCAAGCCGACTTTAGAGATAATCTCTATATGTATGTGGCCTACTCTACTGATCAATATCATAACTAGGGTCGTAAACGAACTAAACGTTCAGTGAACACGTCATGAACCGCTCGATAAAAAGTTCGCTTATTTATTAAATGAATGAACACGAACAATATTTTACGCTCGCTTAGTTAATGAAAAACATAAACAAAAGTTGCGTCTGCTCATTTATGTTCGTGAACGCTCGATTATACGTTTGTTTATATTCATTTATTTATTTATGTTCAGATATCATATCTTTAATTGTATAATTTTAAAATTAGTTTGTTTAAACAAAACCATACTTATAAAACAATATATTGTTTATAATTTATTTTTGTGTGTCTATGTTCAAGATCGCTCGATCGCTTATGTTCTTTTAGTGTCTTAATGAACCAACGAAACGAACATGAACAACTCATTTCTTAATAAACGAACATGAACAAGAAAATTCATTCGCTTAAGCGCTCATTTTGTTTATTTATCCGTTAAAACTAAATGAACGAACATAAATAAAGCTCGCTCGTGTTCGTCCTGGTTTGTTTATAGCCCTAATCATAACAGTTCATTAACCTTTCCCACTAATGATTGTAGATTACTCCAACATTTTTCATTCAATAAAAGTTAATGGTTTCATCTTTAGTTTTACTTCTATATAGAACTTAGTATGCTCAAATGAATGAATACTTTGGTACTGACGTTGTTTCATCAGTTGTTACGTAATTTACTAATTTGGTATTCCATCGATTATTAAATAATTTAATTTACTAATTTGGTATTCCATCAATTATTAAATAATTTAGTATTCTCACTATAACATAATTTATTGAGAAATTTTAGTGTTGTAAATTTGTGATTAAGTTTCATGTTGAATGGCAATTTTAGTGAATAAAGTAAATTGTGCGATGAGATTAACATGTAACCCGATAAACCCAACCCAATAATCAGCTACCCATACCCGATAGAGGTACAGATGAGCTAAAACCCGAGTCCGGCTTAGGCCCAACCCGAAAGCCTGAAAAGCCTGGCTCGAAAAGCCTGGTCTGGCCCGACAGTGCTTAAATGGTCTTTATATTTTCTACCAAAGTTCGGTCCAAGCTGGCTAAACCGAAGTCCGAAAACCAGCCAAAAGCGCACAAACAAACCTGAAAAGCCCGCTAAAGCTCAAAATTCTCGCCAAAAAGCTCAAAAGGTAGGAATTTTGTTGTTAGGGATTGTTTATTGTGCAATTAATGTACTTAAAGCCCACCAAAAGGCCCGAAAAAGCTCGAAGGTTAGAGAGATTTTATTGTGCAATTAATATACTTTGTAATTTGTATATTTGTTTAGTAATGTATTTATAAATGTTGATCAAATATTTTCATATAATAACTATATTATTATTACAAAATATATAAAAACCTGAGTCCGGCCGAGCTAAGCTCGCTTTAGCCGCCGACCATTTGGCCGAAATTGGCCTAAGATTTTGGTTAGGCCCGGATTAACCCGACTCGCTTTTTTGGCCCGGCTTTTTGAACTATAAAATCTGTTTTTTCACCGGTCCAAGCCTGTGCTTTGTGTCTAAATTACACGATAGACCCGATACCTTATAAGGTCCGGTTGCGAGTTAGTTTTTATTTTTTTCAAAACTTGATAAATCCGACCTGATAACCCCATCGACACCGGTATATGGGATTGATTCTTTTTTGGTCTATCTTCACTTTTACTTGAACAAACATAAAACTTACTTTCTATACCCATAAAAATTGATGCAACTGATTTGTCTTTAATTTTTCTTTTTGCATCGATTTTCTTTTTCAACTTTTTACATACTATGCATCTACACTTACCATCTTGGTGATTAAGGTGAGTAAGAGTAACATTCAATAGCTTCATCTTCAATTTGAAATCTACTTTGCTTTATTTTCTTACCAAAAGAAAGTTGCTTTGTCACATCCTCATTTACACTTTCCTTCAAAGTTACAACAACTTCATCTGTAACGCTACAATTTTGGGGAAGTACATCTAGTTTTTCATTATTCTTTGCAACGTCTCTTTCTTGTCTTGAAGCACAAATTTTGAATTTACAAAACTTGTGGTGGTTGTGGTAATGGCATAACACAATACTGACAATAGTATGAGTTACATAAGTACTATTTAAGTGACAATGGTTTACTATGTCTTTATGAAAAGCTAGTGTGACATGATATTAAGTTTAATCATCTCAAAGTAAATAATAGATCGATCGACACTATAAAAAATGATAGTACAAGAGTATATGAAAACTAACTTGGAAACAAGGAATGACTAAGTTGACAAACATTTAAGGTTGATGCAAGATAACCAAGTCACGTTAATTAAAAAAAAAAAAAAAAAAAAAAAAAAAAAACCTTTATAATCTTATAAGGATGATGAATTAGTTTATCGACTAGTTTATTTAGAATTAGTTTTTTTTAACGGTGGAATATTAGTAAAAGCTAGCAAAAAGCTAGGTGAAAAAAATTACATGTATAAAGAAATTTAAAGGGCCTTTTAACCAATCCACTCAATTAACATTTGAACTCCTACCTCTATTGTTCACCCAAAACAAGGTTTGAGAGACAAAAGAATCAAAGATCAACCCTTTTTTAGGCTTCTTCAAGAAGAATAAAACCGCATTCCAATATTTCCAGATGTGCCACCAAAAGAGAAAAACAAAGCCTCCAACACAAGCTTTTGAAGTCTGTTGAGCCGAATACCATTGAACCAAGCCTCTCAGATATAGGGTCTAACAAGGAAGGGATGGGAATATTCCACCATCGACCTAGTAACCGAAACAAATCATTAGCCATCGCACAACCAAAGAAGAGATGATTACAGGATTCCACCTCACCTTCACAATTCGGACATAACATACTAGGGATGTCCAAGCCTCTATTGGTCGATTGACCTTGTAGGAGCTTATCACAAGCATACGCCACGAAAGACATTAAGCTTGATAGGAAGAAGCTTGGACCATCTCGTAGAAGAGGAAGATGTAACAATAAGACACTTATCAATCTCTTCTCTAGCCGACTTCACGTAAAAAACATCGCTCCCATTTAACGCCCAAGACCAACGATCATAAGAGGAGGATAAGACCACCGAGATAGAAACCGGAAAGATCCCGTAATAGGAACTCTTCGATACCACCTCTTGGACACCTACAAAAGAGGAAACCAGGTCTACATCTTGAAGCTTATGAGCAATCGGTACCCTTTTGTGAGACTCCAAATTAAAAGCCTATTGAATTTAACCTTGAAACAAACATCGCTAAGCCATTTATCATGCCAAAACTAGAGTTATTACCATTCCAATTTCTTTTTGCAAAACTTCATAAGATTAACTCCTTAGCATTTAGGTTGTCAATGTTTTAAGAATCATAGCCCAAATCGACCCATGGAAACGTGATAGTACGATGATCGAGAGACCCATTCGAACCATGAATGACTTTAATAACAATGAGCAAGAGACCGAATTAGAGGAAAGAGCATGCATGTAAGCATGTTTGATAATATTAGCATTTAGTAGTAGTTTCTTTTATTAATGTGTTTGAAAATATTATTGTATATGTAATTATAAATGTAAGATGACGAAAGCCTACGGGCCAACTCTAAAAGTAACATTTTGGTAAACAAGAAACGGTTATTACCCACTTCTTATGAAAGCACTTTTAATTCTAAATGATAATCGCCAAGGACTCTTAAACGTCCTATTTGTTTGAATTTCAAAATTCACTTACTACAAACCTTACAAAAATAGTAATATTTTCGGAGTATATCGATAAGGGTATGTTTGCAAACCACCGTAATTTCAGAACTCAGAAGTTGTAAACTACAAAACCGTAACATGAGCTACAAGTTGTATTTTTTAATAACAAGTGTTTGGTAAATTAGTCGTTAAATGTAATTATAAGATGTAAATGACATAAAAGGATAAATTTATAATTGTAAATAAATGTTTGGAGGGTATATTAGTAATTTAAAGTTTTAATAGCTCACAGACATTTAAAAGCTTCATAAATCGCCTTTTATTTTGAAGTTTATTTGTTTGAAATAAAAAGCTTGTAGGTAATGTATCCAAACGAAGCTACATAGTTTATAAGAGATTATTTTGTAACAAAAGCTAATAGCCCTCCAAAAGCTTTTTCCAAACAGCCCAAGAACCTTATTAATACATATGATATTTATTTTCTTGCTATAAATACTTGAACAATACAACTTCAACATGGCATGGTATAAATATATCAAAGACGACTTCATAACACAATACTCAAAAATGGCGAAAATCATTATATTCCACTTCAACTTTTCGCCATATTGCTAGCTTTTGCAGGTATTTTTATCTTTACTGAATTTCCTACTCATATATGTCATGGACATATAAGGCTTCGGAGAAAGCGATACGACTCAATTACCAAACTAGAGCAACCAGAATTGAGCAACATTTCCATCCTCAAAATTGTCTTTGGCCATCAGATCCATCGACATGTCCTCCTCCAGCTTGTAAAGTTGATAAAGATTGTACGAAATACTATCGTCTGACTAGCCCTGACGCTAAAATATGTTATTCAGCATGCCTGACGGATAGTACTAAAACATGTTGTTGCAGGGGTTTATTAATAACCGATAATATCATTACTTGCTTAATACGGTCCATTGATAATTATAAGTTAGAGATGTCATGTTCGAATAGCTAATGCATGTTTGCAAGGATAAAAACCAAGGACTTGAAAACCGAACTGTACATTGAACCGACATGAGTATCACATTCTGCGATCTTAATTATTAAGTACTTCTTTCAGAAGTTCTCTCATAAACACAAACTCACTATCATACCGAGTCATCAAAAGCTTAATTTGAAAACACCTTCCAAAACCAAATAAACAACTTAATTGTATAATGTTTCCACAATAGCGTATTGAAAGAATTATCTTTTAAGTACTAAAACATCCATATCCATCTACATAACATTCACAGAAGTTCAAGAAATATTGTCACGTAGGTGAAACATGACAACAATTAATGCGGCCGTTTGAAGGTGCAACGAACGCGAATCATCAGCCCCAAAATTTAAGGGCCCCAAATTTATCCCATTAATAATTATATGTATGTGTAGACATATTTTTCACGAAGAAAACGATTTAGATGGAAAATATCTTAAATGAATAATATGTTAGAACGTTTAGATAACTAATTGCATTATATCTTATAAACGGTGACATTTTATATATAATATTGCTAAACGAAAGGCCTCATTATATAATTTCGAAAAGGGCCTCAAAAATTTCGCCGATTCATGAGACGACCCTGACAATCAACATCCATTATCATCTGGATCTCGAGCATGATCTCGACCATCATCCGTGCCTTTCACACAACGTGTCCAATATATAGCATTTGCCATTTTTTCTTCTTATAATCGGTTCCTATCTCGAGTCCCATCGTGTCTTCTCTATCTAGTTCTTGTCCACTTACCAACATCTCAAGATTCCTACAAACCATCACCCATCAGCCTCCTCCTCTTGTTTAGGTACATTATCGTCAAACCCATTCTAATCTCTATTCTTTTCGGATCCTCGCGTTGGGACTTTTCCCACAATTTCATCCTATTCAAATATTCATAAAGCATCTTGGACCACTTTTGCACTTGCTTTCTTACTTCTTGAGTAAATGACCATGGAGACTGTTATAAATAGTCACATGAGAGTTACGTAATCTAACTTTACGAGATACCAATGCTCGATCCTTGATCGTCGTGTATACCTACAAATTTTGAAAATCATTAATAACACTATAAGGTATACAATTATAATAATACTATAAGGTTACAATCATGTGCACATATCTACGGGTAATAATTAACGATTTACTTACATAATCTACTTCCCACAATTGGGGCTGCTTCTTGTCTTGATAAAGCAAGGCCACGTCATCCACCTTCGTCTCCTTCATCAACTCCACTTCTTCCAATGTATCCACCGTTTCCTAATTAGCTTCCTTATCGGGTGCCAAAAATATATCAAAACTATCATAGAATATTGTCCACGGAACTTGATAGCCTCTCGTATTCCTTAATGAGATTGTTGATCCAAGTGCACATATGTTGTGATACCAGCGTATTAGTAAGTGTAAAATATGTCTAAATAAGAGAAAAACTTTAAAATACTTACATCCAACGTTAACCACCCTTGAGAGTCAACCCCAAGTTTAGTTGTGTCATGTAGTAGCAACGCTATAAAACGATATCTATTTCCATGCTCATATAAGCGATAGTGGAGGAAAAACACGACCTCCATCATTCTTGATAAATTCTTGTGTCGATTTTCCATGCTTGGTTCGGGTCAACTTTTGTGGTTTTAAGTTTACTTCACTTCAAACTAGTCGAATTGGGAATGTAATTTGATCACGGCCCTTTCAAACAATTTATGCGGAGGCTCCTCCAAGTTCAAGTTCGATTATGGAAGCTTATTCCTCTTCACCCCGCCGCCAACCAGGCTTTCTCCTTAGCTTTTGAGGTTTGAAACTTTCCACTAGTTCACTTTCAAAATCGAGTGTCATGGTGGAAATAGAAATGCGCTCTCTATATCGCCTCCATCCTATCCGCAACTTTCCTCTATAATCCCACCTCTATTACGTAACGTAGAAATTTTGTCCCTGAAGTTCCAATGTCTTTCCGCCTCACTTTCTTGAATGCTTCACAATGTGAAGAACCAAATCCTGGATCCTTGTAAATTTGGAATAGGGTGTATTTATATTTAAGCTGCAAATGAAAAAAAAAAAAAAAAAAAAAAAAGTAAAATAATTGATAAAAGTATAAACCTGAAAATAAAAAAGGTAAAATAATTGATAAAAGTATAAACACGGATCAAATAGAATTTTAGAAAGGGAATGTTTGGTTTTAAACTTAGAATGTTCGATACTCTTGATTAGCATAAATTAACTTTTTTTTACGTAATTTCACAATTTTATATGTATATATATATATAGGAAGGAACTAATAAATAATAATTAAAATAAGAGCGTAGTAAGAATTTACCACACATTTTGATTTGGGAGGAAAATTTGAACGAAGACGCATCCATTTTGTAGGATCTCGAATGCGCTTGGTTATTTCTTATCATTCTTATTTTAATTATTCTTCTTATTTGATCCTAACTATATATATATATATATATATATATATATATATATATATAGTGTAGGTTATTTTCGAATCAAAAAAGGTCGAGAATCGCGAGAACCGATCTCAACCATTAAATATTTTGATCAATGGCTATAAATGAATGTGGCGCTTTGTAATTAAGTGAAAGATCAATTTTTAATTTAAATGTTATGGGCATTATTGGCATTTCATATTTGCTTTTAAAATCATTCCGTAATAAACCGATCTCTAATTAAACTCCTCCATCTTCATTTTCGCCATTCACTCTCCCACCCAAAAACCCTAGCCGCCTCTTTCTTGTTCTCAGATATCTAACGACAATCACGCGAAACCAAACATCAAACATAAACGCATACCCTTACGCAACGATATCATCATTCACTTCTCATCCGGATCAAGAAAATGGGATAACGGCCACCGATCCGCTATTGGTGTTGATATTTCAATGAATACGAGTGTTTTGTAGATCTCGCTATCGGTGTTGGAATATGGTGCACTTCTCTTAGATCCGCTATTCCGACTCTTGTGTTGATGATGCTTCCGTACATATAGATAAAAGATGGTCGCTAGGTTTTCTCCGTGCATAATTAATTGCTTATCTAATTATTTTGTTATTCTTTCGTTGTTAGGTCTAATCATTCGGCAATCTTCTCATGGCGATAGATTTTGTATCTCGTCACAAGGATTGTTTCTTTGATATTGCATTGCTTTCAACCGTAAGTCAAGTCATACTTTCTTGTCTAGCGGAGAATTTTTGGGTCAAAGTCGCTTTTGTTGCTTGATTATGTATTTGAACTTATGGATTTGGTTGCTTGTTAAATTGATAATTAAAAACGGAAATAATGATATTACATAGACAAAATACGTGCTTTGGTGTAGTAAAATTTGATAGTCGCTTCATGTCACTATCTCAGATCTGCTCGATAGTGTTAAAGCCTTTATTTTCTGCTTTAAATTAAGGGATGTTTGGATATATGTTTAACTCAAAGTATTATGACATCAATTCTTCATCCGTGTGGTAAGTGGTTGAAGACTTGATACATATTTGGTAATCCGTGCCATTACTTTAGTTGCGGTCTCGATGAAAATTAGAACTTGCCATTCTCTCGAAAATCACATACCGTAAACTCGCCTTCGTAGGACACAACCTCAAGCACAAGTGTCGAGATAACGAGGTCAACTTCTTGGCAACTCTAGATTTGGATACAAACTTAAGTCAAAATAATGGATATTTTTCTTTACTTTGTAGCGTAAAAGTTATCAAACACATATGTTTTCTCAATGCAAAGGCGGATTTGTCCGACAAGGATGAAAAAGGCATGCTTGATTTTCTCTAGACGCCAATAATAGAAAATGCTTGGCATTCTTGCAATCTCACTAGGTACTTTCTTATGAAACTAGAATTTTAGATTATTTCTATGTCACGAACATACATTTGTATTCTTCATGGGATATCCTTATTGTTTTGTGTAGGTGTATCTAGTATCAAAAGCTTGAAAGCTAATAAGCTATACACATGTATTTTTATTGTTTTGTTTCAAACCGAAAAATATGGTTCTAGATCCGTTTTTGTATCAAAAGCTTGAAAGCTATACACATGTAATGCTTTTAATTACTTTTGATCATTTTTTTTTTTTTTTTGGTTTCAAACCGAAAAATATGGTTCTAGATGATTATAGATTCGATTTGAATACTTTTTACCAATTAAAAGTAAGTGTGCATATGTGTTATAATTATTTGTATGTGTTTTAAGGATGTGCATATGTGTTTTAAAGCGGATGCATATTTGTTTTATGGTCTCAGATAAATTCAATGAAAATACATGCACAAGTCAAAGTTCTTTATCAAGTTTTCACCCATTTGACTTATCAAGTCAAAGTTCTTTATCAATTATGGGTTAGTGGGAAATGATTTCACAAGATTTGTACAAGTTTGGATAAAAGCAAAATCTGCTTTTAGTCTTTCAGAATCGCATGATCGAGATGTGCACGATCTTGGCCCTTTTTCTCGCCTAAATGATGTCCAAATTGTGCTAATCTTATTTTTATTAAGCCTTTGTATACCCAACTCACCTTAGTTTCGCTTTTGAGCATTCAAGTTATCCTTAGCATAGTTAAAATTGAAGTTAAAAAATTGTCTTTGGCAATTTCTTTTAGTTCTATACCAGCAACAGTTGTACCCAAAACAGCTGATAAGAGCTTATTTTTAAGCTGTTATCAACCTCTTATTGGCTCATTTAACTAGTTTTAAGATTCTCCTTTAGAGCTTATTAGGATTAGTTTAGCACTTATCTCCATTTAACTAGTTTTAAGATTTCCTAGTGATTTGCATATGTGTTGGTGAATTTGATGTCTTCCGTGCATATGTGTTTTTATAGTTTCCGGAGTTTTAAATGTATTGAAAGTGTTCTTGTGTCATTTATATGATATAAACAATGATTGTGCATTTGTATTATGTTAGTTGTTATGATTGAAAAATTCGTCTCCTAGTTGTTTAGATTTTTCATATATGTTTGCTAGTTGTTTATGATATACATAACAATTTTTTATGTTTTCAGGTATTGAATATGTTTGATAAAGATGAGGATAATGACCAATATAGGAAGCACACATGTGTCTTCAAAGAAACATATACCTTCTAAAGATAATTTGATTGTGATAAAGATGTAAAGACACATGCACATTGACGAACGCGAATACACGTACATACAAAGATCACGGTAGTCTCTTATTGCGTTAATTATTATTAGTGCACACATGTATAATCGATATATTGTACTTGCATTTTTTAGACATATGTATAATGTTTATGTTATTGAATTTCGCTTTTGAATATTAAATAATTGTACGCTAAAACATATGTGCAATTATCTTCTTAAGTGAAACACATACGCATCATACTTTTAAAAACATAAATGATGAAAAAACTATTCAAAATTTAAGTGGTTTAAGAATTGAACATTACATTACGAAGAAAACACATGCACCCTCGACTTATATGAGAAAAACACATATGCATTTTACTTTTGAAATCATGAAGAAAAAATTCCAAAAAAAAAAAAAAAAAAAATCCTAAAATTTAGGAGCTAAAAACGTTTTTATTAAAAATCAAAAGAAAATAAAATGTACTTTTACTATTATGCCCTTTTGAATTAAATAATAAAATTAAATATCCAAAAAATCGACGGTTGACGCTTGCTCTCGCAGCTCGACCTTTTCTTTGCTTCGAAAAGAACCCTACCCTATATATATATATATATATATATAGTTAGATCAAATAAGAAGAAAATTAAAATAAGAATGATAAGAAACCACAACCACTCATTTCGGATGCACCTACAAAATAAACGATCTCTCCTTAAATTTCTCCTCCTATTTGAAATGCGTGACTGTAAATTCTTCTTATTCTTCTTATTTTAGCTTTTCTTCTTACATCTTCTTCCATATATATATATATATATATATATATATATATATATATATATATATATATATATATATATATATATATATATATATATATATCCGCAAGTTTGACGTTAAGAAATCAAAAATTTGTCACATTGTTGCTCTTTCTCGCCTTAATGTATGAAGTCAGAAGTTAAACATCGGATGTGCTATGAAAAAATTGACTAAATTAATCATAGTAGCTCATAGATAATTTCAAGTGAAACTTGAAATAAAAAGGATTTCTTTCCGACACAACACGTGGGCATCATATATCTCGTCTTTAGTGGTAAACTTTTAAAACACAAGTGAACTTGTGTTGACAATTGAGAAAAGACAAACATAAAGATATAAAATACTAATAAGAAAAGATAGAGAGATTATATCTTTTTATTTCCAATACCATTTATTTCAATAAAAAAAAATAATTGTTTTGCTTTTGTATCATAAAATAAAAGTAGAGGGTGTTGATCACCACTTGAAGCAAACATATTAACCGGGGGTGTCAGTGATTTGATGTATTAGTATGGTTTTTATGCTTGTGTTTAAAAACCTGTAAGGTGCATAAATAAACTTTAATACAAGTGAATAAGTTTTAAATATTGTTAGATGAAATTGAATATTAGTAGATAGAAGTAAATGTTGGTCGATGAAACTTTAATATATGTTGGGAGATGGTTAAAAGACTTTAATGTAATATGAAAACTTTAACAGTAAAAAGTAAATTCTTGTATGGTGTAAAATAAAACTACAAAACATACAATGCATTCTTTTTCAAAAAAGGAAGGAAAAACGTACTTTCTCAAATGAAAATCAACATGAAAACATACATTAATATAAAAAAAGTTAAAAATTATTTTTCTATAAAAAACATTGCATGCCTTTTTCTTTAAGAAATGGATATATTGCCTAAAACAAACTTAAAAAAAATACATTTCTCTAGATAAATCCAGAATCACATAGATAATAGATTTATTTAACCTAAAATAAACAATGAAATGTACATTCTTTAAGAATAAAAACAATAGAAAGAGCATTTATCAAACAAATAATACCCAAACTCATAATGACTCAGTTTACATATTTCACCAAAATAATACACAAACTCATGCCGAATCAGTTTACATATTTCACCAAAGAATTAAGCACGTATATTATGACTGAATTTCTAACTAGTAGCAACGCTATCAAAATGCATATCTATTTCCAAGCTCATATAAGCGATAGTGGAGGAAAAAAAACACGACCTTCATCATAGTTGATAAATTCTTTTGCCGATTTTCCCTGCTTGGTTCGGTCAACTTTTGTGGTTTTAAGTTTACTTCACTTCAAACAAGTCGAATTGGGAATGTAATTTGGATCACGGGTTTCTTTCAAACAATTTATGCGGAGGCTCCTCAAAGTTCAAGTTCGATTATGGAAGCTTATTCCTCTTCACCGCGCTCGCCAACCAGGCTTTCTCCTTAGCTCTTGAGGTTCGAAACTTGCCCACTAGTTCACTTTCAAAATCGAATGTCACGGTGTAAATAGAAATGCAGTTCTCTTTATCAGCCTCCATCCTATCCACAACTTTCCCTATATAATCCAACCCTCTATTACCTAATGTAGAGATTTTGTTCCTGAGCTCAAGTTCCAATGCCTTTCCAACCTCTCTTTCTTGGAATGCTTTACAATGCTAAGAACCAAATCTTTGGATCCTTGTAAATTTTGCAGAGGGTGTATTTAAGCTGCAAATGAAAATAAAAAAGGTAAAATAATTGATAAAAGTATAAACCTAAAAATAAAAAGATAATATCTTTTATATAATAAAAGAATTACATCATTTCAGAGTGTTTTTGAAAAACCCTTCTTATTGAAAAAAATTGGACCATAGGAGAGCTGATTTGCCACGTAAGCGAAATCGAGCGATGTGATGGTCAATAAAAAGTCAAAATTGAATTGATTTTGGTCAAACTTTAATATATTTTGTGGAGAAATTTAGTTGAGAAAAAACACATAAAAATATAGGTGTCCAATTAGTGAAAACAAAAACTTAAAAATGAGGAGGTAATTAATAAGACTTTAGTGGTTAAATGATAAATAATTTATATAAAATTAAGTGTAAATTTATAAGTTTTCATGTTTTTCAATAATTTTACAAAATAAACAAATAACCCCTTACACTTCATACTCCCTAAACTTTATATTATAAACTTTGTTTAAAATTACATGATTACTAATATTAGTTTTAAAGTTTCATCCGTAAAACTACAAATGTCGTAAATATATGAATTAGTTTTAGTACATGCTAAATATTTTAAGGATAAATATTTGTTTGGACTTTCATTCATTAAAAAAAATATTATATATGTTAAATAAAGACTCAAAGTTATTTTATTTTATAAGTTTAATCTATGCGTATAAATGTTTGAATATTCGCTAAATTATTATTAATGAGAATATAAGTATCAAATGGTATGCACGGGTGTGTGACATGAAAATAAATATACGCCATCGTACTTATAACAACTACTCATGTAATTTTAATTAAAGTTTATATAAAGATATCCGAAAAACATTTTAGAAATCTTTACTAAGTATATTATAATTTTATCAACGCCATTATGTGCTACTAAATTCACACATTTTGTACAACATGATATCAAAAGTTGAAGTTAAACAACAACCTCGACCTCAACCTCAACATATATGTTAGTTAAAAAGTTAAATCTTTCATCCATAAATTTTCACAAAATATTAATAGATATTAATACATAATAAAAAACTTGTCCTATATATACATGACAAAGTAAATATTAGTCCTACATTGTCTTGCCATTGTCAGACATGGTGACATGAATGTGGAATATCACTTCAACATCATTCTACCATGTACTCAAGCTTTAAAGGGATCTTAATATGTTATGTTTATCCAACACCGTCCCTTAGAAGCTATGCCTTTGCACACAATCTTCATGCTCCTACCGATACACTAACTAATCGACAAAATAATGAATCGCTTTTATAAGAGTAAACATTTTTCTTCGCCACTCATTCTCCATTATAATTTCTATAATTTCTTTTTTTTTTTTACAAAGACGGATTTAAATATTCGAAAAGCATAATTTCGTAATTTCTAATCGCCAAATTCACGCCAGATTATGCATCAACAAAGGAATATCACTTCAACATCATACTCAAGAATAATACATAATTAAACTTTTATGAAAAACCATGTTCTCCATTATAATTTCTATAATTTTTTTTTTTTTTTGTAAAAATGTATTATAACTACTAAGTGATAAAAGTATAAACACGGATCAAATAGAATTTTAGAAAGGGATATTTGGTTTAGAATTTTAGAAAGGGATCTTTGGTTTTAAACTTTTCGATACTCTCTTGATTGGTTAGCATAGATTAACCTTTTCCTTTTTTTCTTACGTAATTTCATAATTATATTTTTATCCAATTAACATTCCAAAGTATTTAACCAAAATACTACTTTCAATAGAAATGAAAAAGAAACTAGTATCACTTGCTTCATATAATACCTCATATTGTAACCTACCTAGTAATGACATTATCTATTCAATCGAATAAGACTTGTTTTGTTATGATTCAAGGTTGTAAAAATCGCTCGGCGGTACCGTAGCGGTTAACACCCGCCAAGCGCCATAGCCGCCATAGCGGCACCATGGCGGTGTCATGGCGGTGACCCTAAATTACAAAAGAATTTATTAAAGAAATGAATATTAGCAAGATTAATTATAAAAACTAGCTTAAATTAGAACAAAATCAATAAAATCGGAGTTAATTGCCGTGAATTTGAGAAAAAAAAACCCTAGATCTGAAGTTGACCACCGTTGACCGGCGTTGACCGGCGTTGACCAAACCGCCGCTAAGGCCGATTTTGACCGCCAAGTCTCGATTTTGACCGATTTCGACCGATTTTGACCAAAACGCCATGTTAGACCGATTTGGAAATATTGTGGCGGTGGACGCGATATCCGCCATGGTGCCGCCATGGCGATTTTTACAACATCGTTATGATTTATGTTTAATCAAAGGTGCATTAAAGTGTCGTAAGAATACATAACAGAAGGCAGTCAAATGGCAAGATGATACAATTGATGCATTTACATTAACATTGCAGTAACTTTTTAGAAAATGGTTCTTAACTAAAACAGTGTTATACTTTAGCCAACATTATTCAGGTTTGCAAGAAATAACCAACAAATCACAGCATATAGCCTGAAAATGTGAGATCGATTCAGGTTTTTTACAACCTAAACCCTGTACAATGAAAGAATTATTGGGTATCAAGCCTGAGGTCTTTGGGTATCGTAGGTGCATGACCACTAAGATGGGCTCTAAGAAGTATTTTGAGGTTCTTATATACGAAACATGAACCCAATTTTATTGTTATTTAAAAAATAAAAAAAAATAAAAAAAATCACAAGTTTGACGTTAAAAACATCAACAATTTGTCACATTGTTGCTCTTTCTCGTCTTAATGTATGAATTCAGTTAAACATCAGATGTGTTATGAAAAATGGACTTAATTGATCATAGTAGCTCATAGATAATTTCAAATGAAACTCGAAATAAAAAGGATTTCCTTCCGACACAACACGCGGGCATCATATATCTTGTCTTTAGTGGTAAACTTTTAAAACACAAGTGAACTTGTGTTCACAATTGAGCAAAGACAAACATAACGATATAAAATACTAATAAGAAATTATAGTTAGATTGTACCTTTTTATTTCCAAGACCACCTATTTCAATAAGAGAATGGTTGTTTTGCCTTTGTATCATAAAATAAAAGAAGAGGGTTTTGATCACCACTTGGAGCAAACATATTAACTAGGGGTGTGTTTGCAGTGGTAACACGGTTGTCGTTGGTAGAAAAGCGTTGTTCGCTGCTAGAAAAGAAAAGGAAAAAATGTAAGTGATTTGATGTATTAGTATCGTTTTTATGCTTGTGTTTAAAAACCAGTAAAGAGAATAAATAAACTTTAATGCAAGTGAATAAGCCTTAAATATTGGTAGATGAAATTGAATATTGGTAGAGAAGTAAATATTGGCATATGAAATTGAATATTGGTAGATAGAAGTAAATGTTGGTTGATGAAACTTTAATGTATGTTGGGAGCTGGTTGAAAGGCTTTAATATAACATGAAAACTCTTTTAGCATAAAACTAAATTCTTGTATGGTGTAAAATAAAACTACAAAACATACAATACATTAAAAAAAAAAAAAAAAAAAAAAAAAAAACTTTGTTATATGAAAATCAACATGAAAACATACATTAATTTCAAAAAGTTACAAATTATTTTTCTATAAATACAGTACCTGCCTTTTTTATAAAGAAAAAGATATATTAATGAGCCTAAAACAAACAAAAAAAAAGCATTTTTCAAGATAAATCCACACAATCACATAGATAATAGATTTATTTAACCTAAACAGATAATGAAAAACATACTGATGTACATTCTTTTAAGAATAAAGAACAATAGAAAAGCATTTATCAAACAAATAATACACAAACTCTTAATGACTGCATTTCACCAAAATAATACACAAACTCATGCTCAATCAGTTTACATATTTCACCAAAGAATTAAGCACATATATTATGACTGCATTTCTAACTGGTAGCAACAATAAAAAAAGCACAAGTTAACTAAATGGGTGTTTGTTTAAGTTTATATACGCTTATTTCTTTTCGGCGGCTTATGATACATAAACTTATTTTTTTGGCTAATTTTAAAAATTTCCGGCTTATGTAAGCTTATCTAGTCATAATAATAGTTTTGTAAGAGCAAAAAAGTTACTAAACAAACTACAAAAAGTGAGCTTAAGAAATTAACATAAGCCGAAACCCACATAAGCCCACTATATAAGCTTAAACAAACACCCTTAAGTTTTAGCTACTGATTTAGATGAAACTATTAGCAACAAAAAAAGAAATTAAGAACACAAGTTAACTACAATAATCCATACATTTCCAGCAGCGAAGGTAAGGGCGACGACACCAACAGATCTACAAAAAATGTTATAACACTTCAGAACTTTAAAAAAAAAGGATCTATTAATAAAACATGAAAATATATATGAAAAACTAAAAGAAAACCTCAAAAACCAATATTTGGAGAGTGTTTTTGTTTGGTGTGTGTGAGTAACTGAGTATACGTTTGTTGGTTATTTATGAGGGAAAAAGAGGGCAGGTGGGTGATATTTAAGTCTGTAATTCAAGGAGTGTCAAGGGGTTTTTTGCATAGCATTTTGTATGGTTATTTTTGTTTCCTCGTGATATACTCATAAATTTAACAAGTTTCTCGTGTAGAATCTGTGTCCAAAACCGACAAGGATCCGAACTGATTAAGTCTATTCGGTCAACTCGATTAACTCAAATTTTAATATGGTCGGTGTTGGGATTTTAAAACAAGTTAACCAATTAACCTCTACGAAGACGCAAATGGATAAGGATATAGTTATCGCAATTAGATTAACACGTAATAATAAACAATAATTAATATATCAATTAATTAAAAAGGTATATAGAAAAGTCGACCTGCTTGGCAATTGATCTCTAGAACGAACAAGAAACCAAAACGAAACCTTGCTTCTAAATTAGATACCTCACGGTTGCTCACACAAACACGCCAAACAAATACGAACGATGCTAGTCGATTGCTTCACGATAAACAACGGAACACGATGTTCTTGTTTTGGGTTTATACGATTGAATCGCTAGGGATTAAATCCGATCACGTAAAACGATGTTGAAAAATAGTTTTGCAAAGTGACTTTTGCAAATTTTGGACACTATTGAATATATGTATATGTTATATATATTTATATTTTTGGTAGTTTTATGCTCTCCTTGACGAGAGCTTCGCAACAAGCTAAAGCACGTCCAAAATGGAGTTGAAATGAATGAGATATCGGTGTCTTAAAGTGAGGCGACGTGAAACACAAAATTTGAAAATGAACACATCCCACATCGCCTAGAAAAGGAAGTGGGTGTGTGTTTATAGAAATCTTGATATGAACCTTCAAATTGATTTGTTGGTTTTACTCGAACACCTACATGCGCGCGGAGGGTGCAAATTTCGTGATTTTGGGCCAAAATGGGTTCAAGTTTCAACTCACGCGAAACCGCAGTCGCACACGCGCGTAACTTTTTGACAAAGTTTAATAGAATAAGTTGTGTAATTAACAGATATGTAAATCTGTTTTAATTATAACGAATTTATGCAATTAAGGCTTTTATTTACTCCATTCTGTCTGTTATTTATTTTCTGTTATTATTATCATTTAGAAAAACGCAGCTCCAATATAGAATAGTTCCAGCAATCTCTTCGATCAGAAATGCTCAAGTTTTCCGTGATCTTTCAAGCAAGTTGTCTAGTAACCAAACAATAAGTAACCAAACACCTCCTAAATGAACAAAACAAAAGCGATCCAATGATAGATCGGAAAAAGCAAACATGTTGCTTACAAGATTCATGTTGGGGTATCAGCTCCCAGCAGCAGGGTAAAGATAATCAACTTCAAAGAAGAAATGCAACTCTTCAAACAGAAACAAATAAAGGTCGTGAAGAATGATACCACTAGGTGGTTACCGGACATCACTTGAATCGTGTGATCACTTTCCAAAGTAAACTATTCGACCCTAATGCCCGGGTATCACGAATATCTACTGGGATAAGACCAAATACAAACCACTATTAGAGTCGTGTGTTCATGGACCACTATTAGAGTCGGGTGTTCATGGACCTTATGGGTGTACACTGCACCTCCTAACCCATTACAAGGTGTGAACTAATCCCACAAGTGCACTAAATTTTCCAACAATCCTCCCAAATTTAGTTCACTTTGCATGAAAACAAACATTAAACAAAACATGTGCATAAATGAAAATGTCCCGAGGATTGAATTTCCATCTTAGTAATTACACGCTCAAATATTCGAGAATCGTGGTGTTCTAAGAATTGAACCTTCAACCCATTTGAATACCAAGATAATTACACACAAGCTTTCAAACACTTATCGCCTCCCGACACTATACAAGCCATGTGTCCATATCCAAATTCATAAATGTTGTGGCTAAAGTCCAAAGCTTCCTCAAGCGGCAAAACTTCAACATTTACATAGGTGGTTCCTCTTAGTCATGCTCATGCCAAACACTTTTTCAAAGAAAATTAACCATTAAGAAGTAAAGACTTCAACCTCCTTTCAAGAAGTTCCGAGCACAACCTTGGGATGTAAATAAAATATGTGCTCCAAATTACGTAATGTTCGCCTTTCCACATTGAACTCAGCCCCAAGTTTCCTTAGGAGGAGTCAGTGTCCTAGCATTCAAGGACTAAGTTGGACTTAAACCCATCCCTTTAGCGCACTTTATAACTAAGTCTCTAGCTAATCCCTTCGTCAAGTGATCGCCTAAGTTCTGTTGAGATCTAACAAACTCTATGAGTACCACCCCATTCATGATAAGCTCACGAATCATGCTATGCCCGACAACTAAGTGTCTAGACTTACCATTGTACATTTGGCTATAAGCCTTAGCTAATGTAGTCGCACTATCACAACGGATAGAAATAGGTGCTATAGGTTTAGGCCACAATGGAATCTCAAGAAGCAAGTTTTTCAACCATTCACTTCTTTACCAAAGAAGAACTAAGGCCACAAATTGATTCCATTGTTGAACCGGTAATGCAAGTTTGCTTCTTGGATGCCCAAGAAATTGCACCTCCACCAAGTAGGAATACCCACCAACGGTGACGAATTGTCTTAGGTGTTATCGATCCAACTTGCATCGCTGTATCCTTCCAACATCGATGGGTAACCAAGATATGAGAGACTATAATCCATAGTTCTCTTCAAGTACTTCAAGACTTTGAACTCGCTTGCACGTTGATGAGCACTAGATTGCTAGTATACCGCTCAATTTTCCCACCGCAAAACCAATATCGTCTTGTACAAGTCATGGCATACATCAGCAGCCAATTACCCTAGAATACTCAAGTTTAGATATAGCCTTGCCATTATTAGGCATCAACTTCTCACAAGTATCCATAGGTGTACTCATCGTAGTAGAATCAAAGTAATTGAATTTCCTCAAGACATTCTCAATATAATGAGACCGAGAGATAGAAATTCTTTACTTTCATGTTTAATCCTTATACCAAGGATAACATCAACCTCCCCATATCTTTCATGGAGAACCTTGATGACAAAAATTCCTTTGTCGTCAACTCGATTTTGGTCGGTGCCAAAGATCAACATGTCATCAACATATAGACAAATGTTGACTCCTTTACCGATTCATCAAATTTGCTATATACACATTTGTCGCCTTGGTTATGAACATAACCACTAGACAAAACCACTTCATCAAACTTTTGATGCCATTGCTTAGGTGCCCGCTTAGTCCATAAAAAGACTTAATCGCTTACACACCTTGTTTTTATTGCCAGCATGATGAAGCCCGAGGTTGGTTCATATAAACCTCCTCATCCAATTCACCATTCAAGAAAGTCGTTTTCACATCCATCCGATGAATAATCGATTGTGAATAGATGCCAAAGCAATCAGCAGCCTTATGGTACTAATACGAGCCACGTGGGCATAAGTATCAAAATAGTCTATCCCCGACTTTTGTTTAAAGCCCCGAATAACTAGTCTTGCCTTGAACTTTTCAATAGTTACATCTACCTTCATTTTCCTTTTGAAAATCCATTTGCAACCTAAAGGTTTGCAACTGTGGTAGATCAACCAACACCCAAGTGTTGTTCCCCATGATGGAATCCATCTCATCATTGATTGCTTTTCCAAAAGCAATATCCTGGGACTTCATTGCTTCTTCAAATGTCTTGGGATCATCCTCAACAATGAAGCAATAGGAGTATTGGTCGAGACCTCATCCTTGTTCCTTCAACTAAATACGCTTGAAAATCAGTCCAAATGACTTTGAGTCCTAACCTTTTGCTTTTCTAAGCAAAGGTTCGTGTTGTTGAACCACAACCTCATCGTGGACCACCGATTGTTCATCATTAGGACCTCGATACACCAAAGGTCATGAGTTCCATTAGAATCCTCATACTTGGTCTAGGGACCGATGAGAATCTATTTTCATCAAAGTTTGAACCCTTGATTCAATTATGGAGTTAATCGAAACATATTCATTAGGTTCTATAACATAGAATCTAAAAGCCTTGAATGTCGAGCATATCCAACAAAGATGCAATCAATGCTCTTTCACCCAAAGTTTTCAACTTTGGATCGTGGAGTCTTACAATGACCTTTCTACAACCCCAAACCTCGAGATAGTTCAAGTTGGTTTTTAGTCCAGAGTTCATAAGGGTAACCTTGTTCCTTTGTTGGGAACCCTATTTAATAAATAGCAAGTCATTAACATAGCTTCACCCTAGAACCTTGACTCATCCCGAATAGGACAACATGGAATTAACCATCTCCTTCAACACCTGCTCTTTCTTTCGTAAATACCATTTTGCCGAGGAGTATAAGGGCGATGTTTCATGGATTATACCAATGATCGAAAATACAGAGTATCCATGTACTCACCTCCCTATCGCCCTTAATCTTTTGATCAAAGACCCAATTTGTAATTCAACTTCGCTTTAAACACTTTGAATTTATTTAAAGCTTCATCCTTAGTATGTAACAAATAAACATAACAGTAACCTAGAAGCATCATCAATAAATGTCACAAAGTACTTCTTATTCCCCAAAGAAGGAGTAGCATGCAAATCACACAGATCATCGTGAATCGCCTCTAAGAGCTCGCCTCACGACTAACACCGAAAGGGTTTCTTGTTATCTTGGTCAACATGCAAGTTTTACACTTTTCGTTGTCTATGTCAAATGCCGGGATTAACCCATCCTTAGACATATCTTGCATTCTCTTATAATGTACATGGCCAAGTCTAGCATGCCAAAGGGTAGAGTCATCCGTCATGGTGGTCACAAAGGCCGAATTAACATTATCATTGGAGATGATAAACTATCGCTGGAAACATTAAGCCCGAACATTTGATTACATAAATACCAAACCAATAAAACACCACATTTAGACAAGACAAATTTATCGATTCAATAACTTGTTTATATCCATGATTATTCAAAACACTACTTGAAACCAAGTTCTTCCTTATATCATGAACATGAATAACATTAAACAAAGTTACAATCTTTCCGTAACTAAACTTAAGATCTATACAACCATGACCATGCACCAAGGTCATGACTCATTTCCATGTAAAGAATAGAACCACCATTCAAATGACTCATAAGTCTTGAACCGCTTCTATCTTTGCACACATGAACTGTTGCTCCAGTCAACCCACCACGCAATATCATCATCCCGCACATAATGAGATTCGATACATATGTAACATAATAACCGAAAAGACTTATTAACCATATTCGACCTTTCAAGTGAGTTGGAAGAACCACCACCCCGAACCATTAGTTCCCGATCCATTGGTTTTACCACCAACTTTAACACCCTTGTAGTCCCTTTTAATGTGACCGCCTTGCCACATTTCCAACAAGTAGGTGTTTCCTTCTTGTTTGGATCTGCCTTGTGTTATCATGATATTTGCTTGCCTTTGTTGTCATTGTACCGTGGAGTTGTTATGCTCCACCATATTGACAACAGATGCACCAAGAGCATTGCTACTCTTTGGCTTGTCATTATCCCGCACTTTGAGAGATTCCTCAATGCGCAGATGACCGCCTAACTCAACCGTAGTTAACTCCTCTTTCTTATGTTTCAAGGTATGCTTGAAATCTTTCCAAAAGGAGAGAGTTTGTCAATGACACAAGAGACCTAAATAGACTCATCCATGTGCATATTATGTTGTGTAAACCTTCCAAGTATTCCAAGAAGTTCATTGTATTGTTCCATGACCGGTCTTGAATCACTATTTTGTAATTTGTGAAATTACTAACTAGAAACTTCTTACTTGATGCATCCTCACCATATATTTGGCATCCAAGAGTCCCACATCTTTGGAAGATTCAATGTTCGATAAATATCAAAGAGAGCATCGACATACCATTGAGAATAAGACCTCTGATATGTAGTCGTGATTCTCCCATTTGCTCCTCCTCCCGATCCGCTCCACAAGGCATCATCACCATCATCGTGAATAGGTGTGGTTAGCACATACACCACACTCATGCTTGACAAAGAAGAAGTGTATCTTCTTCGCCACCTCCTAAAGTCCACCCCTTCAAACTTATCAAGCTTGGCAAAGTTTGAAGCCATGTGTTTCATTGCGCAGCTTGCCATTGATTATCACAAAATAGTTTACTTTGATTGTTGGGGTATCGGCCCCAAAGAGGTGGTAAAGATAATCAACTTCAAAGAAGAAATGCAACTCTTCAATGAAACAAATAAAGGTTAGCAAGAATGATACCACTAGGTGGTTACCGGACATCACTTGGAATCGTGTGATCACTTTCCAAAGTATTCGACCCTAATGCCCGGGTATCACGAATATCTACTGGGATAAGACCAAATGCGCTTAGAGAATTAGGCACAATTCTATAACACCTTCGCTAATAAGTGTTTAGGTTTCTCGTATTGTTTCACACGATTTTTCATCGATATATCTCAGAAATGATCTCCTATTTATAGGAAAATACTCTAGGCTAGTCAATGGAATTATGAGTATTAATCGCCCATTAATAGCCCCAAAATTATCACCATTATAGTCATATGGTTACATGACCAATTAAACATGGTCATAATGCGCTTTAAACCGCCACTTGAATAGGTCAAACTGCTACAAGCAAGACTATCATCAAGATTTCATAGTGTTATCGGTGATTACATCGATTCAAAGGAAACACCAATCGCTTCAAAGTAAATACAACCTCGCTGAAATACCACTTCTGGAAACATCGATCCAAAGGAAGTATCGCTCATGGAAACACTGATAATCGCTGGTAACCACAACAAGATCGTCACCAAGCACTACCAATACAAACCACTATTAGAGTCGGGTGTTCATGGACCTTATGGGTGTACACTCTGCACCTCCTAACCCATTACAAGGTGTGAACTAATCCCACAAGTGCACTAAATTTTCCAACAATTCAGATAACAAACATACTACTTTATTTGTATAAAACTAGTGGTTTCCTTTAAGCTTCGAGTCTTGCTTTAATTTCAAATATTCATTTCGCTTTTCTTTTACTAATATAGCAAATAGCCAAATACAAACAAAATTAACTTTATGGCATCACGTATTGTTAAGTGTGTCGACTAATTGTTGACATACGGCCTAAGTCCTAACAGCCGCTACAAAGCGAGAGTACTCCCCACACAATTATCCCAGACCGGACATGAACCCACAACCACTTGGTTGGGGAACATCTCACCCTACATGAAACCGCTAGGCTACAAGCAAGCTCCATTCTGTATGTTATTTATTTTCTGTTATTATTATCATTTAGAAAAACGCAGCTCCAATACAGAATAGTTCCAGTAATCTCTTCGATCAGAAACGCTCAAGTTTTCCGTGATCTTTCGTGCAAGTTGTCTAGTCCTACCGCATAACAAATTGTATCGCTAGCTCGGGAAATGATGGTGAATCTGTTTAAGGAATCGTGTTCAACATGAGCCTCGCACTATTATCTTTATCGCTTTTTAATTCGCTTGAATAGTGTCTGCCTCGCTTCTACTTCATTCTCGTCTCATATTTATTTTCGTTATTATTACTATTTGTGATCCGATTTATTAATAAAAGTGTACACCCTTTCCCACAACGTAAAGAAAAGAAACATCTTTGTTTTCTAGATATTCATGCATGCATACGCATGGTATAATATCTCATGCTCATGATGGTCATGCATGCATGCTTTTTGATTCTGTGATTGAAAGTAAAAAAAAATGGAGAGAACTAAATTAATCGGTTGGTGCCTTTTTTTTAGTCGTATATCACCACAGAGTAATGTGGTATATATGTATATATATTGGACATAAACTTGTCCACCAAGTTTGACCATCAACTCCACAACTTTCACAAACCGACACTCTCCTCCTCTCCTAGAACCTTCCCATAACTTGCCACATTGGAAGGAGGTCCGGGAGTTTCATTTTCCGACTTCCAAATCCCTCTATTTAATTTTAACGTATATTAAAATTAGTTAAAGCGTCTAACGATTTAAACTAATAACCGTTGAATTATTTCGTGAAACATATTATACATTTAATAAATATAACATATATATATTAAATATATAATAAACGTACTCTAATGTTTAATGTGTGTACCCCCAATAGGTTCACTGTAAAACCCTAAAATCTAAAACACGTAAAAAGACTATTTTGCCCTCCAATTTAAAACTTATAAGATACGTAAAATTCGTCAAGTTCATTAATTGTAACTTCAATCTAACTTATAAGTAATTATAAAAACCTAATGTACAAGATTTTTGAAATTAAATCACTTACGTCTAAATATTGCGTCACCCGTTTTATTATTTTTCTTTAGCGATTGTATTAACCGAAAATTTCCTAAGACGTTAAGTACACTATAACTTGAATTGTGGCCCATCTAGTTGGGCCAGGCTTTGTGTTTTCTTCCTTTGAACCGACAATCGAAAAAAAAAGAATATAACCCTCCCCATTGTTTTAACGTTACCCTAATTTCAGAAAACTACATCACGCTTAAAACCCTAAAAACACAAGTGACGGCTATCTCTTCTTCTCCAATTCTGTCGAAATCAAGGTGTGTTCCAAGGGAGGTTGTGATATGGTGATCACGGTTGTTTACTTCACGTTCGAGGTTGGCTGCGTTGGTGGGATCTTGTCGTGGGTTCAGGAAAGGGAAGTGTGGTCGTGGGTCTTGTTCCTCCTAACTTCCACTCTCCTTTCTTGCACGCTACAAGGGTACACAAGGCTGTTGTGGTCGTGATGGTTGGATCATTGGAACCTAGTTCAAAGGCTGATGGTTGTGGTGTGTGCTGCTGGTCATGGGGTCATGGTGTTGATCGTGGGTATATCTGGTTCGACAAGGGTTGGTTTGGTTAATCATCCTTCGAGTCCATCTCTGATCCGTCTTGGAATCTGACCTAAGGTGGTGATTGGTCTCGGCTACGAGTTGTGGTGATGTGAGGTTTTGGTCTGGTTGATTCGTTTCCCTTTGAGCCGTTTCCATTGTCCTCGAGGTACTCTAGTATCGCCCTTGTGTCTCTAACCTATGAGTTATATATATATATATATACACGCATATGAAACTTGAAACATTGAACTAAACGAAATCTTTGGTCTCGTTAGACATGAAATACGAATGGAAAGGGTAGAACAAGTAAGCTTGTATGTATATATTTTAGACGCGTAGAACCGATCTTCGTCTTGGCTAATAAAATGGGAATACGCATGAATTATGTTAGTTGCATGAAATAATGATATATATTAGTTTATACGAAGATGTTAAGGACTTGTAAAATATGTATTATGTTTAGTATGGTGAGTACACATGAGATAACAACATATATGCACACTATATAAATCCTAAATAAACAATCTATATGGGTCGACCTTTGGCTACGAATATGGTTAACATGCATGCTTTGTATATGCAATCTTTAACATTAACAAACTCTAAAATATATTGTATTGAGTAACTTTAAAATCTGGTGTGATGGACTGTGTTGATTGTGAATTAGTTATTATATATAAAACCTAAAACGTGATAATTTACACTTTAAAGCCTAGACTTTACCAAAAGTGTCATAATAAACCCTAACTTATGATAATGGTTATATTGAGCCTTTAAGTTTATTTAATTTTCATTGTAACCCTAAAGTATCAAAGCTACTATTTCGGGAAACCTGCTAATTATGGAAACCTGCTTAAAATAGAAAGTTACATAAAAATGGAAAGTTACTAAAAGTGGAAACCTGCTAAAAATGGAAAGCCGTCTAAAATGAGTAATCCGATCTTAATAAGCGTCATCTAATTCATATAGGTTCCGGACGGCGGGATTGATTCATCGTGTGACCTTACGTTTCTATTTTTGCTTGCTTCGAATGAGGTACAGATATTCTGACCTTTTCAGTAAAGGTTCCTTATAACGTTTTCTTTCGTTAGCTTTTATATTAGGGTTTCCGATGCCACTGCTATGAACCCTTTTCTGATTGTGCTTATCTGAACTTCTGTTTTATTGAACTATGCAATATATGATTTGAACTTATGTTATGAAGACTCTGATATGCACATTTGTTGAACCTTACTATGTTAATTATGAACTTCTAATTATGAATGTACGATTTGTGACTGTGATATGAATTTCTGATCTCTGAATATTTGAATATGAACCTTATGATATGAGTTATCTGATACGTTATCTGTTGAACTTTGTGTTTGATTATGATCCGTGTCATTTATGACAACTGCTTGACCTAAGATAGTTTGACACCGAGCCAAATATTAACTAGTCATGGGGTTCCATGTCCGTGTCGCGATGCACCTCGATATGACTCTAGGGCGTAGAGTGATGTTCTCGCCACGCCCTTTTTCCGTTATTTGTTATTTGATAGTATGGCCACTATCCGTCTGGCCGGGCGTATGGATGCATCCTAGATCCGATCCGTTATCCGATATGATTTGTTCGGTGAATGATGTCGCAAATACGCTTCATTGCACTCGAGCTAGCTACTCCAAATTATTTTCTAAGATTACTCAGATAAGTATGATGTTTCTGATATGATATGTTCTGGGCTCGTGGTAGTTAACTAAATCCTTATCTGTTATGTTTGTGTTAAGTAATCTGTTATGGTTCGGTATTTTCGAGTGTTATATTATGTATTCTGATATGACATGTTAGTGAATGTGCTCATGACGTTTATGTTCAAGTGATTACTAGTTGCCATGCTAGGATAGGATTAATATGTTTAAACATGTTTCGTATATCTGATGTTATGTTAGTTTATCGTTATGTGAAATTCGCTGATCCGCAAGATGAATGTGCTAGTGTACAATTGAGTGTTTTGGAAGTTTAGTATGTATGATGGTTCGTTAATTTGATAAACCTTGCCTATCGGTTAGTTATCCGTCTCGCATATGTGACCGCCATGTTAAAACTCACGATGTTAAGATTTGATCCGAGAACCTGCTTTTAGCTTATGACATCTGCTCGATATTTGCTAATGGCTATGTTATGTCTTTGTCTATTTAGTTATAGTTGTTCACCGTGTTTTCTATCTATATGAGACCGCCATGATTTGACCGCTATTTCACTGCTACAATATTGAATTAAGTGTTTAAATGTAGGTTGATTAATTTGTATGAATGCCATGATTATTTTCTAGAAAGTGTTTCCGTCACTTTTAGATATTCCGCTTGGCTTATATGAGCTCTACTATCCAATGTATTGAATGTTTGGTTATTTCGATGTGTTTGAGTACGCGCCATCAATGTGCTATGTGTTGTTCTTGATTGCTATTTTGTTCTTCCGGATTAGATATTTGTGTTTCGCAGTAATCCTCAATGATTCATTATTCTCGCCCGCCACGATTTTGTTATTCGCTTTGTTCAATTCAGATTTATGTTTTTGTTTAGTTTTCATTTTGTTATATCTGTTCACTGGGCTTTGTAAGCTCAGCCGCATTTTCTTTTCCTGCGGCAAGTTTTAAGCATTCAAGATGAGCTTATGGGATGGTTGATCTGGGTTGAGAGTAGAGTTGAGAGCAAGTTTTGAAATAGGGATCTTGGATTTATTTTGACTATTAAGTTATTTATATTTTCTTTTGTAAGTTTTGTAAAGGCTTCTGCTATTGTATAATACTTAAAGTTCTGATATGAAACCGTATTTGTGATATCTTTACCCTTGTCGGGTTGGGGTGTTACATTCACACACTTTTAGTGTTTACACGTGTTTTAAACTCCCACAATCCAACAGCTCCCACTTGGGAGTTGGAGTGTCGAATGACACACAAAACTAACGACGGAAATGCCTAGGAACGCTCTCACTCACTTTTTAACTAAAAGTGTCTGAGAGAATAGTTTCATGAAAGTTTCTCAGTAGCATGGTTATTAATGTCTTGCTTTAATCATCCTTTGTTATAGATACCGTTAAACCATGGATAATGGATCTCAAATCATTCCATGTAGTTTAACCATTTAGAATCTCGTTATAGATTTTAATTCAGATATACCAAATGTAATCAAGAATCATCTTGCATTACCCTTTGGGTTTGGCCAAACAATTATATGATTTAAATCTGGAGAGGTGCCATGGTTTATTTCTGCACATATCAAGTGGAGTAAAAAATCCTTTATTGACTACAAGTGTTGTGGATGCTGCTTCACATCACTCCGAAATATAGCTTTTATAACTACCTTGTTCAGAGATAGCCATGATACTTACAAAAAAATGATATCCACATAACGTAACTTTCTTTGTATCTCAAGTCTAAGGATGAAGATAACAAACCATTTTCAATATTTTACTTATGACAAGGATCCAAAAGTAAATGTTTGAAAGTTGGGGAATCCAATATGCATCTCTAGTGACTACATATGAGTTTGGCGGAACAATCCACATTCTCCTTAGAATATAACCAACACCCACATTTGCCTTACATAACAATATTCCCATATTGTTAACCGACAATGGATATATTTAGAATAATAAAATTATTCAAGGATTAAACAAGCAAATATAGGATAACAATAGTTATAAGAATGAATAACAAATACCAAGTATCTTTATTCATCATAAAGTAAAAATTGTCTTTCAATCCCAATTATCCAAATACTAAAACAGATGCATGAAACTCATTTAGTAAGTTGAAGCCTAATGTTTCTAACATTCTCAACATTTCCTTTACAAAAAAAACTAAATAGTTATCTAAGTAAACTTTCCGAATGCTTGTTTCAAATTTCACATATAGTGGGTGATTTGAAATATAAGATGAGTGTCTTATCTCATATGCACATACTATTGCAAGAATTATAGTATGGAGATGTCGTCCTACCTTGCATGAGGTATTAAAAATCAACGACATACTGACATTCATCTTTACAGTTTCTAATAGTGTAAAGTATTCTCATTCTTTAATGTGATGCAACAATGCTCTATGTTGAGCATAACTAGTTAGCAGATTTATCATAAAAGATGAAATCCTACCACAACCAGATTAATTAATCCTCTAGCATCATTTGTACTTATACAACATTGTGCTTTATAATTGTAAACATCTCAGACAACAATAAACTAAACTCTCTCAGATAGATATTGTTGTTGTTCGCCATTTTGTTCTTGTACAAAAGCAACAACTAGTCTTATACACAATATAATATATACATGATAAATCCTTAGTTAAAACAACATAAGGTTTCTATCCATGTAATAGATTATTCCAAGTGAAATATACCATTTTAAGACTTGCTTGAATGATATATTTCATTTGTGTTAGACTTAATTTTCCTTATTTGTTTATTCCAGATAAATATTTATTTCAAGGTTGTTTGTTTTATTCCCTAAATTTTAAGTGAAATTTTATTCTAAGCTTAAGGATCAATATCTAGCTTAAATAGAATGATATCATCAACATGTAATTTTAAGGAAAAACACGTTGCTCCCACTCAATGTCAGATGTACTCAAGAGTTGTCTTAATTTAATCAGAATCATATTGTAACTAAATTCAAGATCTTAGTTCCTAGATGCATGACTCAATCCATAAATGGATTGCTCAAATTTTGTATACTACATAAAGATAATATAAATTCATAACCCTTTTGATTACACCCGTCCTCGCAAAAGATAATCATAAAGAAAAGGTTATAAAATCTTAATTGTCATATTTCACATACAAGAAATCATGTATAACAATTAATTATCTTTATATAATTAATGCGTGTAGATGTAAGAAAATTTAATCACGCCGCTTGCTTAAGTATGATTAAAATCGCTTATAAATGCCATGCATTAATATGTATACAATTTTGTCCTTGTGAGTCTTTCTTCAAAAGAAACTCATTCCAACCTCATAGGTTAACTGTTAGGGCAAAATAATCATCAAGCTCAAAACTCGATTTGCCTTTTTAAGGACCGTGATTATCATTCATAGTTCTAAAACATTTATCGATTCAAGATGTGATGATATGTTTTAGTAGTTAGTCGATTTATAATAATCTTCTAACTTATATCCCTCAGCATTGATATAAATATCACTCAATTGATGAGGCATCCTTTTAGATTTATGAATGAGAGTAATCATTATACTTCGGTCAACATTTTCATGTTTAACCTTATTATGACATTAATAAGTAGATTTTAGAAGGTTAAGTATTTTGTTCTCAAAAACTTTGAGATATGCATATACTCCCACTTACTTTTGTAAGTAGAGACAATTCTCTAAATACTAAGTATTTAAGCAACAATAAATTATTCTTTATGAAGAACCACAAAATACATTTTAAGTTCTCATCTCAAGATTTGTTAATAAAATGCTTCATAAGATTTTAACAAATTCAGAACTTAAATCAAGACATAATGGAATTCCTTCCAAGAACTCAAATTAAGGTTTATAGAAAACTCTAATTTAGTATCACTCTTTAACCAAAAGTTCTAGCAATGCTTTTGTGTTTTGTCAAGCTAGGAAGAACACCAAAACTACAATCTTCAAGCTAGAAGTGTAGAATAATCAAAAATCCAAAAGGATTTATGATTCAATTGGTTTGAGTGATAAAACCTCAAATCCTTAATGAATTAGGGTTTTCAGTTATGGGTTGTCTTGAATGCCTTCTAGGTTTTAACTCTATTGAGTGTACCCATGACACACGCAATTTCTAACCTTGGTATATTTTTGAGGAGCAATTAAAGTTATCATGAACCAAACAATGTGAATAAGGTTTAATTCAACACATTAGACATACCATAATGAAGTGGTATCCTATGAGTTATTAGAATTGTGAAACTCTATCAGAATTCTATAGATAACTTAATTCTCTTTCGACCAAATACTTGTAAATTGGGTCAAGCCAAATTGCATGTAAAGTATTTACGAACCATGTGCATGCAATAATGTATATTCATTGAACAATACAAGAACCTTATGTTCATGTGTTCACAATAAGACATAACTGTTCAAGCATTATATGTTCATGTGTTTACAAGAAAATAGAACATGTCAATAATACATTATAAGTCTTTGAACAATTCAAAGGCCTTATGTTTATGTGTTAACTAGAAGACATAACACATTTACTATATATACTTTAGGTTATAAGTCATTGATTAATTCAACGACTTTATAATTATGTCTTAACATGTAAGCATAATTATACTAACAAATGTAATTATAAACGCAAACACTTGAGTTCTATAGTAATTTCAAGTTAATTTTATACTTTAAAATTATGATCATTATCATATAACCATAATTATGTTGACTAAAAATGTAGTCTAATGTTGAAGTATCTATACTCAATATCATGACATTTGAATGTAGTAGGGCAACAAACATCTAGCGTGTTCAAGTCCTAGTAGAATCATTATTAGAATGTAGTAGGGCAATAAACATCTCATGTGTTTAAGTCCTTGTAGAATTCTTATTTTACATGTAGTAGGGCATTAAACATCTAATGTGTTTAAGTCCTAGTAGAATTGTTAGTTTCCTTTACCTTGCGGTCAAGAGATACCAATAATATTGTTGTTCCTTGTACACACTTTGAGATTTCTCCCACTTGTGAAAGGTATAACATCATATTATAAAAACAAACAACACGTGATTGATTGTTCAAACCATATGATAATGTCATAAATATCATAAGTAGTTTTAGAACCATAACCTTTAATAAGAAATTGTGGATTATTATTCTATAGATAACGTTTCAGGAAGCGACAGCAGGAAGGCAACGAGTTATCTGATAAAATGAAATGCAATTTTTCTTTAAGCAATGGTTGTTTATATTTCGGAAAGTAAAGAATTATTTTAAAGCTAGTTTGAAATGATATGGGTGACTAACAGGAAATAAATCCCGTAGCTCCCACTGAAATTGACAACATTACATGAATGATATTTCAGTCATAAAATGCAACCTCCCACTGGATTTGTCAACATTGTAAGTGTTACATTTTCAAGAGAAAGCATATGGCGCTTTATATACTTTCCTATTCTCTTCAATTGCCTACGAGTAGCATGTACTTAGGTATTGAGTAGAGTATATGAAGTTCTACTTATGTAGACAATGGACTAGCCATTTTTTCATTCAATTAACTTGAATCTTTAGCATGCAATTCCTCCTTTATCGCTCACAAAGCCCCAAGGGTATGTAGCACTTTAGAATAAACAAGATTCCAAGAAAATTACCTAACAATATGCTAGTAATTTCTTTACTCTTTGTGGTTTAAACTCATACATCATGACAAGTGGAGGATGTTATTTATTTTGGTAGCTCTAAACACAATGTTTCCAGTTACACAAAATATTCTATCTTTCAATTATCTCTAGACCACAAAAGTGTAATGAAAGATCATAAATGAGCTTATCAATTTGTAATCCTATCTTAGTTTGTCAACTAAGGAGAAAATATAGGTATTAGTCTCACTCTTCTTACTAGGAAAAGAGACTATGTTTGTTTTTCAAAGAAAAACAACTTTGTTTACTAATTATGTTGCAATAACACAATTAATCACTAACATAAAAAGTTCAATTCTAGTATTTTCGATAATTACATTCTTAAAAGAATTAACTATCCAATTAATTACTAATAAGACTAAGATCCATCTTGCAACCCCATTGAATTACCATAGGTCCCACCAAGGTATAAAAAAATAGGATAAAAGGTAGCGGCGGCGTTAATTGCATAATGCAACTCTTAGATTTATGAGACTGCTTAAGGCATTAGTATCAAGTAATAATGTCAAAAGCATGTTTAGTTCTCATCTTATGCCCGGGGTTCGAGGTCTAACCAAGTTAACTCGAGATAAGTCGACCAAGTATGAACGTAAAATAACCGCAGGTCCGACCAATGAGAAATAATTACCATGGGTTGGAAAGGCCCTTAGGTCCGACTCGTAGAAGTCAATCCAAGTGCACATGTTCATAGTTAGATGGTATATACTTAAAATTAACAAATAGGTATGCACACATAATTGTGATAAAAGTCGTGTACAAAAAGCATGCAAAACAACTTTGTAGCACTAATTATAAAAACTTTTGGTAATGACACTGTAGTGATCATCATGGTTTACGGTAGCTCCAATCGAACGCACAGGGAGGCAGAGGAATAGGTAAGTGCTGAAGCATAACCTTAGACATCCTTTCGGTGCCACTGTGCGCACCTCTTTGAATCCCCTTTTGAGTTTGTTCTAGTGGGTGAGCCGTACATCCCAAGTGCCCATATCGTATAGTTTTTAAAATTTTTGAAAACGTGTTTCATATATTATGTAAAACCTGAAAATCTAAAATCTGATTAAAGACTAAAATACCCTTGAATCGAAATTTATAAACTACGTAAATATATTTATATCATTTAATGAATTTAAAACTTAATCGGCGAATAAATAAAACCTAACTAAAATATATTACGTGATCGATTTTGGTACGACGAAGATTGGACGTTTCACAAATAACTCGGGCGTGTTGTTTTGTGTCATGGATTCAAGAGCCCAAGGGCGTGTGTTTGTTTGAGTTCGGTTGGGCCAAGCCGAAACCCAAGGCATCCTCAAGCCTAAACTAAATAATACTACTATATATACAACACATAAACACAAAAGTGAAACCCTAGTTTATTGTTGCCTCTTCTTTTCTTTGCTCTCTACTCGGCGAATATCAACACCCTTGGTGTCGAGATTTTGCTTCAACCAAGTCAAGGTATAACCTATTCTTGTTTTCCTTGATGTACCTTATGTTATTGTATTGTAACTTGATTCGTTTGGTCGACTTGTGTTTCCTTTTTCTTTGTGTCGAGTTTAATAGAACCAAAACAAGGCAAACCATACGATTTTAACCTAATAAGTATTAAAGAGCTATGTACGTAATATGTAATATTGAATCGGTCATGGCTATGTCGAGTTGCATAAGGACCGAACCTTATGTGTTATAACCAACCATGCATATAATTCGACTAAAGTGTAAAACATGATAACTTGAATGAGTTAAGTACGAGATGAGTTAAGACTTGCGTAATAACCTATTAATTGAAACCCTAAGTTGAACCGAACCACATATGAGTTTTAAAAGTATATTAAGTAAGTAAAGGTCATGTAAACGTAAACCCTAGTTTGATATGTAAACCGAATAAGGTATGCCAAACCCTAATGGTTTGTGAATTGTGTCTCATATACGTGCGTTATTATAAGTCAAGTGAATTTGTAAGTGTAAACGTAATTAATACGAGTAATAAGTAACTTGTATGTCACATAAAATCATAAACGTATGGTGAAACATAAAAGGAAAGATTGTTTTATGACGTGGTAGGTTAAGTAACGAGTCATTAAAAGACGTAACATGTAAGTAAATGCATATTAATGAGATATTAAAGAATGAGAAAACCCTAGAACATAAATGAGAGTCGATTAGGGTTTTGACACTAAGTGTGTATTAATTCGTTATTTCATGTGTGAGTTATGACGTTTAAACTACTTACACATTTAACCCTAAACTTTAATAAATGTCATAATGAACCCTAATCTACGATATTAATTATAAAACCCTAAAGTACTAAGATCATTAAATATATTAAGTATGAACGCCAAATATTAAAAGATCATTTCGACAATTATGGAATCATAAATAACATGTACGACCGTTAATGTGTATAGGTTCGTGAAGAAGGAGTAATCCTTTGCTTTCCTTGTTTCGCCGATCATTTGCTTTGGAATAAGGTACATGATATTCTCGACCTTTTCAGAAAGGTTTCTTGTAATGTTTTCTTTTCGTTAACTTTTATATTAGGATTTCCTAAGCCTTTGCTATGAACCCTAATGTGTCTATTTGAGCTATTGCTTATCCGAACTTTGATTTTGAATCATAAAACATTTGATTGTTAGGAATTAGAAATTCTGTGTGTTAAAGAGTCGGTCACCTCAAGTATATGTAATCGTTAGAAAGCTCGTAGTCGTAGTTCTTTAAGTTAAGTAGTATTTAGTTAAGTAACACCGTGGAGGACGGACGGTCTTTACCCACCGTATGCCCGATCCACACCCGATGTGTGGCGATTTATGTAAGACTATAAATACTCTCTACCTTCCAAGGGTAGAGTTGGAGCTCATAATAATATCTTTCACTTTCTCTCACTAAGTTCCCTAAACCTCTAACTTTCTCTAGAATTCCATCTATATGCTACTTTGTGTTATGGTTTGATGTGTATGTGAAAAGTTATATCTTACAATTGGTATCAAGAGCCATGGTTAGATCATATCTTGCACATCTTTGGATTTCTAGTGGTTTTAGGTGGTTTTGAGTTTGAAAAAGTTTAGTGGTTTTTGCATCATTTGGTTGATTTCTTGTGTTAAAGTTTGAATTTTGTTAGTACTTTTATGTTTAGAATCATCACAAGTGTTTAGGTTTTCATTTGGTAAGCTTGAATCATCTTGGTTGGGTTGTTTTTGGATTGAAAAGTGATGTTTATATGGTTTTTCATGCTAGCGACTTAGCTCACGGATTATTTTCTTCATAGCGACTTGCTTCACAAATTTGTAGCGAGTTACAGTGTTAGACCTAGCGAGTTAGATCTAGCGAGTTAAAGTACAAGTAGTGGACCTCCACCACGAGTAGCGACTTGTGGTAGCGACTTGGTCTCAGAGCGAGTTGCTCTTTAGCGACTTGTATCCTTAGCGACTGAGTAGCTTAATTGTCGCCAAAATTTTGCTAGCGACTGAGGCTTAGCGAGTTACTACTTAGCGACTTGCACTTGTCTAGCGACTTGGGACTCTAGCGACTTAGTGGTGTAGCTAATTAAGTGTTAGCGACTTAGTGCATTATCTTCTAGCGACTTAGTGCACTATCTTCAGCGACTTAGTGCATTATCTTCTAGCGACTTAGTGCATTATCTTCTAGCGACTTGAGTGATCGCTACGGTTTCTCTTGATTTAGTAAAACCGTGAAAGAATCTATTTCCGGTTTAATCATAGAGTTATAAAATCCCGTATAACTGTTAACATGTCTACCAACGCTCCTACCGCCATCTCCATCGCTGTCGAGGATGTTCAAGCAACTGGCTCGGATACTGGCCCACCCATGCTTGATGAATCGACTACGATTCTTGGGCTCAACGAATCGATCAGTATTGCCTTGAAAGGAAAATGGTGTCAACATTCTCAAATCCATTGATGAAGGACCATATCGAGTTGAGACGACTAGAGACATACTTGATACTAATGAAGATGGTACTCCGCTTACGGAATGGATGCACCTAAGATGTATGATGAGCTTGATGATAAGGATAAAAGAGATTTGATGCGATATCGTGGCTTCAAACATTGTTCTTCAAGGTCTTCCTAAAGACATCTACAAGTCGATCAATCATAACACCGATGCTAAGGCGCTTTGGGACAATGTTAAGATGCTTCTCTCGTGTTCGTAATTAACTATGGAAGATGAGAATCCCAACTCTATGACGAATTTGAGCACTTCAAGATGAAACCGATGAGAATGTCTATGAGTACTATGTGAGATTTCATAAGTTAGTTAATGACATGAGGAACATCGAATGACTATGCCTAACATTCGCTTGAACTCAAAATTTGTGAACAACATGAATCCCGAATGGCACAAGTTTGTTACCGTGAAGCTCACTAAAGGATTGAAGAATACAAACTATGAGCAACTCTATGCCTTCCTCCTTCGTAATGAGAGACATGCTATGTTTGAAAAATTAATTCTCAATCGCTCAAAACCAACCAGGAGAGACAAGCTCGCCTAATGACTCTACAACTTTCTACTCAAACATCGGAATCACAACCAAAGCATCACAAGTCATACCCTTGGGTAATGGTAATCACAAACTCATTCCCGATCCTATGTACAAACAAGTCGATGTCGATGCTCACGCTGGTAGCTTCATTAATCAACTAGCTCTTCTCATTAGTCAAAACATGAATACTCTCCCACAAACCAACAACAACCTCGAATCGCATCTAACCCACACAATCAAGCCACTATTAAAGATGGAAGGATCGTGGTGCAACCAGCTCAGAAAGACAAGATGATCGTGGACGAGGTGGAGCCGGGAGAGGTTATGTTGGCAACCGTAATCGAGGAAGGAATGGTAACCAAGGTCAAGCTAAGCCCATCAAATGTTATAACTGGTGGTGAGGACACATTGCAAGGAACCGCACATCTCCAAAGCGCCCACTGTACGCCGATTACTTCGAGATAAAATGTCACCGCACAAGCTCGTGACAATGGTGCCGCTTTGAATGAAGAGGAATTGTTGCTTTCTTGCCGAGGGCAATGCCAAGACCTATGATGCGATGTGGATGAGCAACCTATTCAGAGATAGGTCACAATCATCGAATGCCTTTCAAGTCGCCGATCGTGATGCATACGACTGATGTGGATGATGGACCCACGACACACAATTTTTATGGCTAGCATTTCTCCAATGGTTTCTCCCAAGGTCTCTTCTTCACCACTAGTGGGCCATCCCATGACAAGCTCATCTCGTAGGTATTAAAACTATACGATGATGTCGATGTGCAATGATGCATGACAAAGTACAATCAATCGAAACTATTGAATCAAATATAGAAAATATGGGTAATATCGATATTGTCCCATATGATCAATATGTGAAACAAAGTGAAAGTGAAGTTGTACCAAGTGATGCATCTTCCGCAGCAACAATGACTATGTTTTGATGAATACACCGCATGCGCCCTCGATGATTCCGTAATTTCGAACTAAATGCCTATAAAGAACGTGTTGCTATTTATGAACAACGTGCTAAGTTTGAGTTGACCACCGTGAGCAGGAAATGGATGACCAAGTGAGTACAAGAATTAGAAAAGTAAGTTTAGAGAAGAAATATTGAAACAAGAATTAAATTCCTTGCAAGAAAAACTTTCTAAAACAAATAAACAAAACAAGAACTTCAAGAAAATGTTAAAATGCTTAAGCAAGAATTTAATGCAAAGGAATCAAAACTCTTGAGAGATTTTTCTAATCTGAAAACTTTGAAAACAAACTTGAGAACAAGTTGTACATACAAGGAAACACCATTCAGATCGCTTCACATGGTCACTAAACATCGAGTCTTAAGCGATAAGCATAGCATTCCCTTGTTGAGGAACCAAATCCAGAGGTAATTAAAAGGCTAGAAATGCTCATAAGGTGCTTTATGATGGTAATGAAATCCTTAAGCCTAGGCGTAAACCTAGTTGTGTTGTGTGCACCGAGGAAGATAAGAAATCGATGAAGTCACTAGGAAAGGATGAACAAAAATTAGATGACCCTAAATGCAAAGAAAAAATAAATATCACTCCCCATGACTACAAGAAGGAAAACTGGATTTCCTTGAACATGTTTAAGCCTCGTACATTGTTGACTCCGAACAAGTTTTCGGAAAAGGATTTAGATAAGCGTAAAGTCGAAAATATTGTTGAAACAAACCCCTTTATGGAAAATGCCTAGAGCGACCGTGTATCCTCCTAATACACCAATGCATCTTGTTCCTAGAACAATTGCCACTAAAAGCAAGACATTAATTAGCCAATACGTTATATTTCAACTATTTGTTGATTTTGAGAAAACTTGCAAGAAAAGGATCACACCCACTAGTATAATCAAGGAGAAAGGGTTTTGAACAAATGAAAGAATGTTATTTAACGAGGTCATGCCCTTCTTTAAACTTCTAAAAGACCACTTTGAGAGTCTTAAAAGGGATAGAAACCGATATTAAGGGAATGGAAAAGGAATTTGATGCAATGGTTGTTGAAGTTAGTGACTATGAGCGCAGTAATCGAAATATAATGAGATTGAGAGAAAGAACTTGCATACATTAAATGAGAATCTTATTATCGAATGTGTTGCTCAAGATGTGTTTTTCATCGCTTCAAATTGCTCTATTAATGCTTCCAAATTTCATGAACTATCTCGGGCCCGAAAGTCTCCCATGATCGTGTCATTGAGCTTGAAAAACTAATTCTAAACTAAACGAGAAAATTGAATCGATGATCACGACAATTTCGTTAAACATTTTTCTAAACTAGAAGTTGAGCATTTTAATTTACAACTAAAATATCAACATCTTAAAGAAAATGTCAAAACTTCAAATGTCAAGACATCTTCGATGCTCCGAGTTTGATGCGCTTTTCAAATTAACAAACGTGATGAATGATTCAAGCTCAATGCAACACGATCGAAAGTTGAAAGCCCAAATCTCTCAATTAAAGGGTCAAACAAACAATATGACAGCTCCCAAATGCCTCCTCCTTTAGATTCGCAGAATTCTCAAACGCTTCATCTTCAAAACCTAGTAAATGCTTTACAAAAGGAAAACGAAAGTTTTCTAGAAGAAAATGAAAAGGTTAAACGTCATTTCAATGAGTTATTTGAATCAATTAAAGTCACTCAGTAACAAAAACAACGAACAAATAGCTTCATTGCAAAAGGAAATTGAGAATCAAGAGTCGTAAAAGGGAAAATGCCAATGACCAATGGGGAGAATGTTGTATCAAAGGTTCCTCTTGTAATAAATATGCTTTATCTGTGACATATGTCCCCTCATCTAAGGAACAACAAACTTGCCATTCAAACATACTTCTCATCCCTTAAGGATTGCCTAGAATGTCTCGTGAGATTGTTGAAGAGGATAAGCTAGAGAAACCTCATGATAATGCAATTGGACATGCATGCTTATATGCCAAACGATCTCAAGAAATCTTAGAATGCTTGATCACAATATGCCCAAAGTCATTAGGTGAGAGAGTTAATCCTTTGATTCCATGCTCAATGCCTAACGCTAAGTATGATATGCATTCGATTCCCAATGTTTTGAATGTGAACCGTAGTGTGCCTTTAAGTAGTTCGATTCCGGATCCACAATGCTAAGAAAAAGAACTCAAGTGTGCCTTCTAGGAGTACAAATCACAGACTCTAGTTTTATGAAAGTGAACCTTAGTGCACCGCATGTAGTTCGGACCCAAAGACATCTAAACAGTGATGCAAAGAGTAGTTAAACCAACTAATGTTCCCATTCCTCTACAGAGTAATCATGACATTAAACGGAGCAGTCAAAGTCTCAAGACAATACAAGGAATGATAGGACCTCTCAAGCTAAGAATGTGCACCGGAAGAGAGTAGAAGAACAATCTAGGAACTTTAAGCTTGAATTGAATAAAACGAATCGTGTTGATTCTAGTATTAGCCATAGGCGCATCGTAATTAATTCAATTCGATACTATTTGCAAACCTTGTACCGATGTCCGCTTGAATTCGCTTTCTAATCATGAATGTGGTGTTACCGCTCGCCTAATGATGTTAATTGTCCGCTTAATATTGTTAATGCTAAAATTCATGCTAAGAAGGCTAAAAGGCAAAACGAAAGAAAGTTAGAAAACAAAGGAAACCCACAGAAGAACATTCAAGAAAATAGGCTTTTATTGGACACCGTTGGTCTTAAGACTAATCGACAATGCCCACTAGAAAATGGATGCCTCACCGGTAGAACTATTCCTTAAGAAGTGATCACAATATGAACAGGCTAATACTAACACTAGTATCGCATCTATTCACAACGATTCCATTGCCTCACTTTCGATATGAATGCTTCTATTTCGATGTGGGTGTTCCAAACATTGTTACTAACCAAATGGAACCCATTCTTGCATGGGGATCCCAATTATCCGCTTATCCATTCCTCGTCGTGTTCAACTGCAGATCGCTCAAATCGCTCGTGGTACCGGACTCAGTCGCTCCAAGCATATGACCGAGACCGTCGCGCTCATGAACTTCGTGAGCAAATTCATCGGGACTGTTAGATTTGGTAATGATCATTTCGGTGCTATTATGGGTTATGGAGATTATGTTGTTGGTAATAGTGTCATCTCTAGAGTTTACTATGTAGAAGGTTTGGGTCATAACTCATTCTCTGCTGGTCAATTCGTGATTCTCGATCTAGAAGTTGCCTTCGAAAACATACCGCTTTGTTAGAGATCTTAATGGTAAGGAACTGTTAAAAGGAACTCGTGGGTCAAATCTTTACACCATCTCTATCGATGACATGATGAGGGCTTCTCCAACTGCTTGCTATCAAAGGCTTCAAAACAAAGTCATGGTTATGGCATCGTCGCCTTAATCACTTGAACTTCGGCACCATCAACGATCTTTCCGTAAAGGACTTAGTTGTAGGTTTACCTAGACTAAAGTATGAAAAGGATCATCTTTGTTCAAAGATGTCAATTAGGAAAAAGCAAGAAGTATGCCCATAAACCCAAACCTACTAACTCACATCAAGTTCTTCATATGATTCATATGGATTTATGGACCAATGAGGGTGCGTAATATCTTTGGGAAGAAATATGTGTTAGTTGTAGTTGATGATTACTCTAGATTCACCGGGTCAAGTTCTTAAGGACAAAGGATGAAACTCCCGATATCATCATCAAACTCATTAAACAATTGCAGTTCGACTAAACAAAACCGCCGTAATTATCGTAATGCATAATGGAACCGAGTTTGTCAACAAACAACTTAGTGAATTCTATGAAAGCATTGAATCGACCATCAAAGAAGTGTTCCACGAACCCCTCAATGTAACGGTGTAGTTGAAAGACGAAATCGTACTCTTGTTGAAGCCGCTAGAACAATGCCGATCTACTCAAAGGTTCCAATGTTTCTCGGGTCAAGCAATTGCCACCGCATGCTACACACAAAATCGCTCCCCGATTCACACTATTCATGGAAAACTCCATATGAACTTGTCCACAACAGAAAACCTAATCTATCTTTCCTTCGTGTGTTTGGTGCATTGTGCTATCCAACTAATGAGGGTCAAGACTTAGGCAAACTTAGGGCTAAAGTCGACATTGGAGTATTTGTAGGATATGCACCAAACAAAAAGGGATACCGAATCTACAACAAAAGAACCCGAAATATCATGGAAACAATTCACGTTACGCTTGATGAGTCGTCCGGTCAAATGGCTCCCGGACACTCCACCGTGACCCGCACTTCAAAATAGTCCCATTGGTTCATCCCTTGTTCCAAACTCCTCTCAAGAACCTCCATATGTACCTCCATCCAAGATGATGTAAAGAAATTGTTTGATCCTATGTTTGATGAACTGATGATTCAATTACTAATGAGGTGTCGATTCCTACAACAGAGGATGATCATATTCCAAGAATGAAGTCAATCCTCGCCTCAATATCTTTAAGTCAAGAAGCACCGCTCACGATCCTTCGCCTCATCAACAAATCATCATTCTTCAAATGTACATCATGGAAATGTTTCGCATCAATGATGAAGTTAATCCCTTTGCGACTCTCAAGATGCTCCATTTGAAAACATATTTGCTACTCCCGAATCATCATCGAACCATCTTCTTCAGAGACATCGACTCACCTACCTCGAAGTTCCTCAACAACCGCCACATGAACACCTCGAAAATGGACTCACGATCACCCCTTAGACAACATCATTGGAAATCCTCTCGTCCCCAGTATCAACCCGAAACAACTCGCAACCGATGCCTTATGGTGCTTCTTCAACTCCGTACTATCTAAGATCGAACCAAAAGATGTTAAACCGCCATGAATGAAGATAGTCGGTTCAATGCCATGCAAGATGAAATTCATGAGTTTGATCGTCTTGATGTATGGGAGTTAGTACCGCCTCCAGATCGTAAGTATGATTATAGCTCTCAAATGGATCTTCAAAGTAAAACTTGATGAGCATGGTGATGTGTTGAAGAACAAGGCTCGATTAGTTGCTAAAGGATATCGCCAAGAGGAGGGTATAGACTTTGAAGAATCTTTTGCTCCAGCTTGCTCGAATCGAGGCAATCGTAATCTTTCGCTAATGCTTCTAGTAAGAACATGGTAGTATATCGATGGATGTAAAGACGGCATTTCGAACGGAGATCTTAAAGAAGTCGCTCACGCCGCCCAACCTCAAGGATTTGTGAATCAAGAGCATCCTACTCACGCTTATCGTTTGAAGAAGGCTCTTTACGGTTTAAAGCAAGCTCCAAGGGCATGGTATGATACATCACAAAGTTTCTTCTATCAACCGGATTCATCAAAGGAGCAATTGATCCTACCTTATTCACCGTGAAGTCAGCAAACATTTAACTCATGTTCAAATTTATGTTGATGATATTATTTTTGCCTCGATGCACCCAATGGAATGTGATCGTTTTCAAATGAAATGAGTTCAAAGTTTCAAATGTCAATGATGGGACAAATGTCATTTTTCTTGGGATTACAAATTTCACAAAGTCCCGAGGCATTTTCATAAATCAATCTAAATATGCAATGTAGATTTTAAAGAAATTTGGATTTGATTCTAGTGACCTCGTTGACACCCCCATGATCGACCGAACCAAACTAGATGAGGACCACTCAGTGATCATGATTGACCAAACGAAATATCGTAGTATGATTGGGTCCCCGATGTACCTCACCGCTAGTAGACCGACATCTTGTTCGTCAGTATGCATGTGTGCTAGATACCGTGCTGCCTACTAAAAGCACCTTGAAGCGCTTAAACGGGTCTTTCGGTATCTCAAGGAACCATCAATATGGGTCTTTGGTACCAAGGACACCGGTATGTCACTAACGGCCTATGCAGATGCCGATCATGCAGTCGTCAAGATACACGTCAAGCACGCCTGAGGTGCTCGCTTTGGGTGATAAGCTTGTGAGTCGGTCTTCAAAGAAGCAAATGAGCACTTATTTCCTCTACAGAGGTGAATACATAGCCATGTCATCCTGTTGTGCTCAAATCTTATGGATGAGATCTCAATTATCCGACTATGGCTTTGTATTCAACAAAATCCTCCGCATCGTGATAATAAAGTGCTATTGCTCTCTCATGCAACAACGCTCAACACTCAAGAGCAAAGCATATCGACATTCGACATCATTTCATCGTGGAACAAGTGGAAAAAGTGTGGTGGAACTATATTTTGTGAGGTCCGAATATCGCTAGCGGACATCTTCACCAAAGCTCTTCCAAGAGAACGTTTTGAGTTTATTCTTCCACGCCTTGGTTTGAAAAGCCTTCAACCGAAACTCTCAAACGCCTTCGTGAGGAAGACGAGGAGTAAAGGTCTATCTTCATCTATCTCTTGTAAATATTTATTCAAAAACAAAATACAAAATTATAAAACTCTCAAAATCCATAAAAATCAAAAATTCAAAAATCTTCAAAAAAAAAAAAAAAAAAAAAAAAAAAAAAAAAAAATTTGTCAATTTGTCATGTTTTTTTCTTCGGTTCGATAATATCTACGGTCTTTGTGATGTCATTCAAAGAATGATACGGGACTCTAGATGTTGTTCGAATTCTTAAAAAAAAAATAATAATAATAATAATAATTTTGGGAGAAAGAGAAACGATGGTTTATTGTCATTTTCGTGCAATAACCCGGATTTTAAAAGAAAGAACAGAGCCATGTCTTATCATGTTTTCAAAATTCCATGCTCGATTCTATAAACATTTATCTCATTGAAACTAAATGCTTTGAAAAATAACTCGATCTCTATTTTTGATAATCATCGACTTATTTGTCAAAATTCTATCTCTCAATCAACAACCTATGTCATTGATTGAGGGGAGAATGATTTCAATTAAATTAAAAAGTTATTTGGCATTAAATTGTTTTCAAAAGATGTACATGCATGTTTTATCAATGGAGTCGATCCTTATCGCTCAAACGCTTTCATAATCAAGTCACAATTCTCCTTAAAAGCTTTCAAAATCAATTTAAATCTATAAGAGATCACAAATCTCAAATGATTTGATAATTGTGATCGGGGAGAATGTGTGATTTAAATTGGATTTAAACCGATAATTCGGTAAATGGTTTTATAAGGATGTACATGTCGTCCTTCCCACATGTGACAAACGATTTCAAATTTTCCATGCACATGTTGAGGGGAGCATCTATCTTAAACCTATGATTTGAAATGTGATCAACTTATCTCAATGTGTGTTTCCTCTAGTATGTGCAAAACTCTCTTCAAACCCCGAGGCACATATTGAGGGGAGCAAATTTATGGAAACCTCATCCTTCCCGAAATGCTCTATCTACTTGATTTGATGTGGAAGTGATGTTGATATCTTTAGAAAATGGTAATCAAAGAAGTTAATTCTTTCTCTTGCCTCCGTGCAAAACATTTTCAAATACTTGATGCACATGTTGAGGGGAGTTCTCGTTCTAAAATTATCAAAACAATTCAGTACAAAATGCTTTGATAATATATCACAAGTATCCGAATTGATTTTCAAATGGTTTTCAATTGGATCCAATGGCGTATGAACAATACCAAATAGACCGACCAACTTTACTTTATGTACGATGATATAAGGATGATAAGGTTAGGTATTGGTTCCCATGATCCGCCGTAATCGAGGGATCTACCCAGGACAATCCACTAGTTAGTGTAGAAGTCCTTAGGTATGATGATAAAAGGAGAAAAATGAGATATGGGAAGAGTGCGGACTAAGACCGAACTAGTACCGAATAAACCCAACAAGGTTCTAGTTATGAAGTCTCGTAAGCATCAAGGGGTTGAAGAATTAAAAGAATTGAATGAGAATAGGGTGAAAACAAATAGCCTCCATTTATTCAACCTTAGGCGTAAACCGGGTTCAATTCATATGCTACTGATGGTAACATCGGTATTGAAGACAAGACGTCATGGACCCAAAGGACGACCGCACTTCAACTTTCCAAACCACTCAAGTTTCTCTTAAAAGGACTTGTTTCATTCTCACGGGAACCGACATTATCTATCGACTTTCTCTTAGAGATTGTTGATATTGAAGAAGGAGACCTCTCCCTAGTCTCCCAAGACAGATCCAAATATGCACATATTGAGTCTAGAGCCACGAGATCATCATTAAATCTCATTAGGACACTTTCAATGAAGACTCTCTGCTTTCACACAATGTGGAAGAGAGATTATATCTTGAGTCCCACGCATTATCCTTGTGGTATTGCGTAACATCCGAGTGATGTGTTTACATATTCACAATGAAGATGGAAAGCCTTCGAGCCAACATCAAACAAGCTCTCGGTAGGTGGCATGTGAGATCTATTATATGGATCAACCATGTGACAACCGAATGAAACAATGGGGCGATTCAATTTCTTGAATCAATCTCGGTTCGAGTTAGGGATTGACGGATACCTTTGAAAACCGGTCTTTATGCTTAAAAACTCTTTTCTTTAGCACATCGACCGTGTACTCATATTTCAAACCAAAAGGTGTTTTATGATTGATAATTGATTTTCAATAAAACCTTCGTTGTATTGCAAAACAATTTCTATTGAGCAATACTCGATTGTTTTTCAAATCTCTTTTCATCAATCGCTGGACTTAAAATTACCGGTTCACTCACTCCGTGTTGTCATCTTTGAGACGCTCCGGTTTGAGAACAACTAGATCACCGCGAAACCCCGTCAAGGAAATTCTTCGAATTTTACCGATCACAGCAAGATTTGTATCGATCAACGGGAACCGTGGGCGTGTACCTCAATTCAACGAAGTGATCAAAGACACTTTCGTGCGATTTATTGCTAATCGTTGTATGTGTGTACGCCCGACGCTTGGTAATGATCGTAATGAAGCGGTCAATCCATAGCCGCATGCTCACTTAACACATTCATCTCGAAAGAAATCATGATTAGTGCATCAATGACTCGATATTTTCACTCCATGCTTCGCTACGCCGCTAATATCATGATTCAACAAAAGCTTCCGCCACTCTAATGAGAAGATATCATGATCCGTAATGTGAGCATGTCGGTCCTAAAGTCACAACATCACATAATACCAACACCACAAAGGATGTCTCGAGATTTTGATAGTGATGATATCAAAAGATGGCTCAAATTTATCATCACGTGGATCAAGAAAGACCTCCACTTGAAGTAACCAAACATGCAATGTGAAGAATCAATGACTACGAGCTTAGAAGCAAAGGACTACGCAAGAATGCAAGAACAATTTTAATGTAAAATCTTTTGTATTCAATGTAATTTTGGTACATGATTGAGGTGACCTCCTTAGGGGAGATTGTTAGGAATTAGAAATTCCGTGTGTTAAAGAGTCGGTCACCTCAAGTATATGTAATCGTAGAAAGCTCGTAGTCGTAGTTCTTTTAAGTTAAGTAGTATTTAGTTAAGTAACACCGTGGAGGACTGGACGGGTCTTTACCCATCAGATGCCCGATCCACGACCGATGTGTGGCGATTTATGTAAGACTATAAATACTCTCTACCTTCCAAGGGTAGAGAGTTGGAGCTCATAATAATATCTTTCACTTTCTCTCACTAAGTTCCCTAAACCTCTAACTTTCTCTCTAGAATTCCATCTATATGCTACTTTGTGTTATGGTTTGATGTGTATGTGAAAAGTTATATCTACAATGATTTCACTATCTTTCTTTCACTTTAATTCGTATTCGTTTTTTTGTTTCGTATTCGCTTTGCTTGTATATCTGCTCACTGGCTTTTGAAGCTCACCGCATTTCTTTTCTTCCGGCGGTATCTAAGCATTGAACTGGTATTGCTTTGGGATGAGTCTTTGTGTGGACTTACCTTAGAGATTTTAGCTTTGATCTTATGATGCCATTTAGACTTTATATTTTAGACATTTCATTTGGAGTTTATTTTCATTGGGACCTATGTATTGAAGTCATTTGACTTGGATTATTTCAATATTTATGTTGAGATTTCTTTGTATATTTATGTTTGCTTTGATATGACACCATTACTTGTGATTCCTTTACCCTTGTCGGGTCGTATGCTACAATTTATGGCATCGAGCCTGTGTTTACGACTTGTAGTCGGGACACGACATATGGAGCCTAGGTTTTGAGACCTTAGAGCTTAGGATTTGACTGTGAGGATTTGGGTAGACTTTAGGATTCCTTCGCACTTCCATTTCGTATCTCACCTTTGTTCATTTTGCTAATCGTTCGGATGGTTCGAACTCGTACTACCCAGGTGCGTGGATGGAGACGATGATGCTACTAACATGGATATCGCGATTGCTAATGCTCTCAACTCTCTTTCCCGGTCTTACTACACCGAGATGATGGAACAGTGATCAATAACATTCATAATCGAATGGTGCTTCGGTAGTGGTGGAGGAAATCAACCCGTCGGTATTCACACTTGGCTCGAGCGTTTGAAGCTCAAGCCTCTTTCGCTTAGCACCGCTGATACTCCCACCGAGGTCGAGGACCTGGATCACTCATATTGAGAAGTCGTTTGAAGTCTTGGGTTGTGGAGACGAGTTTAAGACTCGTTTGGTCGCATTCAAATTGGAAGGTGATGCTTTAAATTGGTGGAAGGCACTCAAACAAGTAAGAGGAGGAGATGCTTTTGTGTGACTTGTACTGGACCGAGTTTGGACTATCTTCTATAACCACATTTCCACGATGTTTGAAAAGAAAGATATGAGAGGATTATCGTGCAATCTACCGGTTTGATTATGAGAATTCCAACGAGTACATGAGTAGATTTATGAGGTCGTGAGTTTGTGGGAGCTATTCTTTGGAGATGGTAGGCGCAAGCTAAGCACTTCAAGTGGGGCCCAAGAAGTGGGTGTTGGACCGACTACTTAATATTGATTATGAGAATGTGTCGCCCGCAATGACGCAATCAGAACATTGAGATCTTTCATGAGGTTTCGGTTCCAACAAGCGTAATCGCGATGGTGATCGGATTCAAGGTAGGACTCAAGGCAATGACTAAATGGGAAATTCGGTAGGAGTTATGATTCGAGGGTCAAGTGGATAGGAGTTATGATCGGGGGTCATCGGAAGGAATGTTGACACCGGACGCCCGAGACGAGGGTCAAGATAATAGAAATGCTTGTAAGAATGGAAGTGATCGTCGTAACCAAGGTAACAATAACCACACAACAAGGATCGGTCCACCGAGGAGCAAATCGAGTCGTGCTTGAGATCTTCAGTCAACAGAGGACAGTGAAAGTTTTGCCACCCCACCTATTTGTACTACTTGTGGAAAGGCTCATCCGGCAAGTGTTTCAAGGCCACCGGTGGATGTTTTGCTTGTGGCTCCACCGCTCACAAGATTAAAGATTGCCCTAAGAAGAACCCGACGATTCCTCGGAAACTACATCAAGTCACCGACTACTCTTGGGCGTGTGTATGCTACTACTCAGAACAGTGTGAGCGCACTTCGTGTACCATTACGGCACTCTTTTCATTGATGATTATCTTGTCTTCGTTTTATTTGATACCGTGCCACACACTCCATTATATCTATCACATTTGCTAAGAAACTTAATATGAAGCCCAAACCGTTAACAAATCACTTATCGATTTCACGCCTATGAAAACCACGTGATCATTGATCATAAATACGTTAAGTGTCCTCTTCGCTTTGATGATCGTATTAAGCTTTGCAAAATCTGTATCCTCTCGATATGGTCGACTTTGATATCATTCTAGGCATGGATTGGTTGGCTTATCATAGAGCTTCAATCGATCGCTATGCTAGAAAGGTGATCTTTGGAGACGTAAACATCCCGAATTCGTTTATCACGGTTCTCAACCTCTTAAATCTGTTAAGCTCATTTCCGCTATGAAGGCACGGACCATGATTGCTCATGGGTGCCAAGGTTGTCTAGCATCTGTTAAGGACATATCTTTGGAGAGTCTTAACATTGAAAATCTTTCGGTTGTTTGCGAATTCATCGACGTTTTCCCGATGAACTCCCCGGTCTTCCCCGCCAGAGAAGTTGAGTTTAGCATTGAGTTAATTTACGTGCCGAACCGATTTGAAGGCTCCGTGTCGCATGGCACCGTAGAACCTCAAGGAGTTGAAGGAACAGTGCAAGAGATGATAGAAAATGGATTTATTCGCCCAAAGTGTTTCTCCATGGGTGCACCGTCTTGTTTGTGAAGAAGAAGGATGGAAGCATGCGCTATGTATCGACTACCGTGAACTCAATCGTATACCATTCGTAACCGTTATCCTCTGCCACATTGATGATTTGTTTGATCAACAACAAGGAGCTAAGTTCTTTTCAAGATTGACACGAGGTCCGTTACCATCGATTCGTGTGAAGAAGCAAGATGTTCCTAAGACCGCGTTTCATCGGATATGGTCATTACGAATTCCTCGTTATGCCTTTTGGTTTAACCAATGCGCTCTTTGTGTTTATGGACACGATGAATCGTGTTTTCCATGAGTTCCTCGACAAGTTCATTATTGTTTTCATCGACGACATTTTAGTTTACTACAAGTCCAAGAAGAGCATGAAGAACATCTCCTGATAGTTTTGGAGATTTTGAGGAAGAAGAAGTTGTACGCCAAATTTTCAAAGTGCGAATTTTGGTTAAGACAAGTCGCGTTCCTTGGTCATATTGTATCACCGATGGTATCACCATGGATCCGTCTAAAGTTGAGGCTATCACTAAATGGCCAAGCCTACGACGATGATCGAGGTCGAGTTTTCTTGGACTTCTTTGGTTACTACAGACGTTTTGTTGAAGGTTTCTCTCACTTAGCTCTACCCCTAACCCAACCGATGAGGAAAGGTGAAAAGTTTGTATGGACGGATGAACGAGAGAAGAGTTTTGAAGAGTTGAAACGGAGATTGGTGTCGGCTCTATTTTGACTCTTCCAACCGGTTCTGGAGGATTTCAAATTTACAAATGATGCATCTAAGAAAGGATTAGGCGGTGTTTTGATGCAACATGGAAAGGTAATAGCTTATGCTTCGAGGCGCTAAAACCTTATGAGGAGAATTACCCAACTCATGACCTTGAGTTAGTGCGGTGGTGTTTGCGTTGAAGATCCGGAGACATTACTTGTATGGAGAGCGTGTGATATATTCACCGATCATAAGAGTCTCAAGTATATTTTCACTCGTAAGGAACTTAAGATGAGACAAAGAAGATGGTTAGAACTTCTTAAGGATTATGACACCAACATTCAAGACCATCCGTAAGGTTAACGTTGTTCTTGACGCACTTAGCGGAAATTAGGCATTCTTGCAAGTATCAAGATTGAGCCTAGGATTTTGCGTGACTTAGAGAGTTTGAATGTTGAGTTGTGCGTACGAGGTTTGATGGATACCGGGCTAGTATGAAGGTGGAGTCGAACCTTATACGCAAATTAAAGAGGCTCGTAAAGATGACTTGTGTGGGGCGTGGCGCAAAATGTTGAAGAAGGTAGCGGAGACGGAGTTTAAGGTTGATAATGACGGTATTGTATGGTATGGAGATAGGCTTTGTGTTCCCAATGATCGTGTACTTCGTGAGAAAGTTATGACCGAAGCTCATAGTTCTCCTTTCACTATCCATCCCGGTTCTACCAAGATGTATAGGGATTTGAAGCGATACTTTTGGTGGAATGGAATGAAGCAAGATGTGGCGACGTTTGTGTCGAAGTGTATGATTTGTCGTGAGTTAAGATTGAACATCAAAGGGCTAGTGGATTATTACGACCATTGGATATTCCAACATGGAAGTGGGATAAGATATCTATGGATTTTGTGATCGACTACCTCTTACTCGAAAAGAAGCATGATGCGATTTGGGTAGTTGTTGATCGACTAACCAAATCGCTCATTTCTTGCCAATCGAAAAGGATTTTGGTATTTGGAGATTGGCGGAGATTTTCAACAAGAGATCGTTAGACTTCATGGTACTCCGGCATCTATTGTGTCCGAAGCGAGATCCGCTTTACTTCTCGATTCGAAAGGTTTGCGTAAAGCTTGGGGTACTCGACTTAATTTTAGTACGGCATTTCATCCTCAAACGGATGGTCACCGAGAGAGACTATCTGAGACCTTAGAGGATATGCTAAGGGCTTGTGCTTTAGAATGGACCGGCGCTTGGGATGAATATTTATGTTTAGTAGAGTTTGCATATAACAACAGTTGGCATGCTAGCATTAAAGGCGGCACCGTTTGAACTTCTTTATGGAAGGAAATGTAGAGCACCTATTTGCCGGGGATGAAGTAGGTGGCGCTTGATTGAAGGTCCGGAAATGATCGAGATTACTAATGAGAAAGTAGTCATTGCTAGAGAAAAGTTGAAGGAAGCTAGGTCTCGTCGAAAAGTTATGCCGACAAGCATCGTCGTGATTTAGAATTTCGGGTTGGAGATCGTGTATTTTGAAAGTTTCGCCGCTTAGAGGTGTGAAACGCTTTGGAATCAAGGGCAAGCTCACCTCGATTTATTGGACCTTTTGAAATTCTAGAACGATAGAGAAGTTTCAGATCGATTAGCACTTCCGCCTCGCTTATCGCATGTTCATGACGTTTTCCATGTATCACTCCTGGGGATACAACTATCATCCGTTACACGTTGCTTCTTATCCGTTTGATCAAATTCAATCCGATATGTCTTTATCTCAAGAACCGAAGCTATTTTAGAAAGACAAGAAAGAGTTATGAGAATAAAGTCATTCCGCTCGTTAAGATTCTTTGGAAAATCATCCTAACGTGAGGCTACTTGGGAAACCGAGGAGTCGATGCGAGCTAGTTATCCTCATTTCTTTGAATAGTTTGGTATGTTCTCAATTCGTTTTCGTTTTCGTTTTCGTTTCATTTCATTTCAATTTTCGAGGACAAAAATTTTTCTTTAGAGGGGAAGAATTGTAAAACCTGAAAATCTAAAATCTGATTAAAGACTAAAATGCCCTTGGAATCGAAATTTATAAACTACGTAAAATATATTTATATCATTTAATGAATTTAAAACTTAACTGTCGAATAAATAAAACCTAACTAAAATATATTACGTGATCGATTTTGGTACGACGAAGATTGGACGTTTCGCAAATAACTTGGGCCGTGTTGTTTTGTGTCATGTGGATTCAAGAGCCCAAGGGCGTGTGTTTGTTTGAGTTCGGTTGGGCCAAGCCGAAAACCCAAGGCCTCCTCAAGCCTAAACTAAATAATACTACTATATATACAACACATAAACACAAAAGTGAAACCCTAGTTTATTGTTGCCTCTCTTCTTTTTCTTTTGCTCTCTACTCAACCGAATATCAACACCCTTGGTGTCGAGATTTTGCTTCAACCAAGTCAAGGTATAACCTATTCTTGTTTTCCTTTGATGTACCTTATGTTATTGTATTGTAACTTGATTCGTTTGGTCGACTTGTGTTTCCTTTTTCTTTGTGTCGAGCCGAATAGAACCAAAACAAGGCAAACCATACGATTTTAACCTAATAAGTATTAAAGAGCTATGTACGTAATATGTAATATTGAATCGGGTCATGGCTATGTCGAGTTGCATAAGGAACGAACCTTATGTGTTATAACCGAACCATGCATATAATTCGACTAAAGTGTAAAACATGATAACTTGAATGAGTTAAGTACGTAGATGAGTTAAGACTTGCGTAATAACCTATTAATTGAAACCCTAAGTTGAACCGAACCACATATGAGTTTTAAAAGTATATTAAGTAAGTAAAGGTCATGTAAACGTAAACCCTAGTTTGATATGTAAACTGAATAAGGTATGCCAAACCCTAATGGTTTGTGAATTGTGTCTCATATGCGTGCGTTATTATAAGTCAAGTGAATTTGTAAGTGTGTAAACGTGTAATTAATACGAGTAATAAGTAACTTGTATGTCACATAAAATCATAAACGTGTATGGTGAAACATAAAAGGAAAGATTGTTTTATGACGTGTTAGGTTAAGTAACGAGTCATTAAAAGACGTAACATGTAAGTAAATGCATATTAATGAGATATTAAAGAATGAGAAAACCCTAGAACATAAATGAGAGTCGATTAGGGTTTTGAAACTAAGTGTGTATTAATTCGTTATTTCATGTGTGAGTTATGACGTTTAAACTATTTTCACATTTAACCCTAAACTTTAATAAATGACATAATGAACCCTAATCTACGATATTAATTATAAAACCCTAAAGTACTAAGATCATTAAATATATTAAGTATGAACGTCAAATATTAAAATATCATTTCGACAATTATGGAATCATAAATAACATGTACGATCGTTAATGTGTATAGGTTCTGTGAAGAAGGAGTAATCCTTTGCTTTCCTTGTTTCGCTTTTCGATCATTTGCTTTGGAATAAGGCATGATATTCGACCTTTTCAAGAAAGGTTTCTTGTAATGTTTTCTTTTCGTTAACTTTTATATTAGGATTTCCTAAGCCTTTGCTATGAACCATAATGTGTCTATTTGAGCTATTGCTTATCTGAACTTTGATTTTTGAATCATAAAACATTTGATTTTGAACTATATGATATGGAACTTTGGTTTTGAAAACATAATTAAACGTTTGATAAAATATGATCTATGTCGCTTATGACATTCTAATTTGACCTAAGATAGTTTGACACCGAGCCAAATTATTAAATAGTCATGGGGTTCCATGTCCGTGTCGACAATGCACTTCGACATGACTCTAGGCGATGAGAGTGAAGTTCGCCATGTCCCTTATCTCGTTATTGTTATGAGCTCAATTTATATTATATTATCAATGTATGTTTGTGGGCGATGGGTGCATCCTAGATCCGTTATATGTTATATATTATATGTTATATGCTATATGTTATCTGATGATTGATGCTGCGTGCATGCACGTCCTTCATAACTCTGGTAGGTCTCCCCTACAAATGTTGCCTTATGAGAATATGAATATGAATATGTTTATGATATGGCATATGTGTTTGGGCTCGAGGTAGTTAGCTATAAAACTTATTCTTTTATCCTAATTTATCTTTTGAAATGATTATGATTTCACTATCTTTCTTTCACTTTAATTCGTATTCGTTTTTCGTTTCGTATTCGTTTTGCTTGTATATCTGTTCACTGGGCTTTTAAAGCTCAGCCGCATTTCTTTTCTTCCGCGGTATCTAAGCATTGAGCTGGTATTGCTTGGGATGAGTCTTGTGTGGACTTACCTTAGAGATTTTAGCTTTGATCTTATGATGCCATTTAGACTTTATATTTTAGACATTTCATTTGGGTTTATTTTCCACTGGGACCTATGTATTGAAGTCATTTGACTTGGATTATTTCAATATTTATGTTGAGATTTCTTTTGGATATTTATGTTTGCTTTGATATGACACCATTACTTGTGATTCCTTTACCCTTGTCGGGTCGGGGCGTTACATATTAGGTCACTTTATTTAACAAAAACGATTTTTCACGAATCAATTAGCAGGTCACAATGAGCATGTTATTTAGGCGTGTAAATAAAGACCAATATTAATGTTATGGTTACGATATGTATTATTCCATTTTGTATACAATTAGGTGTCAAAGCAAGTAATAATGCATATATAGGAATAAAAACTTATTAAACATAAACATCAATATATAACCACATATTGTTCCGAAGTTCTCTTGTAGTCTTCCCAAATAGAGAACCATAAGACCGTCACTAGGATACAATACCTAGATCGCCTAATACATCGTACAAGCAATTGAGTGGGTCTTGTGGTAGGAAAACACATAAAACATGACAATCTCAATTAACAAGTAATTACGCAATTTTATGCATTTAATAAACAATATGTAATTCTAATTATACTTATAATTCTAATTAACAATTAATTAATTCTAATTAACTTTTAATTCTAATTAACAAGTAATTTTTAATAAACATGTAATTCTAATTAATAATTTAATTACAATTAACAAACTAATTCTAATTAACAATTTAATTTCAATTAGCAAAGTAATTCTAATTAACATGTAATTTAAATAACAAGTTAATTCTAATTATCAATATAATTTAATTTGTGTGTGACTAATTATTTTTTATTAAAAATTGACAAGTATTGCATATAGTTGTCAAAACAAAATAAAACGAATAACTAAATTAGGTTTCATGTAGCCTTTAAATCATGTTTATTAATAAGAAACGTGTAACCCATAATCGCAAAACGAGTTGACTCGTGATGCCACTTTGTTGGGATTTTAGAACAAGTTAACCAATTAGCCTCTACGAGTACGCAACGGATAAGGATCTAGTTATCGCAATTAGATTAACACGTAATAATAAAGAATAATTAATATATCAATTAATTAATAAAAAGTATATAGAAAAGCTGACCTTGTTTGGCAATTGATCTCTAGTAACGGAACAAGAAACTAAAACGAAACCTTAAGTATCTAAATTAGATACCTCTACGGTTGCTCACACAAACACGTCAAACAAATACGTAACGATGCTAGTCGATTGCTTCACGTTAAACAACGGAACAGGATGTTCTTGTTTTGGGTTCATACGATCGAATCTGCTAGGGATTAAATCCGATCGCAGAAAATGTAAAGAAAAGAAACATCTTTGATTTCAAGATATTCATGCATGCATACACATGGTATAATATCTCATGCTCATGATGGTCATGCATGCATGCTTTTTGATTCTGTGGTTGAGAGTCAAAACAAAAAAAATGGAGAGAACTAAAGTAATCGGTTGGTGCCTTTTTTTTTAGTTGTATATCACCACAGAGTAATGTGGTATATATGTATATATATTGGACATAAACTTGTCCACCAAGTTTGACCATTAACTCCACAACTTTCACAAACCGACACTCTCCTCCTCTCCTAAAACCTTCCCATAACTTGCCACATTGGAAGGAGGTCCGGGAGTTTCATTTTCCGACATCCAAATCCCTCTATTTAATTTTAACGTATATTAAAATAAGTTAAAGCATCTAACGATTTAAACTAATAACCGTTGAATTATTTTCGAAATATATTATACATTTAATAAATATAATAACATATATATATTAAATATATAATAAACGCATTTAATCGTTTAATGTGTGGCTTCTAATAGCTCACACACTTTTAGTGTTTACGCTGTTTTAAACTCCCACAATCCAACAATGGGTTTCGGGTTGAAAATGTTTGGCTAACTCGGATTCGTGTCGACACCACTGACCCAAATAAAGGTGTATTATTTTTTGTTTCATAAAAAGTTATCTATGTAAACTTATTAAACTAGGCATTTTCTTTTAATCAATTTACTCATATTCTAGTTGACCTAAACCCGACTAACCCAATATTTTAATAGGGTTGGGTTTGGGTCAGTTTGAGTTGAGGTTAAAAAAGGTATACCCGAACCCGACCAATCCAACCTAACTAACACCCTACTCGTGATATAATGATGCATAGAGCTTGCATTTTTTTGTTAAAAAAAACAAGTGTCAAGTACGTCAGATATGTTAATCAATTGCAAAGACCTCATCTTAAAGTCTTAAACCGTCCGGGATGCGAGAAGGAAATAGTCTTGTTATGGCTTGTTAGTCTATGTGCGCGGTGGTGGCTCAAGCCTTTGAAGGCCTAAAGCGAAATTCAATATGAGGCCTTTTCAAATTTTTTTTTTTCTTCTTAATATCAACTTTTTGGTTCATTCGATAAATAGAACGTCCAATTATCAAATAAAAAATGCAATGAGAATCTAAGGATCTATTAAAGATAGAGAAAAATAATATAACTAAGAGAAAAAATCAAACGTTGCTTTATGAAAATCTATAAGTAGTATTAAAGAACCAAACAACCACGAACAGGGCTTGTACAAGTTTGTTAGTTTTGGTTTAACCGAACATACGAACTAATATGAACACTTTAACAAACGAACATTGATGTTCATGTTTGTTCGTTGAAAAATAGCTTATTCTTGTTCGTTCATTAAGGCATTATTCATGAGTGATTCATTGAATGAGCTCAATTCATCATTTTCATTTTGTAATAATGAAAAGATAGACCTAGTCATGTTTCTTAAACTCAAATAAAGACTTAGTGGTATGATTTAAAAAAATAAGCAAACATCCTTAATAATATTAGGAGTTTTAGAAATTGGGCTTTTTGTATATCGAAACCTCAAGATGATACTAAAAAAATATAGTTTGACTATACATTCATAATGGCCGTTAGAAAATGGGGCTTAAATATTCGGAGGCATAAACCGATGACTTTAGTAGTTTTTACCCTTCAAATGGTTGAGCCACCAATCGTATCCGAATGGTAAATGGCGTTGTTTGGTTTTGAATGTTTGGTATACATGTTCTCCTAGAAAAAGAATATCACAAATATATACTTTTAAAGCAAACAATTATGGTGCTATTTATTAAGAAAGAGTACTAAAAAATAGAATAATGTTGACTTTGTCAAGACTCTTTGGTACAGTAATATGAAAACCGTACTAAAAACTCATTTTCTATTTTTATTATTATTATTTTTTTTTTGGTATGTTGTTATTCAATACGGTTCAAAAGTTGTACCAAAAGCCCTTCAAAACTGTACCAAAAGCTATTTTTATATGCAAGGTGAGTAATGGTTAGTCGGTTAGAGCCACGTTATTAGTATACCCACCTCATGCACCTCACAATAACACACCAGTAACTAAAACACTTTTTCTCATAACACACCACTAACATGTTATTGAATCTCACAAAATACCTCACTAAAAATACCCACTCACTAAAAAAAATGCAAATGACGTGGAGCCATTGCATTGGCTCAAAACGTTTGGCTCACGAATGAAACGATACTCCGGTATGATTGGCACACGAATATCATGCATTTTGCACGTTAAATCGTTTCTATACCGTGTGCTCTAAGACTAGAAACAATGGGTAATATCCGGAATGCATATAGTCATGAATGAGGATATGTACCTATCGTATTTTACAAGGTAATATCATATGGGATCGATCAAGATATCTCTTGCATGGGATACGCCATATACTAATTTACCCTAAAAAGAAAAAGAAAAAGAAAAAGAAAAAATCAATTTGAAACCCTAGATTAAAATCGTTGTGGTCATTAAACCCTCAATTTCAGAATCTATCACAGAAACGCAAATATGACCGGAAAAGGCAAACGCCAACGAGTTAGAGACTGTGTGTCCGATAGTGAATCGTCGGATTACGATTTCGATATCTCTGATGAATCGTTAAATTCCGATTCTAGCTCTGACGAATCGTTAAATTTCGATTCTAGCTCTGACGAATCGTTAAATTCCGATTCTAGCTCTGACGAATCGTTGATTTCCGATTCTAGCTCTGACAAATCGTTAAATTTCGATTCTAGCTCTGACGAATCGTTAAAATTCGATTCTAGCTCTGACGAATCGTTGAATTTCGATTCTGATCGCTCTGATGAATCTTCGGATTACGATATTGAGTTAGGAAGTTTTGACAAATTGTCCTCAGAAGTTGACAAAAAAAGTGACGAGATAAAAAATTATGACCCGGAGGAATCTAGCCAAGGCTTAGAGGTTAGTCGCCCACATGGTTGTAAGAAGGACTTGAGCTTTTCAAAAGATATGACTCGGGTGAAACCCTTTCCATTAGGGTTTGAGGTAACAACAACAACAATCACTCTTGTTCTATTTTTTAACATCGTAATGTTTTTATTGTTTCTTATCATCACTGATTGTTTTAGTTAAAACTGTAGTAATAAACCCTTGTTACCATGTCCCTTCCTTTTGTTGGAATCAGCCAACACCAATCTAAGCTACCTATTACTTCTCAAATGAGAGTATCCTTTTATGTTTCATTTAAATTTTTCTGTTAGTAATAATAGTTTTTGTGGTGCAGTCAAACATGGTGAATTGTAAGGTTTTTGAGACGGTGGACTCAAAGACCGCGAAGGCAATCAAAAGTGTAGCCAACGCGGAGAGAGATTTAGAGGATCACAAATTGCTGGCTGCACAAGCTGCGAAAATAAAGCGGATGGAGACGGCTTTACAAAAAGAGAGGATGAAGCATAGTAGGTGTAGGTTTGACATAATCGCCAAAAAACAACTTTTTGCCAAAAAAGCGAGGGAGCAGAACTATTCCGAGCATGAGGAGGCCGATGTGGTTGAGCCAAGAAATAGGAAAAGAACAAGAGCAAATATAGTCAGTAGAAGAGCACAAAGAGTTGTTAGAGAGTATTTGAACATCCGAAGTAGGGCCAACATCTAAAGATATACCACAACAGATTGAATTCGTTGCAGTAGGCTTCGAGTTTCCAGTTTTTCTTGAAATGCATAATATGTTACTGATGAAGAGTAATGAGGTGTCTCCTGGTCGTAGAGTACAAATATGATCTAATTATATCTATGTAGTTCCTAAGCATTTGTGAAAATTCCAAATCTAATTTTGTTAAGTGATTTATACAAACTTTCTTGAGTTCATTTAGATGGTATGATCACTTGGTTTCAGTATCACCTATTTAAGCCAAACTGAGAAAAGGTAATGCAAGTATGATTATTTAGATTATTATTGCATATATTGTGTTCTTATTTTCTTAATCGGTTGAAATATATAGTTGCAGGTGAGATGTTGAGAGGTAACAAAGACAGAGCTTTAGTTAGCACCTTTCATGATAAACCAAACTTAGGTGTTGTTTGTTAATTAAGAGGCTCTGAATCTGAATCAGATTTGCACATCTGAATCTGAATATGTGGTAGAAAAGTCTGAATCTGATTCCTATTTTAATCTGAATAAGTAGTTGAGAAATCTGAGTCTGACTCAAGTAAAACTGTTTGTTTTTATAAAAATGTCTGGATGTGTTAAACTATTAGTTTTTATAATATAAATATAAAACCATTGCATTCACACAATAAATAAATTTATTAAATATAAGAAAGCAAATTCTTTAATATTATAATCAATTTAAAGTTGCAATTATTTTTAAACAAAACATGCAATTTCGTTTTTATTTGACAAAAATAAACGTTTTGGAGTTTAAATTGAACTTTTTAAAACGATTTATATGGCTCGCGTTGTTGAGATATATGAGTCTAAAACCGAACAATTCAACTTGAAAAAAAATATGAATTGTTACATATCATCTTATACATTTTTCATCTAACAAAACATATGCAATGATTCTATTTAATACTTTTAATACGAAAAAACAATGGTGAAACAAGACAAAAAAAATGCAATTAAAAAAAAATAGAAAAACATAACCAAAAAAAGAAAAAAGAAAATACATTAAGAGGTGTTAAAATAACCCCTCTACATCTAGTTCATTTAGAGGTTTATGCCTCTTACTGACTCTTAATGGCCAGGAAAAAAACAAACGCTCTGAACTTAGATTGCCTCTTAGTGCCTCTGAATGATATGGAAAAAACAAACAGTCTTAATGACTCAAATATCCGACAGCATCCGAATGAGTCAGATTAAGATGTTGTTAAGAGGCAATTTATAAAAAACAAACAAAACCTACTCTGCGAATTTATATACAAGCATGCTCTTGATTATAATTAGTTTTGAACAATAATGTTCAATAGTTTCTTGACTCAGTTGATTTGCGTTATGGGTAATCTCTAATTAGTGAAATGTGTAAACATAATTAGACGAAATGTGTCAAACAATGAGTGAAACAGGTTGAAATGAATTGGTTAGGAAGTCACATAAACTAATACTGGTCATAAAATTGTTTAAAAGAAAGTCACAATGATTTTTATACTTGATTTCACAACCTAAATTTATAAGAACATAAATTTACTTAATATAGTATCATTTATCAACTTAAATTCACTATATGAATAGTATTTTGGGTTGATAAATGTCACAGAAACCCCTTTAAGTTTTAAAGCTACAAAATACCCCATGAACTTATAATTTTTATATTTTGCACTCTCTTAAATTTTATGATATGATAAATTAAAATCTAAACTCATTATTACTTTATATTTTACCATCATTTTATTTATAATAAAGTGACAATTTGATCCCAAGGCCCATTAAACACCATATTTGTGCTCCTTTACATCATTATTTGTTGTTCACACTTTTTATCATAAAAACATAACATTACTAAAACTTTATTTTGTGTCTACAAATATTTTTACTCCCGCTTAAACCCGCGGGGTTAGACTATCTTGTTAATATGCCACAATCATCCTTCGAAGAATAAAATAACAAAAAGCTAACTTCGCTGGTTCGCTGAAATTCAATGTAATGTGCAGTAATTACAAACTGAATTACATTACAATTCTGTTTGGTTGGCGGGATAAAAGAAATTGTAAATCGATTACATTACGTTGATTGTTTGGTTTGCAAGTGAGTGTAATTAAATTACAACGAATTGCGTCGATGATGTAGAATTACATAGCGATTTGATTGAATGCATTGATCGAATTACGTTGAAATTCACATTTCTACAAGTTAAATATCGGTATTTATTTTTTATCGTTATTATTAGTTTTATCATTCTCATTAATATCAAGTTCTACACATACACTAGGATATAGCGGACATATATTGAAAATAGAGTTTGATCGACTGGTATAACAATTCTTGTAGTATTCTCTCATAACTGTTTTCACTTCCTAGGTTCTTTGAATCAAATCCCAAACATTAAGATCTAAGGGACATTTTACATCACCATGCCATATCTAAGAGACTAAGGCCGCATCTTAACTAATAGTACAGGACCTAATGATATTGGTGGTGGTACCAAATGGTTCGTTTATCCAAAAATGGTTTTAATTTTGCTTATGTTATGAGGAAAACCAATTTATCATACACGAGATAGGAGTTGCTTATTTCATATTACATATGATAGTTACATTCCTTTTACTTCTATATTTAAACTAAAAAACTTCAATCACAATGACTAAGTAAAGATGAAAAAGCAAAGATTCAAGTCACACTAGGGAATGAGAAATTAAAACAGGCTAAACATAATTTTTGAGCATAATAAGGTTTTTGGCAACTAGATTTTTAAAGAGGGTACACAAGGAAAGCAAGTTTAAGACACTTGCAAAACATGGAGAAGAAAACTTTCCTTGACACACAGGTTGAGTTCTAATGTTCTCTTCCATCGTAAGACATACCTTAAAAGTAGGATAAGCTAGTAGTAGTAAGTATTGTCAAACATTTCAACCATCTCACATATTAACCTGTTGCTATATCCTCATACATCTTCAATCCAAAACCGATACTTTCCTGCAACTTTTCACTTGTCGCATAGATTTTCAATCTAACAATAGGAAAACTCAGCACTTGCTTAATAAGAATCATTCAAACTCTTAGTAGTTATTTATTGTCATCTCGCATAGCATAACATTTGAGAAAGTTAAGTTGAGCTCCTTTCTTTCTGTGTATCCGATAAGGAGCACATACTAATAGAGTTTCAAGATAAGTGAAGATTTAAATAATAGTTTGTCATTGTTAAGGTGCAATAATCAAATGGATGCAACTTGACCTTGGCTCCATTCCACTGTCAAATTGGCAAAGCAATTTTTCCAGGGCATACGACACTTGGTGCCCCTTTGGGCCTCGCAGGGTATTTGCATGTTTTATTCAAAATAATTTTGCCACACTCAACATCCAAGAAAAGTGCTTCAATCATAAGGTCGCCTTCGGCGGGTACCGCCAGGACGGATTTCTACAGCTGAAGTGTTCCAACGGTTAATACTAATGATCACCTATCAAGATATAAATATTAACAAGAAAAGATAGCGAGATTATACCTTTTCTTTTCCAAGACCACCTATTTCAACAAGAAAATAGTTGTTTTGCTCTTGTATCATATAATAAAGGGCTAATAACCTATTAAAGCACAATAGTGTAAAAAAATGACAGTCCTGCGTAGCGAACTAAAAAAATAACTCTTTTAGACATTAATGTTAACATTTTTGTCTTTCTTTAAGTATTATGACCATTTTACCCTTCCAAATTACATAAATCGTCCCTGTGAGTTTGCGAAAATTGCAACCATCGTCCCTAGGCTAAATTACATAAATGGTCCCTGTCGTTTGGAAAAAATTGTGTTCATCGTCCCCTTTTTTTCGAAATTTTTGTTCCCAAAATATTTTTTTCGAATTTATTTTTCTTAATTTTCTTTGAAATACTTTTTTTTCTAAATTTTTTTTCCAAAATTTTTTTTTTGAATATTTTTTTTTCGAAATACTTTTTTTCGAAAATTTTGTTCCAAGATATTTTTTTTCGATTTAAAATACTTTTTTCATTTTTTCTAAAATGTTTTTTATAATTTTTTTGTGACACGCGAAAAATATTGAATTTTTTGTATTATTTTTATCAAAATTTTCGATAAAAATTCACATATAAAAAAAAAAAAATCGATTTTTTTTTCGATTTTTCTTTTTTGAAATTTTTTTCTGAAATAATTCTTTTTCGAAAATCTTTTTTGTGACATGCGGTTTTTTTTTTTTAGATTAAAACGTAGAGGGACCATTTATGTAATTTACCCTTGGGACAATGAATGTAATTTTTAAAAAATCAAGGGTAAAATGGTCATCTGTTAGGAATTAGAAATTCCCGGTATTAAAGAGTCGGTCACCTCAAGTATATGTAATCGTTAGAAAGCTCGTAGTCGTAGTTCTTTTAAGTTAAGTGGTAATTTAGTTAAGTAACACCGTGGAGGACTGACGGGTCTTTACCCACCTGTATGCACGATCCACACCCAAAGTGTGGCGATTTATGTAAGACTATAAATACTCTCTACCTCCCAAGGTAGAGTTGGGCTCATAATAATATCTTTCACTTTCTCTCACTAAGTTCCCTAAACCTCTAACTTTCTCTCTCTAGAATTCCATCTTATACGCCACCTTGTGTTATGGTTTGATGTGTATGTGAAAAGTTATATCTTACAATTGGTATCAAGAGCCATGGTTAGATCATATCTTGCACATCTTTGGATTTATAGTGGTTTTTAGGTGGTTTTGAGTTTGAAAAAGTTTAGTGGTTTTTGCATCATTTGGTTGATCTCTAGTGTTAAAGTTTGAATTTTGTTGGTACTTTTGTGTTTTGAATTATCATAAGTGTTTAGGTTTTCATTTGGTAAGCTTGAATCATCTTGGTTGGGTTGTTTTGGATTGAAAAGTGATGTTTATTTGGTTTTCATGGTAGCGAGTTAGTTCACGGATAACATTTCTTCATAGCGACTTGCTTCTTTATTTTGTAGCGACTTACGGTGTTAAAAGCTAGCGAGTTAGAGCTAGCGAGTTAAAGGACAAGTAGTGGACTCTCCACTACTGGTAGCGACTTGTGGTAGCGACTTAGTCGATGTGAGTTGCTCTTTAGCGACTTGTGTCTCTAGCGACTTGTGTAGCAATTGTCGCCAAAATTTGGTTAGCGACTTGGTCATGTGCGAGTTACTACTTAGCGACTTGTTTTTCTGTTAGCGACTTGGGATTCTAGCGACTTGGGTGTCTAGCGAATTAATTGGTAGCGACTTAGTGAATTTGTTTCTAGCGACTTAGAGCTTTATCATCTAGCGACTTGAGTGATTGTTTACGGTTTCTCTTGATTTAGTAAAATCCGTGAAAGAATCTATTTCCGCTTTAATCATTGAGTTATAAAATCCCGTATAATCGATAACATGTCCACCAACGTCCCTACCGTCATCTCCATCGTTGTCGAGGATGTACAAGCAATGGATCGATACTCGTCCACCCATGCTTGATGAATCGACTACGATTCTTGGGCTCAACGAATCGATTGTATTGCCTTGGAAAGGAAAATGGTGTCAATATTCTCAAATCCATTGATGAAGGACCATATCGAGTTGAAACGACTAGAGACATACTTGATACTAATGAAGATGGTACTCTATTTACGGAATGGACGGACCTAAGATGTATGATGAGCTTGATGATAAGGAGAAAAGAGATTTGATGCGATATCGTGGCTTCAAACATTGTTCTACAAGGTCTTCCTAAAGATATCTACAAGTCGATCAATCATAACATCAAGCAAAGGCGGGTTTGGGATAATGTCAAGATGCTTCTCTCGGTTCGAACTAACTATGGAAGGCAGAGAATCCCAACTCTATGACGAATTTGAGCACTTCAAGATGAAACCCGATGAGAGTGTATGAGTACTATGTGAGATTTCATAAGTTAGTTAATGACATGAGGAACATCGAATGACTATGCCTAACATTCGATTGAATTCAAAATTTGTGAACAACATGAATCCCGAATGGCACAAGTTTGTTACCGTGAAGCTTACTAAAGGATTGAAGAACACAAACTATGAGCAACTCTATGCCTTCCTCCTTGAATGAGAGACATGCCATGTTTGAAAATTGATTCTCAATCGGTTCAAAACCAACCGAGGAGAGACAAGTTCGTCTAATGACTCAACGACTTTCTACTCAAACATTGGAATCACAACCAAAGCATCACAAGTCATTCCCTCGGGTAACGGTAATCACAAACTCATTCCCGATCCTATGTTCAAACAAGTCGATGTCGATGCACGCGTGGATAACATCGTTAATCAACTAGCTCTACTCATTAGTCAAAACATGAATTCTCTACCACAAACCAACAACAACCTCTGAACGCATCTAACCCACATAATCAAGCCACCGTTAAAGATGGAAGGATCGTGGTGCAACCGATTCAGAAAGACAAGATGATCGGGGAGAGGTGGAGTGGGAGAGGTTATGTTGGAAACCGAATCGAGGAAGAAATGGTAACCAAGGTCAACCTAAGCCAATCAAATGCTACAACCGTGGTGGTGAAGGTCACATTGCAAGGCGCACATCTCCAGCGTCCTCGAATCTTGATTACTTGAGATAAGATATTCTTGCACAAGCTCGGGACAATGGTGCTGCGTTGGATGAAGAGGAATTGTTGTTTCTTCTTGAGGTAATGCCAAGACCTATGATGCGAGATGTGGATGAGCGACCTATTCGGAGATAGGTCATAATCATCGAACGCCTTTCAAGTTGCTTGACCGTGATGCATACGACTGATGTAGATGATGGACCCATCGCACACAATCTTTATGGCTAGCATCTCTCCAATGGTTTCTCCCAAGATCTCTTCTTCACCACTAGCCGGCCCATCCAAGGACAAACTCATCTCCGAGGTATTAAAGCTATACGATGATGTCGATGTGCAACAGATGCATGACAAAGTACAACCGATCGAAACTATTGAATCAAATGTTGAAAATATGGGTAATATCAATATTGTCCCATACGATCAATACGTGAAACAAAGTGAAAGTGAAGTTGTACCAAGTGATGCATCTTCTGCGATCAACAATGACTATGTCTTTGATGAATACACCGCATGTGCTCCTAATGATTACATAATTTCGAACTAAATGCCTATAAGGAACGTGTTGCTATTTATGAACAAAGGGCAAAATTTGAGTTGACCACTCGTGAGCGGAAATGGATGTCCAAGTGAGTACAATTATTAGAAAAAGTAAGTTTAGAGAAGAAGTATTGAAACAAGAATTAAATTCCACAAGAAAAATTTTCTAAAACAAATAAGCAAAAACAAGAACTTCAAGAAAATGTGAAAATGCTTAAGCAAGAATTTAATGCAAAGGAATCAAAACTCTTGAGAGATTTTCTAATCTGAAAACTTTGAAAACAAACTTGAAAACAAGTTGTATTTACAAGGAAACACCATTCGATCGCTCACATGATCACTAAGCATAGAGTTCTAAGCGATAAGCATAGCGTTCCCCTTGTAGAGGAACCAAATCCAGAGGTAATTAAAAGGCTAGAAATGCTCATAAGGTAATTTATGATGGTAATGAAGTCCTTAAGCCTGGCGTAAACCTAGTTGCGTTGAGTGCAGAGGAAGATAAGATTTTAAATGAAATCACTAGGGAAAAGATGAATAAGAAGCAAGATGATCCCAAATGCAAAGAGAAAACATAATCTTCTCTCCTCATGATTACAAGAAGGAAAACTGGATTGCCTTGAACAAGTTTAAGCCTCGGACTTTGTTAACTCCCGAACAAGTCTTCGGAAAATGGATTTAGATAAGCGAAAAGTCGAAAATATTGTAGAAACAAACCCTCCCTTCGGAAAATGCCTAGAGCAACCGTGTATCCTCCTAATACACCTATGCATCTTGTACCTAGAACAATTGCCACTAAAAGCAAGACATTAATTAGCCAATACGTTATATTCCAACTATTTGTTGATTTTGAGAAAACTTGCAAGAAAAGGATCACTCCATCGGTATAACCGAAGGTGAAAGAGGTTTTGAACAAATGAAAGAATGTTATTTAACGAGGTCATGCCCTTCTTTAAACTTCTAAAAGACCACTTTGAGAGTCTTAAAAAGGGTAGAAGTCGATATTAAAGGTATGGAAAAGGAATTTGATGCAATGGTTCTTGAAGTTAGTGATTATGAGCGTGCACTAAAATATAATGAGATTGAGAGAAAGAACTTGCATACATTAAATGAGAATCTTATTCTTGAATGTGTTGCTCAAGATGTGTTTTCAACGCTCAAATTGCTCTATTAATGCTTCCAAATTTCATGAATTATCTCATGTCTCGAAAGTCTCCCATGATCGTGTCATTGAGCTTGAAAAACTAATTCTAAACTAAATGAGAAAATTGAACGGATGATCATGACAATTTGGTTAAACATTTTCTAAACTAGAAGTTGAGTATTTTAATCTACAACTAAAATATCAACATCTCAAAGAAAATGTCAAAACTTCAAATATCAAGACATCTTCGGATGCTCCGAGTTTGATGCGCTTTTCAAATTAACAAACGAGATGAATGATTCAAGCTCGGTGTAACACGATCGTAAAGTTGAAAGCCCAAATCTCTCAATTAAAGGGTCAAACGAACAATATGACAGCTCCCAAATGCCTCCTTCTTTAGATTCTCGAATTCTCAAACGTTTCATCTTCAAAACCTAGTAAATGCTTTACAAAGGAAAACGAAAGTTTTCTAGAAGAGAATGAAAAGGTTAAACGTCATTTCAATGAGTTGTTTGAATCAATTAAAGTCACTCGTAACAAAAAAAACGAACAAATAACTTCATTGCAAAAGGAAATTGAGAATCAAGAGTCGTGTAAAAGGAAAATGCCAATGATCAATGAGGAGAATGTTGTATCTAAGGTTCACTCGCAATAACTCGCTTTATCTCGTGACATATTTCCCCTCACCTAAGGAACAACAAACTTGCCATTCAAACATATTTCTCATCCCTCAAGGATTGCTTAGAATGCTGCGTGAGATTGTTGAAGAGGATAAGCTAGAGAACCTCATGATAATGCAATTGGACATGCATGCTTATATGCCAAACGATCTCAAGAAATCTTAGAATGCTTGATCACCATATGCCCAAAGACATTAGGTGAGAGAGTTAACCCTTGATTCCATGCTCAATGTCTAAGGCCAAATATGAGATGCACTCGATTCCCAATGTTTTGGATGAGAGTCGTAGTGTACCCTTGAGTAGTTCGATTCTAGATCCATCAATGCTAGGAAAGTGAACTCTAATGTGCCTTCTAGAGTACCAATCTCGGTACATCTAGCTTTATGAAAGTGAACCGTAGTGCACTGCATGTAGTTCGGATCCCAAGACATCTAAACAGGTGGTGCAAGAGTAGTAAAACAAACTAATGTTCCCATTCCTCTACAGAGTAATCGGTGACATTAAAGGGAGCAGTCAAAGTCTCAAGACAATACAAGGAATGATAGGACCTCTCAAGCTAAGAATGTGCCTTTGGAAGAGTAGAAGAACAATCTAGGAACCTTAAGTTTGAATCGAATAAAACGAATCGTGTTGATTCTAGTATTAGCCATAGGCGCATCGTAATTAATTCAATTCGATACTATTTGCAAACCTTGTACCGATGATTGCTTGAATTATGTTTCTAATCATGGATGTGATGTTAATGTTCGCTAATGATGTTAATTGTCCAATAATTTTGTTAATGCTAAAATTCATGCTAAAAAGGCTAAAAGGCAAAAGCGAAAGAGAGTTAGAAAACAATGGAAACCCACAGAAGAACATTCAACAAAATAGGCTTTTATTGGATACCGTTGGTCATAAGACTAATCGATAATGCCCACTAGAAAATGGATGCCTCTTGGTAGAACTATTCCCTTAAGAAGTGGTCACACCGTAAATAGGGCTAATACGAGACACTAGTATTGCATCTATTCACAATGATTCCATTACCTCACCGTCGATATGAATGCTTCTACTTGATGTGGGTGGTCCAATGCTGCTACTAACCAAATGGAACCCATTCTTGCATGGGGATCCCAATTATCCGCTTATCCATTCTTGTCGTGTTCAACCGCAGATCGTTCAAATCGCTCGTGGTACCGGACTCAGTCGTTCCAAGCATATGACCGGAGACCGGTCACGGCTCATGAACTTCGTGAGCAAATTCATCGGGACCGTTAGATTTGGTAATGATCATTTCGGTGCTATTATGGGTTATGGAGATTATGTTGTTGGTGATAGTGTCATCTCCGTAGTATATTATGTGGAAGGTTTAGGTCATAATCTGCTCTCTCGTTGGTCAATTCTATGATTCGATCTAGAAGTAGCCTTGAAAACATACATGCTTCGTTAGAGATCTTAATGGTAAGGAACTGTTGAAAGGAACTCGTGGCTCAAACCTTTACACCATCTCTATCGATGACATGATGAGAGCTTCACCAATCGCTTGTTATCAAAGGCTTCAAAGACAAAGTCATGGTTATGGCATCGTCGTCTCAATCACTTGAACTTCGGCACCATCAACGATCTTTCCGAAAGGACTTAGTTGTAGGTTTACCTAGACTAAAGTATGAAAAGGATCATCTTTGTTCAAGATGTCAATTGGGAAAAAGCAAGTATGCCCATAAACCCAAAACCTACTAACTCGTCACGAAGTTCTTCATATGATTCATATGGATTTATGTGGACCAATGAGGGTGCAAAATATCTTTGGAAAGAAATATGTGTTAGTTGTGGTTGATGACTATTCCGATTCACCGGTCAAGTTCTTAAGGACAAAGGATGAAACTCCTAATATCATCATCAAACTCATCAAACAACAGCGAGTTAGACTAAACAAAACCGCCGAATTATCGAGCATGACAATGGGCGGGTTTGTCAACAAACAACTTAGTGAATTCTATGAAAGCGTTGGAATCGACCATCAAAGAAGTGTTCCACGAACCCCTCAACGAGCGGTGTAGTTGAAAGGCAAATCGTACTCTTGTTGAAGTCGCTAGAACAATCTTGATTTACTCAAAGGTTCCAATGTTTCTCGGGTCAAGCAATTGCCAACGCATGTTACACACAAAATCGTTCCCGATTCACACCATTCATGGAAAAACTCCATATGAACTTGTCCACAACAGAAACCCAATCTATCTTTCCTTCGTGTGTTTGGTGCCTTGTGCTATCCAACTAATGAGGTCAAGACTTGGGCAAACTCGAGCTAAAGTCGACATTGGAGTATTTGTAGGATATGCACCAAACAAAAGGGATACCGAATCTACAACAAAAGAACCCGAAATATCATGGAAACAATTCACGCTACGTTTGATGAGTGACCGGTCAAATGGCTCTGGACACTCCACTCAGACCCGCACTTCAAAACAGTCCTATTGGTTCATCCCTTGTTCCAAACTCCTCTCAAGAAACTCCATATGTACCTCCATCCAAGATGATGTAAAGAAATTGTTTGATCCCATGTTTGATGAACCAGTATGAGTCTACTACAAATGAGGTCTGATTCCTACAACAGAGGATGCTCATATTCCGTTGAATGAAGTCAATTCATCGGTTTCAATATCGTAAGTCAAGAAGCACCTGCGATCCTTGATCTCATCAACAAATCATCATTCTTCAAATGTACATCATGGAAATGTTTCGCATCAATGATGAAGTTAATCCCTTTGCGACTCAAGATGCTCCATTTGAAAACATATTTGCTACTCCCGAATCATCATCGAACCATCTTCTTTAGGAGACATCGACTCGCCTACCTCGGTTCCTCAACAAATGCCACATGAACACCTCGGAAAATGGACTCACGATCATCCATTAGACAACATCATTGGAAATCCTCTCGTCTGTATCAACCCGGAAGCAACTCGCAACCGATGCCTTATGATGTTTCTTCAACTCCATACTATCTAAGATCGATCCAAAAGATGTTAAAAGCGCTATGAATGAAGATAGCCGGTTCAATGCTATGCAAGATGAAATTCATGAGTTTGATCGTCTTGATGTATGGGAGTTAGTACTGCTCGGGTGTGCTATGATTATAGCTCTAAAATGGATCTTCAAAGTAAAACTTGATGAGCATGGTGATGTGTTGAAGAACAAGGCTCGATTAGTTGCTAAAGGATATCGTCAAGAGGAGGGTATAGACTTTGAAGAATCTTTTGCTCCAGCTTGCTCGAATCGAGGCAATCGTAATCTTTTGGCTAATCTTGCTAGTAAGAACATGGTGGTGTATCAAATGGATGTAAAGACGGATTTACGAGCGGAGATCTCAAAGAAGTCGTCTATGTCACCAACTGAAGGATTTGTGAATCAAGAGCATCCTACTCACGTTTATCGTTTGAAGAAGGCTCTTTACGGTTTAAAGCAAGCTCCAAGGGCATGGTATGATACATCATCAAAGTTTCTTCTATCAACCGGATTCAAGAAAGGAGCATTGATCCTACATTGTTCACCAGAAGTCGTGCAAACATTTAACTCATGTTCAAATTTATGTTGATGATATTATTTTTGCCTCGACCGACCCAATGGAATGTGATCGCTTTTCAAATGAAATGAGTTCAAAGTTTCAAATGTCAATGATGGGACAAATGTCATTTTCTTGGGATTACAAATTTCTCAAAGTCCGGAGGCATTTTCATAAATCAATCTAAATATGCAATGTAGATTTTAAAGAAATTTGGATTTGATTCAAGTGACCTGCTGACACCCCATGATTGACCGAACCAAACTAGATGAGGACCTCTCGTGGATCATGATTGACCAAACGAAATATAGGAGTATGATTGGATCCCCGATGTACCTCACCGCTAGTAGACCGACATCTTGTTCTCTCGTGTGCATGTGTGCGAGATACCGAGCTAAGCCTACTAAAAGCACCTTGAAGCGCTTAAGCGGGTCTTTCGGTATCTCCAAGGAACCATCAATATGGGACTATGGTACCAAGGACACCGGTATGTCACTAACGGCCTATGCGTATGCCGATCATGCAGTTGTCAAGATACACGTCGAACGTCGAGGTGCTCGGTTTTGGGTGATAAGCTTGTGAGTGGTCTTCAAAGAAGCAAATGAGTACTTCTATTTCCTCTACAGAGGTGAATACATAGCCATGTCATCTTGTTGTGCTCAAATCTTATGGATGAGATCACAATTATCCGACTATGGCTTTGAATTCAACAAAATCCTCTGTCTTGTGATAATAAAAGTGCTATTGCTCTCATGCAACAATGTTCAACACTCTAGAGCAAAGCATATCGACATTCGACATCATTTCATCGGGAACAAGTGGAAAAAGGTGTGGTGGAACTATATTTTGTGAGGTCCGAATATCGCTTAGCGGACATCTTCACCAAAGCTCTTCCAAGAGAACGTTTTGAGTTTATTCTTCCACGACTTGGTTTGAAAAGCCTTCAACCGAAACTCTCAAACGTCTTCGGAGGAAGACGAGGAGTAAAGGTCTTTCTTCATCTATCTCTTGTAAATATCTATTTGAAAAAAAAAAAAAAAAAAAATATATATATATATATATATATATAAAACTTTCAAAATCCATAAAATTTGAAAATTCAAAAATCTTCAAAAATATTGTCATTTTGTCATGTTTCTCTCGATTCGATTATATCTACGGTCTTGATGTTGTCATTCAAAGAATGACACGGGACTTTAGATGTTGTTCGAATTTTATTTAAAAAAAAAAAATATATATATATATATATATATATATTTTGGGAGAAAGAGAAAATAAATGGTTTATTGTCATTTTCGTGCAATAACCGGTTTTAAAAGAAAGAACAGAGCCATGTTTTAACATGTTTTCAAATTCCATGCTCGATTCTATAAACATTTATCTTTGAAAAACCAAATGCTTTGAAAAATAACTCGATCTCTATTTTTGAAAATCATCAGGACCTATTTGTCAAAATTTCTATCACTCAATCAACAACCTATGTCATTGATTGAGGGGGAGAATGATTTCAATTAAATTAAAAAGTTATTTGGCATTAAATTGTTTTCAAAAGATATACATGCATGTTTTATAAATGGAGTTTAAAGTCTTTAAATCCGATCCGTATCAGTTAAAACACTCTTCAATCAAGTCACTATTCTCCTTAAAAGCTTTCAAAATCAATTTAAATCTATACGAGATCACAAATCTCAAATGATTTGATAATTGTGATCGGGGGAGAATGTGTGATTTAAATTAGATTTAAACTGATGATTCGGTAAATGGTTTTATAAGAATGTACATGCTGTCCTTCTCACATGTGACAAACGATTTCAATTTTTTAATGCACATGTTGAGGGGGAGCACATATCTTAAAACCTATGATTTGAAACGTGATCATTTATCCCAATGTGCAGGTTCTCTCTAAGTATGTGCAAAACTCTTTCCTAACCTCGAGGCACATATTGAGGGGGAGCGAATTTATGGAAACCTCATCCTTCCCGGAAATGCTATACCCACTTGATCTGTTGAGGGAAGTGATGTTGATATCCTTTAGATAATGGTAATCAAAAGAAGTTAATTCTTTCTCTTGCCTCCGTGTGCAAAACATTTTCAAATACTTGATGCACATGTTGAGGGGAGTTCTCGTTCTAAAATATCAAAACAATTCGGTACAAAATGCTTTGATAATACATCACAAGTATCGAATTGATTTTCAAATGGTTTTCAATTGGATCCAATGGCGGATGAACAATACCAAATTGACCTACCAACTTTACTTTTGTGCGGTGATATAAGGATGATAAGGTTAGGTATTGGTTCCCATGATCCGCCGAACGGAGGGATCTACCGAGGACAATCCACTAGTTAGTATAGAAGTCCTTAGGTATGATGATAAAAGGAGAAAAATGAGATATGGGAAGAGTGCGGACTAAGACCGAGCTAGTACTTGGAATAAACCCAACAAGGTTCTAGCTATGAAGTCTCCATTAGCACCGGGGGTTGAAGAATTAAAAGAATTGAATGAAAATAGGGTGAAAACAAATAGCCCTCCATTAATTCAACCTTAGGGCGTAAACCGGGTTCACTTCATATGCTACCGATGGTAACATCGGTATTGAAGACAAGACGTCATGGACCCGGTGACGCACCGCACTTCACCTTTCAAACCACTCAAGTTCCTCTTAAAAGGGCTTGTTTCATTCTCACGGGAACCGACATAATCTATCGATTGTCTCTTAGAGATGGTTGATATTGAATTAGGAGACCCTCCCTAGTCTCCCAAGACAGGGATCCAAATATGCACAAATTGAGTCTAGAGCCACGAGATCATCAATAAATCTCATTAGGACACTTTCAATGAAGACTCTCTGTTTCACACAATGTGGAAAGAGATTATATCTTGAGTCCCACGCATTATCCTTGTGGTATTGCCGAACATCCGAGTGATGTGTTTACATATTCACAATGAAGATGGAAAGCCTCGAGCCAATATCAAACAAGCTCACGGTAGGTGGCATGTGAGATCTATTTTATAGATCAATCATGTGACAACCGAACGAAACAATGGGGCGATTCAATCTCTTGAATCAAACCCGGTTCGAGTTAGGATTGACGGATACCTTTGAAAACCGGTCTTTGTGCTTATAAACTCTTTTCTTTAGCACATCGACCGTGTACTCATTTTCAAACCAAAAGGTATTTTTATGATTGATAATTGATTTTCAATAAAACCTTCGTTGTATTGCAAAACAATTTCTATTGAGCAATACACGATTTTTCAAATCTCTTTTCATCAATCGGTGGACTTAAAATTATTTGGTTCACTCACTCCGTGTTGTCTTCTTTGAGACGTTCGGTTTGAGAACGCTAGAACAATTGTGAAACCACGTCAAGGAGATTCTTATGAATCCTACCGATCACGTGCGACTTGTCTCGATCAACGGGAACCGTGGGCGTGTACCTCAATTCATCGAAAGTGATCAAAGACACTTTCGTGCGATTTGTTGCTAATCGTTGTATGCGGTATGCCCGACGTTTGCGGTGATCGTAATGAAGCGGTCAATCCATAGCCGCATGCTCACTTAACACATTCATCTCAAAAGAAATCATGATTAGTGCATCAATGACTCGATATTTTCACACCAAGCTTCGCTTTCTGCGCCTATATCATGATTCAACAAATGCTTCCGCTACTCGATGAGAAGATATCATGATCCGAATGTGAGCATGTCGGTCCCAAAGTCACAACACCACAATGGATGTCTCGAGATTTTGATAGTCGATGATCTCCAAAGATGGCTCAAACTTATCATCACGTGGATCGGTAAAGACCTCCACTTGGAATAACCAAACATGCATTGTGAAGAATCAATGACTACGAGCTTAGGAGCAAAGGACTACATCAAGAATGCAAGATCAATTGTTAAATGTCATATCTATTTGTATTCAATGTAATTTTGGTACATTATTGAGGTGACCTCCTTAGGGAGATTGTTAGGAATTAGAAATTCCGTGATTAAAGAGTCGGTCACCTCAAGTATATGTAATCGTTAAAGCTCGTAGTCGTAGTTCTTTAAGTTAAGTGGTAATTTAGTTAAGTAACACCGTGGAGGACTGACGGTCTTTACCCATCGTATGCCTCGATCCATGACCCAAAGTGTGGCGATTTATGTAAGACTATAAATACTCTCACCTCCCAAGGTAGAGTTGGAGCTCATAATAATATCTTTCACTTTCTCTCACTAAGTTCCTAAACCTCTAACTTTCTCTCTAGAATTCCATCTTATACGCCACCTTGTGTTATGGTTTGATGTGTATGTGAAAAGTTATATCTTACATAATCACAATTTTTTTTATCTTTATTACTCATATGAAGACAAAAATGTCAATATTAATGTCTAAAAGAGTTATTTTTTTAGTTCGTTACGCAAAAATGCCATTTTTTACAACTATAGTGCTTTAATAGGTTATTAGCCTTATAATAAAAGCAGAGGGTTTTGATTAGCACTTGGAGCAAACATATTAACAGGTGGTGGGTTTGCAGCAGTAACACGGTTGCCGTTGGTAGGAAAGTGGTGTACGCTGCTGCAAATAAACAACAAAGAGTATAATTGATTCCATGATCTTAATATGGTGTTTGTCCGTGTGTTTAAAAACAAGTAAAGAATATGAATAAACTTTAATGCAAATGAATAGTCTTAAATATTGGTTAATGGAAGTAAATAGGTTTACTTAACTTAAAACAAACACTTAAAAAGCATAGAGTACATTCTCTCAAGAATAAAAAACATAGAAAAAACATTTATTGACCTAATACACAAACTCATAATGAATGAGCTAACATTTATTGGATGTTAATTCATTAATCCATGTTCAGAGGTCGTTGTGTAATTAGTTTATGTATTTAGAGTCGTGTATAAGTTAAGGGGTCTAGTATGTCAAGAATAAAGTTAATAACCGAATGGTAGTTAATTTCGGTTATAGGTAGTTATTTACAGAAAGTTGTGATTCTTGGGAAAAGTCACGATAGTTCGTATGTATGACTATAAATAGAAGTGTCTATGTATTGTAAAACTTAACAGAATTCATTATATACAAAGTGTGATTTATGTGTCGAGAATTTTGTTCATAGACATGTTTGATTCGAGCCCGAGATGATCCGGATGGGCCAAGAGATGTTCGAATCAAACCCGGTGTTTCAGTTTGTGTTTCATCAAAGGTGATCAGAGGAGTGCAACGATTCCAGAGGAATACGCTTTGCAGATTGCAAGAAACTAAACCGCAAACACTAATCAGAGAGAAGAACAATTTGATCAAGAGTATCAAATTGACCAATGATCGTGCGAATCGTTCGGAGAAAAGAGATGAGTTGCATGTTAGGAACAAGAGTAGAACTAGGAATGTTCTTGAGTTCTTGACAACGATAGAAAAGATGCAGTTGTATGCTAGGAACAAGAGTAGAACTAGGAATGTTCTTGAGTTCTTGACAACGCAGAGAAGAGACCGATTGCATGTTAGGAACAAGAGTAGAACTAGGAATGTTCTTGAGTTCTTGACAACGCGATTGCATGTTAAGAACAAGAGTAGAACTAGGAATGTTTTTGAGCTATTGACAATGCTGAGAAGAGACAAATCAACTCAGAAGAATTGATTAAGAAAAGAAAATTGATCAGGAGTATCATTTTTAAAAAGAAAGAGAGAAAAGGAAGAACAACCTGGTTTTTTAATTCAATCAAGAAGAAAATCGATTCAGAAATTGGGAATCATTACAAAAGGAGAACAAATCGAGAAATAATGCAAAACGTAATCAGAGAAAAGAGAACTTACTGGTAGCGTTACAACATCAGATAAGAAGGGGACGGGACACAGGAGCAATCGCTAGAGAAGAAGGAACTACTATCGTGCACTTGCAGTGAAAACCAAAAACAGAAACCCATAGTTATTGGGTGGCCGTGAATTAGAGATTGAAGGAGATTGTTGTTGTGTTAATTGTGTACCAGGGTCCAGAAACATCAAAGAGTGAAAAGGAAACCGATTGCCCTAAATTGTTGTTCGAAGACTATAGTGAAAAAGAAGAAAAGAGAGGCACTGGGTGTACAATGCAACTTGTTTGTGGCCAAAGACTTGTGGGCTTTTTGGTTCAAAAGAAAAGTGGGAAGACTTTTTTAAAGGACTAAAGGCTAGAGGGCCTTACTTGTCGTATTTGAAGACAAACACGAGAAGACCCGCTACAACATGTTCAAATATAGAGATGACCGATGTTTAGGGGTCGTTGTGTAATTAGTTTATGTATTTAGAGTCGTGTATAAGTTAAGGGGTGTAGTATGTCAAGAATAAAGTTAATAACCGAATGGTAGTTAATTTCGGTTATAGGTAGTTATTTATGGAAAGTTGTAACTCTTGGAAAAAGTCATGATAGTTCGTATGTATGACTATAAATAGAAGTGTCTATGTATTGTAAAACTTAACAGAATTCATTATAACAAAGTGTGAGTTTGTGTGTCGTGAGTTTTGTTCATAGACATGTTTGATTCGAGCCCGAGATGATCCGGATGGGCCAACAACATTTACATATTTCACCAAAAACACATATTCGAGTGTTTGTTTAAGCTTATATAGTCGGCTTATAACTTATTTGGTTTTTGACTTATGATTCATAAGCTCACTTTTTTGGGCTTATTTTAAAACTTTTTGTCTTATATAAGCTTATCATGACATAACATACTAAACTTCTATATGCCGATATGTTTCAAAATAAGCCACAAAAGTGAGCTTACAAAACATAAGCCATGAACTCGCTATATAAGTATAAACAAACACTTCTACTCCCCTATGAACACGTTTAACTTTTAGCTATATAGATCCAGACAAAACTATTAACAATAAACAAAAGCATAAGTTAAGTAAAATGATATACAGTACCTTAATACTAAGCTAGCCAGAACCAATATTTAAGAGAAGGAAAGTGTTTTGCATTTATCATTCTTGCAAAAGGAGTTAATATTAAAGCTGCACAAGAAGGAAAGTGTTTTGCATATTGCGGTTTTGTATGTGGTTCTTTTTGTTTGCTAGTGATACACTTTGATGGTAATTGTTTCCAAGAAGGAAAGTTATTTTTGTTTTTCATTGCTATTATTGTAGATTACTCCGATAATTATCATGCGTCTTTAGTTTCACTTGTATATTAAACTTTGCATGTTTAAATGAATGAATACTTTTTTTATTGGCAAAAAACAGAAATAATATTGATAATATATAGACTTCAACAATGTTGAAGTGCGATTACAAAACACTTGACTAGAAATCCTTACTTAACTACAATATAAACTACATTTGAAACAACAAACTAAATATTAGAGAATAAATAGGCCCAAACCCGGTTTGTGGGTTTGAGTCATTTAGGGTTTTACCATTATAAATAATGGTTGATAATAAAGTTATACCCACGGGTTTTATCATTGTTCAACATGGTTTCAGAGCGGGTCTGATCCTCAGACTTAGGTGGTTATGTTGAGCCGCCTCTCCTAAGCCACCCCGTCAAACCCTAACCCCTCAATTATCGATTAAAAACAAAAAAAACAAAAAAAAAAACTATTTCTGCAAATCGACAATTCGTACAAGAGGAGGCTGCCAAGTTTCATTCGTTTCATGGTGAACCAATTGTGGGAGAGTCAAACATAGATGATGAAGACAGTGCTGGCAGAATCCGTAGAATATTCATACTCATCCTTAATTATTTAATTGTTTTTTTTTATGTCGAATCCAGGGTATCAATTCCCGAGACGACTTTTGTTGGTGTCGAATCCAGGGTATCAATTCCCGAGACGACTTTTGTTGGTGTCGAATCTAGGGTATCAATTCCCGAGACGACTTTTGTTGGTGTCGAATCCAGGGTATTAATTCCCGAGACGACTTTTGTTTGTGTCGAATCTAGGGTTCTTATTCCCGAGACGACCGTTTGGGATACTTTGGTTTATCCCGTTTTATTTTGCTTTCTTAGTTTACTACTCCAGTTCGAGCTTTCGCGATTTCGTCGCTCGAACTGCGGGGGAGTATTAGAGAATAAATAGGCCCAAGCCCGGTTTGTGGGTTTGAGTCATTTAGGGTTTTACCATTATAAATAATGGTTGATAATAAAGTTATACCCACGGGTTTTATCATTGTTCAACACTAAACACTTCAATTGAGCTCCCATGGTTGATGAATCCAAATGTGATATTGTGAATCATGACATACTTTTTGCTCAACTGCACACTGAAACGTTTTTCGTTTGACAATGATTACTGCTTTAGACCAACAAAAGAACTTATCATTAAACTTCGCCTCGTTTCTTGCTAACCAAATTTGCTAGATGGCATAAGGACCTACTAATTTCCATATGTTGCGAAAGTTTGTTGGCATGTGTTTCATGAGGAAATTTTAACGTCGGGTAATTTTAGTGAATTAAGTAAACTGTGTTATGAGATTAGCATTTAACACGATAAACTCATCCCGATAGATCCACTTGATAGATACGCTACCTTATAGGGTTAGATTGCAGGCTAGTTTTTTTTTTTTTTTTTTTTTTTTTTAACCCGATGCACCGATCGATAACTCGATTGACACCCTTGTAAAGGGGATTGATTCTTTTTTGTTCTATCTAGGGCTGTAAACAAACCAGATGAACAAGAACGGAGCCTTGTTTATGTCCGTTCGTTTAGTTTTAACCGGGCAAATAAACGGACACGAACGCTTAAACGAACGAATTTTCTTGTTCATGTTCGTTTATTAAAAAAAATAAATTGTTCGTGTTCGTTTATATTCGTTTATGTTCATTTATTAAGACACTAAACGAACGGTAAACGAACATAAACGATTGAACATAAATAGACGTAGACAAACAAACATACACTTTGTTAAATTATGCACAATATATTGTTTTATAAGCGTTGTTTTGTTTTAACAAACAAATTTTATGATTCTACAATTAAAATATACCTATAAATTTGGATGTAGCTGATTTCTCTTTAATATTTCTTTTTCTTATCAATTTTCTTCCTCAACTTTTAACTTGGTGATTAAAATGAGTAGGAACAACAAAAAATAACATCAGTAAATTCATCTTCTTTATGAAATCTACTTTGCTTTCTTTTCTTTCCAAAAGAAAGTTGATTTGTCACATCTTCATTTACTCTTTCCTCCAAAGATACAACAACATTTTATGTAACATTGCAATTTTGAGTAAGTACTTTATTTCTTTCTTATTCTTTGCAACGTCTCTTTCATGTCTTGACGCACAATCTTGAATTTTGAAAAGTTGTGGTGGTTGCGGTAATGGCGGGAAAACTTGTTCCGCTAAGAGAAAAGGGTGTGGTGAAGAAACCACACCTCTTTATTTGGGTCTCACTTGTGCCACATCTTAACACTCCCATAACAAAGCCTCCCACTATCATAACACACGACAAACCTCTTCATTTGTGCTTCACCTGTCCCAATTTTATTATTTTTTTTTTTAATTTTTCCAACTAAATTAAAATTCATTCATAAAATAAAATAACAATACAACATATTAAAAATCATACAAAAAATAAAACGATACGGAAAAAAACAATGATAAGAAAAAAAAAACGATATGGAAAAAAAATACAACACATAAAACCATACGAAACTTAAGAAATACAACTTATCGCGACGGATATTTCTTCATTATTGCTGCTTGTTTCCTTCGTACGTAAACCGCTTTTTCCGATGTGGTGGTGTCGGGATCAAGCATGAGAAATGACAACTCTTTCATCTCGAGGTACCCTATATCTTTATGTCTTCTCGCCTCGTACGCGAGTGTGGCGGCCTCAGCTTTGCGTGTAAATTGGGAAGATAAAAGTCCCAAAATAGACTTCATTTGACTCCCCTCGGAGCTCCCCAGCGCTCGACGTTCCAACCGACTTGGCTTTTTTTGTTGGTCGAGATTTACCGGCAAGACGAGGTCTCGAATCAGGACCGAATAGATCCTCGAGATTTGTCATATCAATCGGGTCATATGCGTCCACTTGGGGTATTGTTTCAAAACCTTCCACGCGTGATGTGCGGAAAATAATTTCCCAAAATAGTGAGCAAAATTAATGTTTGCATTATCGGTATGATCAACATCATTTTCTCTGCTTCTACGGTTTAAATGTTTGTAGATAGCATTGTACCTTTGGCAATCACTGTTAAGCCTGTTCCACTTTCCCGAGAACATATTCTTGGTAGGATGTTCACATTTTGTAGCGTTGTTGACATCCACCATAATCTGGTTCCAAAACACTTCGTTGGCACAATCATTTATGATATCGGCGTTTTGGGAAAGTTTCACCCAAGTCTCAACTAGCAATACTTCTTCGTCGCGTGTCCATCGAGTATTATTGCAGGTCACTTCCTCCTCCACGTCAACCTCATCGTCCGAGTCCAAATTTACAACCTATGGTTTTTTTGATTTTGACGATTTTGTTACTTTTTTTCCTTTACGTCGTGCCTCATTTTCGTTTTGTGGTGGGGGTTGTGGTACTTTGAATTGTGATTGTGATGCTTGTGATTCAAAGAATTGTGGTGGGGATTGAATAAAATTTCTTTGTGATGATTGTGGTTGAAAGAATTGTGGTGGTGCATTTCTTTTATATCCGAATTGTTGGAATCCTTGTTGGTTTTGTTGATACGTAACTTGTAGTTGAGAAATTGTTCGGGTGTCATTTGCGAACCAAAAGGTGGTATTTGTTGCGAGAAAGAATTTGAGTTTTGAGACGATGGTTTAGACGGATTCGAGGGGTTCGAAGAAGAGTATTGTTGCGGGTTAGAGTTGAGTAGGTTGGTAAAATACCCGTCATTTGGACTTTCGACATTTTTTTATTATGATTTAAGATATTGAAAGTAAAATTTTTTTTAGAGAGTTGTGTGAATTTTTTTTGTAAAAGTGGTGTGATATATATAGTGTATAAATTGTTTAAAAAAAGGGACTAACGAATACATTTTTAAATTTTCAAACGGTAGTATTTTTACTTTTGCAACGGTTGTGTACTTTTTCCCTTTGTCGTTTTTACTTCGCTGCAACGAAGAGTGTGCCTCGGGGATTGAACGGCGAGCAACGAAGAAGTGTAGTGGTGTGGTGGCGAGGTTCGAAGAGCTTGACACGTCACAACGAAGAGGGCAAAACTTTGCCAAACCGTTTGCTCTAAGCATACAGCTAGAAATGAATCACTTAGCGACAAGCAACACAATCAACTAGAATATGTAGTTCCTAAGTACAAATAAGAAAATTTTATCTGAAATATTTAAATCCTTGGTATATGTTAGAGCAACAAAAGTTAAGAAACATAAGATTCATAGGATTATCGTCAATGTATTATGAGGTGATCATACAATGTCTTGGTCTTGGTATCACAACATAAGTAAGATCCATTGAGTATTAGAAATGATAAGCGTAGCATAATCTAAGCAATAAATTGACATGTTGGAAGTCAAAAGAAGTAAACATTTAATAATAGATCTAGAATAGATTTCTAGTAGGCAATCTCGGATAAGTGAAAGAGAATTGTAACACCCTAACTTTAAGCTAACTTATTATGAACACCATTATTATTTAAGATGGCTACGAGCTAGTAATACTATGTTAATATCAAAAGAAAGAAATTATGGTTTATTTAAGATTTTTGGTGTGTGAAACTCGTTGTGTAGGTGTCGTTTGTTTTTCTTCAATAAACACTTTTTCTTTTTTTCACTTCTTTTGTCTGCAGGAGAGCAAAGGTTTTTGTTTGTTTTTTTGAGACATAAGTGCTTCTTTTCACTTCTTTCATCTTCTAAATTTCAGACATTATCTTTCACTTCTTACCTCTTCTTTCACAACCCCTGCATCTCATTCTCAATATCTTACATCTCTTTTACGTTTCGTCCGTCTTTTTACGTTTTCGTCCATTTTTTACGTTTTCGTATATTCTTTTACGGTTTCAACGGTTTATTACGTTTTCGCCTCTTTTTTTTACGTTTTCGCCATTTTTTTACGTTTTTCGTCCGTTTTTTTACGTTTTCTTCCGTTTTCGTCTGTTTTTTTTTACGTTTTCGTCCGTTTTCTTACATTCTCGCCCGTTTTCTTAAGTTTTCATCCGCTTTATTACGTTTACGTTTGTTTTTTATGTTTTCGTACGTTTTTTTATGTTTTCGTTTTTTTTATGTTTTCGTCTGTTTTTTACGTACTCATGAGTTTTTTACGTTTCCGTCCGTTTTTTAAAGTTTCGTCCGTTTTCTTACGTTTTTGTCCGTTTCCACCTTTTTTTTACGTTTTCATCTATTTTATTACGTTTTCGATCATATTTTTACGTTTTCGTCCGTTTTCTTACGTTTTCGGCCTTTCTTTTACGTTTTCGTCGGTTTTCTTACGTTTCGTCTGCTTCCTTACGTTTCGCCAATTTTTCTTTTTTTTTTTTTTTTTTTTTTTTTTAACTTTTAGTCCTTTTTCCTTTGTTCGTTTTCTTCGTTTTCATCGATTTTTACGTTTCGTTCTTTTTTTTATGTTTTCATTCGTTTTTCCATTTTATTACGTTTTGGTCCGTTTTATATTTCCATCTGTTTATTTTACGTTTTCATATGATTTTATAAGTTTTTGTACGTTATTTTATCTTACCTAACACAACGTAAGATAATGTAAGAAACGGATGAAAACGAAGAAAACGAAAAAAAAAGTAAGAAACGTAAAAGCAGTTGAAAACGTAAAAAGGCGAAACGTAAAACGCCGAAAACTTAAAAATAGATGAAAACGTAAAAAGCGGATGAAAGCGGACAAAACGTAAAAATGGCGGCGTAAGAAACGGACTAAACGTAAAAACGGAAGAAAACGTAAAACAAACGAAAACGTAAAAACATACGAAACGTAAAAATGGGGATGAAAACGAAGAAAATGGACTAAAATGTAAAAAGACGGACGGAAACGTTAAAAAACATACGAAAACATAGAAAACAGTGGAAAACGTACAAAAAACAGACGAAAACGTAAAAAAAAGACGAAAACGGACTAAAACGTAAAATAATACCAAAACGTAAGATAACCGATGATCCATTTGACCCATATGACTAAAGGATTTATAGCACAAAAACGGTCGATATTGGTATATTTTGAACCATTATGTATTGTCTTTAATACTTCGTATTTTAAGCGATTGCTTGTTTTGCACTCAATAGCACAAAAACTAGTGAAAAGAAAAAGGAAAAAAAGTTATTTCAATAGCACAAAAATACTAGTGAAAAGAAAAAGAAAAGAAAAGAAAAAGAAGAAAAAGAAAGAAGACTCAATAAGACAAAAACAAATGGTGCTTCTTTCTTGCGGATGAAGAGCTTAAATGTCTCTCTTTTGCGGACATTATTTTCGGATGAAGAGGTAAAAGCTCTAAAAAACAAACGACACCTAAGATTGTAAGTAATGATTTCTTGGTAAACTTGTATTTGTTATGAGTCGTGAAAGTTATGGATAATTATAAAATAAAAAGAAATAAGTTTGTAATCAAAAAATTGTAGGCAACTTGTTTGATGTAGGGGTGAGCATCGGGTCGGATCCCGACCCGACCCGACCCGACCCGACTAAACCGAGACCCGAAACACATCAGAATCGGATCGAGTCCCGACCCGATTGATTCTCGGTCGGGTTCGGGATACTGTCGGGCTTGTCGGTCGGGTTTCGAGACTAACGGGCCTGGCCCGATTTCCCTTAATAGTTCCAGCCCAAAACCAAATAAAGCTAGGCCCAGCAGAATATTTCACTAAATATTACAATTTGGATATCAGTGATGTTACATATCAGCCCAAAACCTACTGATGTAAGTTAAAAAAAAAAAAAATTGGCTACTGAAGTACCATTTGGCTACTGCCTACTGAAGTATAAATTGCCTACTGCCTACTGAAGTACTAAGTTCAAAACAGCCCCAAAACCAAATACAAAATTACAAATGACAAATGTTTTGAATCATGCCTCCACGACATTCTAGAAATACAAGTTCAAATTAGCAACCAAATACTACTCACGACATTCTTGAATTTCCATGTTCTCCTTTTTGTTTCTCTAACGCCTCTTGAATTTCTAGAAAAAACATGAGAACATAAGTTACTACTATAAACAAATAACCAATAAACTAAAATATAAATACTTTACCTTTAGCAACCTCGTCGTCTTTCATTAAATCCTCTAACGTATCCAAAGTGATGTTTTTACTTGATGTACGGATCCAATCTTGTGTGCACACCAAAGCCTCTACAATGCTAGGCGCTAAAGAATTCCTATACGGGTCTAAAACTCGACCACTTGCGCTAAAGGCGGATTCGGAAGCAACGGTCGGGTGCTAATCGGGTCGGTCGGGTTGTCGGGTTTGTCGGGTTTCGGTCGGTCAAGCTCACCCCTAGTTTGATGAAATTGCCTCAAATAAAAAACTATAAAAATGACTCATATTAGTTAAATAATGTTTTATGATAATTAATTGATTAAATTAAAGACAACAAAATAGGAACATATGGTTGTCATATATCAAGAAAGAGGATTAAGGTATAAAGATGACCAATTGTGCAGTACTACTAGCCAAATACCAATTATTTTATAGTGACTATAATGAAAATAACAAGATTAAATGTTTTATGTGTATTTTACATATAGGTGGAAGGAGAATTAACCAAGATTTTCACATAATTTAATTAATTTCTAGCGCTCTTCTACAAGTTAACTGTTAAAGCATAAACACTGGGTACTATCCTGAAGCAAACATATATGTATGAGGGTTATGTACCTATCATATTTTAGAAGGTAACTTCATTTGGGATCGAGCTAGATATCTCTCGTATGGGGGTAGCCCAAATGTTATATGTATGTTAGAGGGTGTTTGGGATTCGTGTGTTCTGCTTATGCTTGAAAGTAAGTGCTTTTATGCTGATTAAAAAGTTAGTTTTTTCTTTAATAGAGTGTTGAGATTTACTTATGATTAAAAATAAATAGGAGAGTAGATAATTTTTTTTTTAGTGTTTGACAAATTCCGCTTATCTGATTAAATGATAGATAAAATGACAAACTTTTCACATTCGTTAGATATTGTAAAGTTAGTTAAGTGTAGGAAAAACATACAGACTTAATCTGATGAAAGTTACAACTTATTATACAAAAATAATGAGCAAAAATTTGGATAACAATGCGCCAAAAAATTATTAATAGTACATTAATCGATAATGTATTTCAAACTTTTATTTTTTAGGTTAAATTTTAAAAATAAAAGGTTAAAATTATTTTTTTTAAAAAAAAGAAAATGCTTCAAAGAAAATAAGTATCTACTTATGAAAAACTGTTTTTTTGGATTTTATTCAAACAAAAAGCAGAAAATATTTGGATTAAAAAAGACAAAATTGCTTTTCTGCTTAAAAAAACAGATAACTAGAAAAATATAGAAAATAAGTGAGAATCCATTTAGTTACAATTTTTTTTCAATAACTTTTAATAAAAAGTGAGATTCTCCCTTTTTAAATTTTAACTTGGAAAGCTGACAACCCAAATCTTACATTATTCATTTTTTTCTCTAACAAAAAAAAACAGGATTTCACAATCTAAGTATCTCATTATAACTCTAATCACTATTGGTAATATTTTCACCTTCCATTTTCGCCGTCATCATCTACTGTCACAATCCGAGGTAATCTTTTCCATCTAAACGGATTTTCAAAATCCTCAACTCTTTATCTTTCCTTCTTTAAAAAAATCTAGAAACGAAATAAATAATAAATAATCTACAACTAACCTACCTAAGCAATGCCAAACACCCTCTTCTCTTAGAAAGTATTTATTTCAAGAAAACAGGCTAAAAAAGTAAGATGATGAAAGACAAAGGGAGCAATATGTAAAATGATTAAAAGCTACAATACAGTACATATACTTGTCTCATAGATTGAGACCACTTCACCAAACAACATAGCATTTATTTCCGTTAAATTTTCCGTTAAGTTTCCGTTAAGTTTCCGTTAGGGTTTCAGGTAACAACAACTCTTGTTCTTATTTTCTTAAGATCACCCATTGTTGTTTTAGTTATTTACTGAGTGTGGTTGAAAAACAAATCGTAGTAATATTTTTAGAAATGCCACGTCATCATCCTTGTTTTTACGCATATAGTGGGCTAGCGGCGCAACTTGTTGCTCGTTTGCCTTGCACTTCTATGTAAACTGCTTAGGTCCAAGTACCCAACTAACTTTTTGTGCCTTATTTTGAAAAATCTTGGCTTATTGAACTTTTGAATACCTCATAAGCTCCAAAATGTTGGATTATAAGCTTAACAGAGTGAGATTATGGCTTATTGAAGTTTATAAGCTCCAAGTGTATAAGCTCGTAAGGCGAAAATTTTGAGCTTATGAGCTTTTCAAAAGTAAAATAAGCTCGTAAGCCGGCCGAATAAGCTTATATAGTGGGCTTATGGCTTATGTGGTTTTCAGCATATGTTTCATAAGCTCACTTTTTGTGCCTTATTTTGAAAGTTTTTTAGCTTATGAGTTTATTGAACTTTTGAAAACCTCAAATTTTAGGCTTATAAGCTTAACAATGTGAGATTATGACTAATTGAAGTGTATAAGCTCGTAAGGCGAAAATTTTGAGCTTATGAACTTTTCAAAAGTAAAAATAAGCTCGTAAGCCGGCCGAATAAGCTTAAACAAACAACCCCTATGACATGATAAGCTTATATAAGCGGAAAAAAAATTCAAAATAAGCTACAAAAAGTGAGCTTATATGAAATATAAGCCGAAACCACATAAGAGATAAAAGCCCTTTATATAAGCTGAAATAAACACCCCCTTTTTTTAAGGTTAGTAAATTTTAAGCCATTGTTTGTTTGTTTAAGGGGTGTTTGGATAAGGCTCGGTAGTGATAGAATTGTTAGTTGTTTATTGTTTGTTAGTGAAAACATATTTGTTGAAATAATCAGAATGTTTAGAAAATCCTTGAAAAAGTCATATTAATGCTTATTTATTGCTGTTAGATGTCGGACTTAAACTCAGTTGAAGTTGATCAAGAAAAAACGGCAAAAAATAAATGTAACAAGAACAACAGGAAAGAACCAAAAGCAAAATGGCAAAGAACAGGTACAACCAAAACTTCATCTATTAAAGTGCAAACCATACTTAGCGGAACTACTTGCAGGTCAAACTCAAATTACATTTGAACATGATGATGTTGTTATTGGGTCCGAAGGTTTTGGAGGTTGCTATTAGTGAAATGATCGTTTACGTGACTTTTAGATCTTAGCATTTAGTTATGCAGTTGTGATCACTTCTACTCACTAGATCTATTATGCGATATTGCATCTAGGAGATTGTTCTGTTTTTATGTTTGTATTTGAGTTATTAGTTTTTAACGGCATTTTTTTGTAATAAGTGATCAAACTACACAAAAGAATATGCTCACAGGTCACAGCTACGTGCACTTTGATGCGATTTGTTTGGTTAAGCAGACTAATGCTTGAGTTCCTACTGATCTTAACATTAAAGCCTAAATTTGGTTTTTTTAGATTTCGATGTTTTATACGCCTACCTTGTGTCTAAACAGCTATACAAATATTTATGGTAAACAAGTTCCATTAACGGTTGACTTTGTCTCTAGATATCAATCAGAGGGTGCTTACCAATCCTTTCAGAAGGCTTTCTACCGAGAAAGAGATGAGTATTTCGATGGTGGGTCTCGATGGAGCTGGTAAAACTACCATCTTGTTCAAGCTCGGCGAGGACAAGGTTGAGAAAACCTCTGCTGAAGGTACTCCATTCTCTCTGTTTGTTATTCCTATATACTAAAATGTATTTGGTAACGAATATGGAAGTCAATGGTTCATATTGTTTATTGTGGTTATATATCCATGTTGGCATTACTTGACTTCCTTTAAAGAAGATGAAATCCTCTTTATGGTGTGTGATTCAACTTCAAAAAATTACTTCATCACAGTAACTTATGATAAGATTTTTTTTATTTTATTTTTTTATTATTTTTTTTCTTTCTTTTATTTTATTTATTTTTTTTTAAAATCTCAGTAAGGTAGAGGGTCGCTTATCAATAACATTGGTGACTGCTGCTTTAGTTTCGATTGGCTATTAAATCACAATTACCAAGATGTGTATTTAGAAGTCATTCGATTTTTATTTTGTTTGTGCAGGATGTCATATGGAGACTCTTGTGTACGATAACATCACCCTCAATGCGTGGGATGTTAGTGGTGCACATAAGGTACAGACGTTTTTTTGTTTTACATCTTCTGAGTACGAATACGGTTCACTTCGCATCTATGCCAAGGGAAAATTGCAGTGGGATGGATGTTCTGTGAAGATACAACTTAGTGTTAATGAAATAACTGGTGTACGTCAATGTATTATATGTGCAGACACGGTTGCAAGGGATCCATTTCAAGGACACAAAGGGTCTCATCTTTGTGGTTGACAGCACTGCTAGGGATAAACTAGATCGGGCAAGACGTGAGCTGCACATGTTGTTGAATGAGGTAAATATTTGTGTTGAACGCATATTCTAACACCATCAATTTAAATGAGTTGATGCATAATATATTTAGTAGAATACTAAATTTTACATGTGTGTATTTATATACTATCACTTATGGTGATGCTTACCAAGCTATAAGCTATTTATTTGTTACTGTACAAAACGTCCAAACTACCAATCTCCACTGTAGAGGTGGCAAAATGGTGGGCAAAACGGGTCATTTTTAGTAAATTCAAAATGGGTTGTGCTGGGTTGACCTGTGACAATACAATCTTTCACGATTCAGAATGGGTCGTGCTGGGCTGGCCGGAAATAAAGAGTTGCTTTGTGTAACATTTGATCCTTTTTCCTCTTAAACTTAAAAAGTCGACATGATAATTGATACATACTACTTGCATATGTCCCCCTTTTAGAGCATGTGACCCGTGCTTCATTTATATGTTAATGCTCTTACCAGTTTTATTCTTTTTCTTAAATCAGTTTTGTCAGTATCGCTTTAACTTAAATGGTGTCTCGAGAAAACTTTTTCCCTGCAATTCACTTGTACCTTTTGAATCAGAAGTTATAGATTGCTTCAATATTTTCACCTAAAGTGCTGTTTTGCCTGCACCACTGCATATCACATCTCTTGATCTCTTATGCTGTATTGATTGTAAATGAAACTACTGTGTGCTGCCAACAACATGATTCAGTTTCGTAAACATTCCCTTATATGTCTTTACATTTTTTTACAAAATGTTTTATGGTAAGAATTATGGTCTGATCTGAAAAATATTTTATTTCATTGTAGCACCTGCACAATTTGTTTCCTAATGAGAGCAATGTATATACTACTTTACTGTAGGATTTACTTAAGGATGTGGTTCTTCTTGTATTTGCCAACAAACAAGATGTGCCTAAACGAATGAATGAAGATGAGATTACTGAAATGCTCGGCCTTTCCTCCCCCATCCCACAACTCCACTGGTAATGTCTCTTAAAGTTTTATTTATTTTTCAATATAAGATGTTTTGAATATTGCGGGTATAACCAGTGAACCCATGACCGGTAGTAGAATTCGTTAGTGAATGGGGAGACCAATGTTGGGGAAGAGGAAGAAGGAATAGATAGAGAATAGAGAAGAACAAAGAAGATGAAAATAGTATATATTGGAGACTGGTCCAACGGGTTTAGTCAGTGAACCGATACTCATCAGATTGATGTCTGCTCCAGTTTTAAAACATTAGATATGTGGTCACATTGTAACCTTTATGGAACCAAAACAGTTAGCTTAAGTCCTCGGATTGGGGGCTGATTAGGACAAATTTGTATGGATGATACTCATACTAGGGCTGGCTAGGCATCGTCAAGGATAAGATGAAAATCTTGATCAAGGACTAGGTACCCTTTTAGGAAAAAGACTGTTACACGTAGGCTGAGGATCTTGTCTATCAATCAATAACTGTCTTTCTTTTCTCTGAAAGGGAGTTTAATGCTCAAATGCTGTCATATCTGATCCTTAGTGAGGCCTAACCAGTTTCACTTCGAGTCCTTATCCAGACCGGTTTTGTCCCGATCTCGATTTCACGACTTCAAACAATTGTGAATTTTGGGTTAGGAGCATTGCCTGCTACAGATAGAGGTGGCAAAATGGGTCATTTCATTGGCAAACTATTTTGTTGAGTTTTGAAATAGTTATTAAATCACAATCATAATAATAATCTTTTATTAGTAGAGTGATTTAGGAGATTTTATGCATTTTGATGACTCTTTTACTTCATTAAGACTTACATTACAATTTCTTCAACAACATTTTGCGAACCAAACAGACCCTTTCGATCAAGTTAAACCAATCTGTTTTATAAATTGTTTTTTTCTTTTTAACTAATAATTGTTGCAGACTACTTATATTTATAATTTTCAGTTTTTATAGTTTGACTTGGTTTTGATAACATTGTAAGCTGATTGATTTTGTTTTACAGTCGCGTCCAGTTCATATGTGCTACTTCTGGTGAAGGACTTTACGAGGGGCTGGACTGGCTCTCCAGAAAAATCGAGTACACCTGTGCTACTTCTGGTGAAGGAGTTAACAAGGGACTGAACTTGCTCAGAAACATGAGAGATACGAAGGCAAGTACTCTGCATCTTTTATCGAAACTTATATTAAAAATGGTGCATAATATTGCATCAGTTTGATCAGAATTGCTCTTTTTTTTGACCTTATTCTTATTAGGGTTTTCTTGTCTTGTTAGCATGTTATAAAAAAGCCAAGTGTGTTTTCCTAATGCTGATCACTTGTTAAAAGGATTATGATTTTATTTTATCTAACAAGTCAAACAGGTAAAACAAAAAATTAACAATTCTTATATAGGAAAAATGTTGAAAGTTGATTAATGGTGAATTAACTTGACCAGATCTGTTTCATTGTGTATATAAAAGTGTCTGTGTTAAGCTGCTATTTATGGAGTAACATGTTTGTTTTACGACATCTGCTCTTATTTACAATCTCGTGTTTGTGTTTTTCTCTTTTATCAGGAGTATTTTTATCGGAAGTATAACGATCTTCCCATTGGTCGTTTTTTCAACCCGAGCGATGAAGAATTAATCGATTTTCTTGTTCGATTAAATAATGGAAATGATATTTCTCCTGACAGAGTGAACCGAGTAAATCTCTTCCGCAATCATCCGGCTATAATAATCAGTAAGTATTGGTTATTAATTAAATTAAATTGTATATATACCATAAGTAAGTTGTTGAAACTATTTTTATTTCTAATAATATCATCAGAAAGTCACTATCTCCATCACTACATACTTGACACACGCAAGTACTACTTGTTTTACTGCAAAGTACCTGCTGATGCAAAATATAGTCTAAAGGGGTATCACCATTTCCGAGATCGAGCGAAGGGTGTCTGGCAAACAACCAGGAAGTCTTTCATCTTCCGTTGCAACCTTTTGGACAAAACAACACGATATGGAGAACGACAAAGATTCCGCTACAAACCCGTGAATGAAACTACCAGTTCTTGGAGGATGGTTATGTATGGCCTTCCAGACTTCCCGTGCCAGCAAGGCCTTCCAAACGTTCCGCGCCCACAGGTAATTGTAATTTCATTACTTAGTAATTGTATTACTTAGGATAATTAGCAAAGAGTTACAAAAATCGGGGTTGGGGGATTGTATTAACAAAAGGGTAAGATTGTAAGGCCACCGACCACTTGTGATATATCGATGGAGATGTCACCTACTACACATCTTGTTTTCCCTGTACCACAAGTAGCAAGTGAACATGGTATTGTGTGCAGTGGTGGAACTTGAGTGATTTTTATAGGGGAGCCGAAATCGTTAAATGTTTAAAATTTTGTTCCTGCATAAAAATCTTTCTGACTTTTGCATTGTCGCATATAAAATAGAGATGAACGGTCACGATAAAGTAAAATCAGGAGCTGTATTGATAATCTTATACATGAAAATCAGGAGCTGTATATGCCGAACAAAATTACTAAGCATATTTCATGAATAAAAATAAGCATGTTTCAAACCTCATAAAATGCTGTTTAAAAAGGTCATGTAAAAGCTCACGTAACTTATTGGCTGTATATAGAGTATATCACGCACACAAAAGTTGTTATGATTCAGTTTTGATAAGCAAAGTACCCTTAAAAGTTAAACTATTTACACTTCTAGCCCCAACTTTTTTGTGGGAGGGTATATGGCAAAGTGTGAGAATTACTACTAAAAGTTAAGTTAGAGCAAATTGGTGAGTATGTTGTATGGTGGAGATCCTGATGATAGTGGATACTTATTATTACTGTCATGTTTCAGGTACTTTAGTTATTATAACATCAATAAGTGATATAAGATTGTATGCTATAAAATTATGTTATCTTAACCCGATTGTTGTGTTTTATATATCAGGTAATTAGGATGCATTTAGTTAAAATTAAAATGGGGCTCATTGTCTTAGTTACCTTCAGTTTGAATTAAGGACAAGTTGTTCTTGTTTCCTTACAACGTTTGCTTGAGCTTGTAACCTTCATCATCTCCCCTGTCTGCAATTCATAACTTTGACTTTAAAGTGTCAAACTGGGTACTTCTGTAATTTTTAATTAACCGAGTTTTTGATAGTTTTCTTATCTCCTTAGATGATTTACTGTGATACTCATGGCAGAACAGTTGTAAGTGCATATCTTGAGTCAACCCTTTTAATTCACTAGTCTGTCATTCATAAGTCGGCCCATGCTGCTGTAGTTAACAAGCCACACATGTCCTGAATAACAGGCCCAATAACCCTTGTTACCATGTGTTTCCTTCCTTATGTTGTAATCAGCCAACATCAATTAATCTAAGCTACCACTACTCAAATTACAGTATCATTTTATATGAATTTTCTGTTAGTAATAATAGTTTTGTGGCGCAGTCAAACATGGTGATTCTCAAGGTTTATGAGAGTGCGGACTCAAAGAACGCAGTGGCAGTCAAAAGCCTTGCCAACTTGGAGAGAGTGCTGGAAACATCCAACGCCTGGTCTACAAGCGTTGCGAAAATAGAGCTGTTGGAGACGGCTTTACGTGAAGAGAAGATGAAGCGTGATGGCAATTGGCTTGACTTAGGAGCCAAAACACACCGTCTTACAACTGTAATGCTACTTATATAGCTATTCCTTTTGTTAGCCCCTGTATTTAGCTATTCTGCATTTGATGATTCCGCCCTAGCTGTTGCTGCTTTGCAGATGCTGAAATCTCTCTGCTTAGACCTGTTTTTACCATATATACATAAGTCCAAAATATTAGTGTTACTACCCCTTTAATGGTCATACTCATGGCAGAACAGTTGTGAGTGCATATCTTGAGTCAACCCTTTTAATTCACTAGTCTGTCATTCATAAGTCGGCCCATGCTGCTGTAGTTAACAAGCCACACATGTCCTGAATAACAGGCCCAATAACCCTTGTTACCATGTGTTTCCCTTCCTTATGTTGTAATCAGCCAACATCAATCTAAGCTACTACTTCTCGAATTAGAGTATCCTTTTATGTGAATTTTTCTATTAGTAATAATAGTTTTTGTGGTGCAGTCAAAGAAGGTGATTTTGAAGGTTTATGAGAGTGCAAAATCAAAGAACGCTATGGCAGTTAAAAGCCTAGCCAACTTGGAGAAAGATGTACTCGAAACATCTAACATGTTTTCTGCAAACGTTGCAAAAATTGAGCTGTTGGAGACGGCTTTACGTGAAGAGAAGATGAAGCGTGATACCAATTGGCTTGGCTTAGGAGTCAAAACACGCCGTCTTATAAGAAGGGTGAAAAAGTATAGCCGTGAAGAGCATAAGGAGGCTGATGAAATTATGAGAAGAACAAGAGAATACGTATTGCTAAAGCCATACTAAAAAATCGAAGTAAGCACACAAGAGATTGACTTTCTTTGGGGTTTGATCATTGTAAAAGTAATATAACTGAAATTCTGTTTTTGTAGCTGGAATTTTAAATGGTTATCATTGCAAGTATTTATATTGGGGCACTTTTTTAACATTGACAGTCATATTGTCTTAAGTGATAAATCTTCAAAGTCCCCCAAAGCTATTATATTCAAAAAATTCTGATTATTATCAATTAGGGGTGGAAACGAGCCGAGCCGCTCGTGAAAAGCTCGGGATCGGATCGGTAAAAAGCTCGAACGAGCCGAGCCTAAACGAGCTCGAGCCCGAGCTCGAGCCTAAATGTGGGCTCATTTAATAATTGAGCTCGAGCCCGAGCTCTATATAAAGGCTCGTTTAGGCTCATGCCCAAACGAGCCCTAGAAATATATACGTATATATTTTCTATCGATAACCGTGTTAACGAGCTCGAGCCTTGTGTTAACGAGTCGAGCTTTGTGTTAACGAGCCGAGCTCGAGCTTGTGAAAAATTTCACGAGCCGAGCTCGAGCTCAAATGTGAGGCTCGAACGAGCTCGAGCTCGAGCTCGAGCTTTTATATAAAAGCCGAGCTCGAGCCTAAACGAGCTCGAGCTCGGCTTCATTTGTTTTCACCCTAGTATCAACATAAACGTAATCTACTTTTTCTTACTCATATCCAACACAAGAATTACACACCAGCGTGGCCCGTGTGATGCACGGGCTTTGATTACCATGAAGTAGCATCAATCTAGTAACGGTTAAGCTAGTAGGGTGGAAAGAGGCTAGTAGGGTGGAAAGAGGCTCTTAGAGTGCTCCTAGATGAGATAAAGCATATCAGTAAGCGGGCGCCATTTAGAACATATCCATATGTGTCGATCAAGTCAACTAGATTCAGAACTATCCCTTTTGCTGTCTTATTTTACTTGCCAATAGTCCCCTAATAATTAACTTCATGTCAATATTACATCATAAACCAAATAAAACTAAATATTCCTCTTGCATTTTGCATCCCACAGTCAAGATGTTATCTTTTTCATATCTAGAAAAGATTATAAGCAATTTTTATGGCATCCTAAAATGAAAAAACACGCTAACTATAACATAAACTTACATTATAACCCAATAAGAATCCCAATAACAAACCTCTTGAAACCTTGATCCAGGTATAATCACAGGATATTTCAAAGGAAGCAAAGTATGCAACTCCGGATGCTCCAAAACTCACTTCGACATTTTCCTACTCAAATTCTTCCAAAGTGAATGCACTTCCAAACCCCAATCTCTCACACCTTTATGCACTACTTTGCATACCAAAAGTTAGAGGTTACTCTTTTTTTCTTACAAACTAAAGATCATGTACTGGAAGACTCATGTTTTAGTTATAAACGAATCTTCGGGTTCTTATAAATTAAAAAGACTCTCCAACTTTTCAAGAAAACTCAACTTAAATCTTCAATTTAAGATCTTTAATGTCATTAATCGACCCAAAACTCAAATAATGAGCATGTACACGGTTCGCATGATTGAGTTTGAGGTCAATTGAGTTTATAACATTAATGCTCACATTCACGAAACTTTAAAAGCTATTAAAAGTTTATAACTGTTGGAAATGTTTACAAACATGTGAATGTCCGGATTCGAACTCGTGACCACGGGATTGCACACATTAGCGAATGAGAATTAAAGTTAATAATTAATGTTTATGTTTACGATTAATTATTGCACATTAAGTCCGGTTAACGATCGTTAAGTATTTAACGGAAAAATGACTAACGACCGTTAAATGAAAAAGAGAAGGACTAGAAATGGAAAACTTGGAAAGTTATGGGTTTGGCTTTGGGCTTGTATACATGGCCGGCCATAGGGCCTCTCCAAGGCCTAATTCCCTAACTTGTTCCCTAAGTTTACCTACTAGTATATAAGGAGGGTTAGGTTCTAGGGTTTCATATACTTGTGCATTGAATTAACCCTAGATCTCTCCTCTCCTCTCTCTAGTCTAATATTCGGCCGAACACCCCAAGTAAGGGAGTTTGGTTTCGTTTTTCTTAAACGAGGACTTGTGTTAGATCTAGCAATCGCTTGATTCGTTTGGTTAATTCGTGTGTACAAGAACGTGGTTGTAAGACATTATTCTTACACCAATAAGTACTTCTTTGTTTTGCTTTGCTCGAGGGTTGTTTTGCTTTGCTCGAGGGATTTGACATTTGCAAGAGGTACGTTACGCATACTTTCAGTTAATTAATTTATTTGTTATGATTTTTAGTCTTCCGCTGTGTACTCTTGATGTCTTTATGTTTTATTGTATTTTATATATCATAAACTCAACAGTGGCATCACGAGCCTTGTATAACAAGTAATTAATTACTGAAACACATAATTAAAATAAACATGAATGTGTTATTATTTGTATGCTTAGATCTAGGGTTTGCAAAACCTAAACCCTAATTTTGAGGGGTTTTTGGTGCCCTAATTAGGATTTTGTAAACTATTGTTTTAATTGGATTAGAAACCCTAAGATGCATGCAACTTTATGTGTATATGCGTAACTCTGTTTAATTGCATTAATTGTTAAGTGTAATTTTATGTCCATGATAATTATCTGCATGTTTTATCATGGATTTGCTTTTATTGTATGTCTTTCATGTTTAAGTGATATACACTAAATTATGATAGATCTAAAATTGGGGAAGACCTCAATAATTATTATTTAATCAATTATGTGCTATGTGGTATATATTTAGTTTTGACTTACGCAATCGATGAATCGATGCATGTGGTTCACCTTGTACATAGATGAAAACGGGTGGAAGTCTTAATTAAATATATGCATATTGACAGATCTAGAATTGGTTATTAATAAGATTTATCAAAACCGTTTGCATGTGGCTATTTGATATGCATGACTTTTATTTGTTATGCATTCATTGTTTATTTGTTTATTTTTATAAATACTTGCTTGTTTGTGTTTTGTAACAAGGGTATTTTTACAAGAAAAATAAACTGACCTAAACAATGGTGAAACATGTATTTTTAAGAATAGTAATCATAATCGTTTAATTGATTGATGACTTTGGTACAAATGACTGAACGGCTCACCTATGAGAATGAACTAATAAAAGGGGTTTAAAGAAGTGCGCACATACACACTGAATGGATGTCTAAGGTTGTGCTTTAGCGCGTGCACGGTCCTCTCGCCCCATGTAAGTTCGAGTGGAGCTACTTAGTAAGTCATTAAATGTGCAAGCTCATCTTAAGGCGAATTAGTGTTGATTCCATGCGCCACTTAGGTGGTAATTATCCGAAACACTAAGTGTTTACACTTATGCAAAAGTACGGTATAATGGATGATAATTAACACTAATTCCTTGATTGGTGAACCCAATACCTCAACTAAAGTTTGATGATGAAAAGCTTATACATTAAAACAAGATATAAATGTTTTAATAAAAACTATGCTACAAAGATGAATGCATGACATTTTTGTACATATTTGATTTAACATCAAAACTATTACCCTTTAAATTTAAGTTATATGCCATCCAACGAAACGGAAACACCTAAGATTACTTTCTATTTGCGTGAGAACGTGACTTAGATCTTAATCAAAGGGTAAAATGTCCACGTGTCGTGAGAACGGGCATGGACGATTTTTCAGTTTCTTAAGTTGGACAACTTAATTGAGTTAGGCGGTGAAACCGAAAACTCAAGGCATAAGATGGGATAAAACATGTTTACATGGCGATTGATATTGGCTATATGTAAATCCCATAAATCTAGGAATTGCAATTGAAATTGGCAATTGAGCAAAAGCTCTACCATTACATATAAGGTTCATCACTAATGATCAAGCGATGTGATGAGATTATGACAATTTGGATCCTAGTTTTCAATAAATATTAACGGTTATATGAATATGAACCTTGGGTATTTAATTGTTTATTGAAAAGGAAAATTATCAAAATACTAATTATGGTTTTTGAACTTTTTACGTAGATGGCTCAATCGATAACACTATGAGCTTCTCGAGTGCCGCTTTCAAAGATATGATTGGAAGGACAAGTCGACCGCCCTAATTTCAATGATTGGCATCGTTCACTTAGGATCATCCTTCGTGTTGCCAAAAGGGTTGAAATTTTGACTACACCTCCGCCTAATGCTCCTCTCGACACGCAACCGCTCTTGAACAAGAGGCATATCGTGTTGAATATGAGAAGCATAATGATGCGGCGTGTCTAATGCTTTGGGGATGTCCGCTCAATTGCAAAAACAATTTGAGCACTATCCGCCTATGAGCATGCTAGATGAACTCAAACGTATGTTTGAGAAGCCACCGGCAATGAACTGTATGAACTAATTGAAAAGGTTCACATTGCGGCGTGAGGTTGGCAAATCTGTCTCCGACCACGTCCTGAGATGAAACATCACTTGGACCAATTGGAAGCTCTTGTGGTTACTCGAGCGATGTATGTGTCGGACTCATCAATCATTCCCTTAATCGTGAACGATTTGGTGATTTTGTCCGCAATTTTAACATGCATTGCACGGGAAGACGATGAATGAGGTACATGCAATGCTTGTAGACTACGAGAAGAGATTGCCAAAGAAGGCTCCTACACTGCTTGTACTCGCAATACTGGGTGGTAGGGTAAACAAGCCTAAGTCGCATAGCGGATAAGAAAGGAAAGGAAAGGAAAGGAAACAAGTTGTCATCCCACCGACTCCTAAGAAGAACCACGAAAGAAAAGGAGAATCCTAAGAAGGATTTATCTTGCCACCATCGCAACTCACCGGCCATTTGGAAGCGGAACTGCCGGTTTATCGAATGAGTGCCTTCGAATAAAAATAAGATGGTGCCTAGCTCATCGTGTATTTTTATGTTTGAATTATTTTCTTTTCCTCATAAGCTAAATTCTGGATATATGATACGGGATGTGGTACTCACATCTCGTAATACATCGCAAGGACTTAGAGGCGAAGAAGTCGACATGTGGAGAGATACTTGCACGTTGGAAATGGAAAGCGTCATTGTCGAAGCCATAGGGACTTTTGATTTAGTGTTGCCTTGGGTTTAATTTTAGAACTAAATAATTGTCATTATGCACCCTCCATTGTTAGGGGTGTCATTTCGATTTCTTTGTTAAAAGATATTGGTTTTGTGCACACTTTTACCGCTTATGGAATTTCGGTTTCTTTAAATAATGTTTTTACTTTAATGCAATTCCTATGCTTGGTGTGTTTGAAATTGATATGGATGGTTGTATATCCAATGGAAATAATTCGTTGTATAGCATTAGCAATAAGAAGAGCAAGTCGAACTGTGACTCTTCTTATCTTTGGCATTGTCGCCTTGCCCATATTGGCAAGAAAGCATGGAAAAGCCGCAACACGATGGGCTTTTACAAGCGGTCAATGATGAATCATTTGACAAATGCGAGTCTTGCATTCTTTGGAAGATGACAAGGAAACCTTTTCACCACAAGTGGAAAGGGCTTCGATCTACTTGGATTGATACACACCGATGTGTGTGGTCCACTTAGACATGTGTCAAAATGTGGTCTTTCTCTTCTTAACCTTTACGGATGATTTCGGTCGTTATGGTTATGTTTATTTACTTAAACATAAACATGAAGTCTTTGAAACATTTAAGGTTTTCAAAAGTGAAGTAGAATTACAACTCGGTAAGAAGATTAAAGCTCTTCGATCCGATAGAGGTGGTGAGTATATAAGTCAAGAGTTCAAAGATTACTTAGGCGAGTGTGGAATTATCCAGACTCACATCTCCTTATACTCCACAACAAAATGGTGTATCTCGAAAGAGAAATCGTACCTTACTTGACATGGTACGATCAATGTTTGAACTTACGACTCTTCCTTTTACTTTTGGGATTATGCCCTTGAAACCGCTATTCGCATTTTGAATATGGTTCCAACAAAGAAGGTTGTTAAAACTCCATATGAAATATGGACGGGAAAAGCTCCCAACTTTTCTTACTTAAAGGTGCAGGGATGTGAAGCGTTTGTTAAACGTGACACACCGATAAGCTCCAAGCGGATCATTAAGTGTATCTTTGTAGGATACCCTAAGGAAACTATGGGTTACTACTTTTACTACCCAAATGAGAACAAAGTCATCGTGGCTAGGTATGGAAATTTCCTTGAAAGGAATCTCATATCTCAAGAACTCGGTGGGAGAGTATTTGATCCGGAATATGATCAAGAAGATACAACACCTTCTCGAAAATACTAGCCAACTTCAAGAAGAACACGAAAGCTTAGGTGCTCCTCCCGAAGTTGTTCCCATTCGTAGGTCCGAAAGGACTATCGTGCACCGACCGTCTATGTCTTAACGTAGGGTGGAGGAAAATATAGTTGGGATCTTAATGAACCCGCCAACTATAAGGTCGCCATGGCCGATCCCGAAAAGGATAAATGGCGATTGCTATGAATGGGGAAATGCAATCCATGAAAGATAATGATGTCGGATTGAAGTTGACCTTCCTCCCAAGGCTAAGGTCGTTGGGAGTAAGTGGATCTTCAAAAGAAAACCGACATGGATGGCAATGTACATACCTACAAGGCTCGTCGGTGGCTAAAGGTTTTACTCAAACCTATGGCATTGACTACGAGGAGACATTCTCTCCTGTAGCGGACATAAGAGCAATTAGGATTCTCATAGCTATAGCCGCACACTATGACTATGAGATTTGGCAAATGGATGTCAAAACCGCTTTTAATGGCCGCTCTAGATGAAGACATCTATATGGCACGCCCGAAGGGTTTGTGAATCCATTATTTCCTAACCGTGTATGCAAGCTTAAGAGGTCCATTTATGGATGAAGCAAGCATCAAGGCAATGGAATAAGAGATTCGATGGAGAAATCAAAAGTTTTGGATTTACTCGAAATCTTGATGAGCCATGTGTATATCACAAAGCTAGTGGGAGTCGTGTTACTTTCCTTATTCACGTATGTTGATGACATATTAATCATGGGAAATCATATACCAAGTCTAAATGAGGTGAAAGCCTATCTTGGTAAATGTTTTTGATGAAAGACTTAGGGAAGCAAGATATATACTCGGAATCAAGATCTACAGGATAGATCAAGGCGGCTAATTGGTTTAAGCCAAAGTGCTTACATTGACAAAATATTGAAGAGATTCAATATGCAAAATTCCAAGAAGGATTTTGCCAATGCAAGTAAATCATGGTTTGAGCACCAAGGTTGTGCTTCAACACCGCAGAGGTGGCGCGATGAAGAAAGTTCCTTATGCTTCGGTCCGTAGGATCTATCATGTATGCGGCACGATGCACAAGGCCTGATGTGGCGTTTGCTCAAAACTTGACCAATCGGTATCAGCAGAATCCGGTGAAATTCATCGGATCGTTAAGCATATTCTCAAGTACCTTAGGGCTACAAGAGATATGTTCATAGTGTATGGAGGAAATCCGAGCGAATCGCTCATTACAAAGTTATCGCGATGCATCCCGGAAGTGTGACAAAGATGATCTGAAGTCTCAAACGGGTTACATTTTTGTCATCAATGGAGGTGCTTGTGGATTGAAGAGTAAGAAATGCACAACACTTGTGATGTCTCGCTCTGAAAAGTGAGTACATAGCGGCGCCGAGGCGCCATGGAAGTCGTTTGGATAAGGAAGTTTGTTTCGAGGCTTGGTGTTATGCCGTCGATTGAAAATCCTATTAAAGTATATTGTGACAATTCACCGCAATTACTTTTGCCCATGAACCCGAGTCATGAAGGGCACCAGACACTATCCTAGACAATATCACTATGTTCGAGAGCAAGTCGAGATAGGTGAAATTGAGTTGCTCAAAGTTCACACGATGATAACCTAGCGGATCCGTTAACGAAGGCCTTGCTTGGTGAAAACTTAATCATTTGTCCGATAAGTTTGGACTTCGTTTAGCTAGTAGTTTCATGCCCATCTGTGACTAAGTATTTTAGATAAAGGATATTGTAAACATTATTATTGAAATGAAATAAAGTATTTTGTTATGTTTATTATTCATTTATTGTGATGTTATCCTATATTTGCATGTTTAAATCCTTGAATAACTTAAGTTATTCTAAATAGTCCATTGTCAATCAATAACATGGGAATGATATTGAATTAAGACAAATCGAGTATTAGTTAGAATATACTTGAAAGTATATTGATGCGTAGCATGACTAATTTCGATGATATTCAATGAATTGAATATAGGACTTATCCCACCGCATGATAATACTTTATGGATCTTTGTCATTAAGTATATCATGGATATTTATCCTCGACTTGAGATACAAGAGATATGTCATGGATGTAGTGCATTTTGTGAAGCAATCTAACGCTATACGAATCGGTAGTTATAAGGGTTGTTTTCGTAAGTGTTGCGAATTTTATGAATCTCGCTTGTAGTCAAAATGGGATTTGTTTCCTTCAAATTTATTTTGAAGTATAATACTCTTGCCCCTCGTAGGATTGTTAAGATGTTTGTATGGCCATACCCAAGGTCTTCTTCGTAAGAATTGGTAATCTTAATAAATCATATAAAGCGAGAAATGAATAGTTAATTAAGAAATGAGTGAGATCCATATTCTTATTAACATGGTATTAGAAACAAAAGGATGAATATGTGATGAGTCATCAAACTTGGTTTTCTCCAGAAAACCATACACGAGTTGTACCGGGGCATTGGCGTGTTGCTAGACGCTAACCAATGTCATTTCACATTTTGTAAACATATCCAGTGGGGTCATTGGAAATGTATATATTTACAAACATGTGAATGTCCGGATTCGAACTCGTGACCACGGATTGCACACATTAGCGAATGAGAATTAAAGTTAATAATTAATGTTTATGTTTACGATTAATTATTGCACATTAAGTCCGGTTAACGATCGTTAAGTATTTAACGGAAAAATGACTAACGACCGTTAAATGGAAAAGAGAAGGACTAGAAATGGAAAACTTGGAAAGTTATGGGTTTGGCTTTGGGCTTGTGTACATGGCCGGCCATAGGGCCTCTCCAAGGCCTAATTCCCTAAGCTTACCTACTACTATATAAGGAGGGTTACGTTCTAGAGTTTCATATACTTGTGCATTGAATTAACCCTAGATCTCTCCTCTCCTCTCTCTAGTCTAATATTCGGCCGAACACCCCAAGGGAGTTTGGTTTCGTTTTTCTTAAACGAGGACTTGTGTTAGATCTAGCAATCGCTTGATTCGTTTGGTTAATTCGTGTGTACAAGAACGTGGTTGTAAGACATTATTCTTACACCAATAAGTACTTCTTTGTTTTGCTTTGCTCGAGGGTTGTTTTGCTTTGCTCGAGGGATTTGACATTTGCAAGAGGTACGTTACGCATACTTTCAGTTAATTAATTTATTTGTTATGATCTTTAGTCTTCCGCTGTGTACTCTTGATGTCTTTATGTTTTATTGTATTTTATATATCATAAACTCAACAATAACATTATGCTCCAAAAGCTTTCATCGGTGATAAGTGTTGAGATATACACTGAGAGGCAAAGATATTGTTGGTTTGTGGGAGTTATAAACACACGTAAACGACTAGAAGTGTGTGAGTCGATGGGGGCACACACGTTAAACACGAGAGTACGTGTCGAACGTTTAATATTTGAATACGTATACCCGATATACATGCATGCTTACCCGATCACTATACACGATCCATGGGCTTGTCCAAATTGTTAAATGGGTCGGTTTAGAGGTGCCGTGGGCCTAGTACTCTAAACGATCGGGCAATGGGGAGTATGGGCTTGTTGCTTGTCGTTCAAGAAAAACCCATGTAAAGGGTCGGTTTGGACTTGCTATAAAAGCAAAATCTCTACACCTTATTCTCACGCTGGAACATGCAACATATTGATATACATATAATATAAATTATTCCATCCCACATGCAATATACGATTCACCCAATATTCCAAACCAATCAAATGTTTATCGCTTTCTTTTTCCATTCGATTTACACTAAAATCGAATTAAGGTTGTAAAATGGTAACAAACACACAACAAACTTCTTTACACCCACCAACCACCCCTTGGTGTATATTTTATTATAACGATTCAAGAAGATAAGTCCCCAAACGGATGCTTATCAAACAATACAAAGACAAGATTGATCTCTACTAGGTAGACACCAATCAATCTCACTACACTTATCACTCAATCACTGGACTATAAAGATCAAATATGATTGATCTTTAGAACAATACCAACAACGATATCAAAGTGATATCAATAACAAGAGAATACAAGACGTGTGTGTAAAACAATAGAGAGAGTAAACCAGATGAGAAAACTAAGTTATAAAACCCTAGAAGAGGGTTGAGTATATATAAGCTGATGTTACATATCAGCCCTTCAAGATATCTTCAATATCAATAATAGCTCCAAACTTTCTTTAGTGCAAATGAAGTCTACAACTTGACATCATTAGTCCTTGTACTTCTAACATCCCCTCTCAAGTTGATAGACTTCAACCTTGATCAACAACATAATCCTTAGTCTGTTTGCCTCTTCTATCAACATCACAATCCTTTGCTCGCTTGCCTCCATTGAGAGATCCCGCAAACATGTCAACCAAACCAAGTTTTTGCACAATACACAATGTTGCTTTTGACCAAGACACTTGGTAAAATATCTCAATCTGCATGCTAGTATGAATTTTAACCGCCTTAATCACACCTGCAGATACTTTTCTCTTACCAAATGTACATCCAACTCAAAATGTTTAGTTTTCTCATGGAAAATCGGGTTAGCAAAGAATCAGATAGCAAGACTATTATCACAAAACATCCACAGCAATAAGCCTTTAATACCAAGACTACTTAACAAATTGCTCAACCAAATAACTTCACAAGTAGTAGAAGCTAAGATTCTATATTCACTTCACCGAGCTTCTAGACAAAGTAGATGCTTTTACTTTTCCAGAAATAAGAGAATCACCCAAAAACACAAAATCCAAGAATGATCTTCTAGTTATAGGACACTTTGCCCAACAAGATCAAAGATAAGCTCTAAGTTTAAGATCGAAACTTTGTTGAATTGTAAACCGAACTGTGAGAACCCTTAAGATATTTCAAAACTCTTAAAGCAGCCTTAAGATGAGACTGAAAAGGCTTATGCATATGTTGACTAAGACAATGTACAGCATAACTAATATCTGGTCTAGTATTAGTCAGATATATCAACTTTCCCACCAGTTTTTGATAGTTAGTAACATTGTGTAAAACCTTATCAGTATCACTTTCAATACAACTTAACACATAATTCTCAGGCAAAGGAGTATCCACAGGTTTAGCAGCTAACAACCCATACTCATATAATAATTCCATACAATATTTTCTTTGTGTCATACACACACCTCTTTCATTTTTCAAAACTTCAATTCCAAGAAAATATTTCAACTCACCCAAATCCTTAATCATAAACTTGGTACTCAAAAATAGTTTAAACTTTTAATTTCATCTTCATTGTTACCGCTATGACAATATCATCAACATACACAAGCAAAGCAACAAACATGTTATCTTTCTGCTTAATATACGAGAATAGTCAAATTTGCTTTGAACAAACCCATGTTCAATCAAGGCGTTGGTAAGTTTAGCATTCCACCGCCTTGGAGCTTGCTTAAGACCATACAAAGACTTATTAAGTTTGCAAACTTTATTATCATCACCACCATTAAAACCCTTTGGTAATACCATATAAACATCTTCATCTAAATCACCATACGAAAGGCATTGTTAACATCCAGTTGATATAATGGCCAATTCATATTAACAAAGAATACTAATTAAGCATCTCACAAGAACCATTTTAACAACTGGGCTAAAGTTTCATCATAATCAAAGCCTTCTTTGATTAAAACCTTTGCAACTAATCTAGCCTTATATCTATCAATCTCACCAAGAGACTTGTATTTTATTTTCCAAATCCACTTATACCCAATGGCATGTCTACCAAGAGGTAAAGTACATTCATCCATGTATTATTTCTATTTAAAGCCTCAATTTCATTATTCATAGCTTCGCACCAATTAGAATCTTTGATGACTTCCTCATAAGTTTTAGGTTCAACAGATTTATTAAGAGTAGAAGCAAAGCACATATTATTATCATTAAGACCTCTATAGCAAACATATTTTCAATACCATATCGACTTTAGAACTCATCACATAATCATTGAACCTAACAGAGTTTTAGTCTCTACCGCACCTTCTTATAACAGTGTCGCACATCATCATTTTCAAATAAAGACCGAGTTGTTATGTTTTCGAATTATGTTCGTGAATGGATCGCCTCGCACCAAGATTGGTCACCAACTTGGGTTGCGTAATGCTCATCTTCATGATACAAATGAGTAGTATCCGAGTTCATCGCATCAAATGAAGATGGCAAACTACCTTCCACAACCGATGTATCTTCCCTTCATCATTGGGACTTTGAGACTTAAGACTATCAAAAACTTCAAGTGATCTACTTCATTTGCATTTTCGCATCGGTGATATCACGGTGTTTTCATTTTAAGTGGAAAAATGTTTTCATAAAATTTCACATCTCTAGCAAAAATACATTTCGGTATCTAAACTTAAAAGTTTATATGCCTTTTAGTAGTAGAAAACCCAAGAGAACACATTTTTCGCACCTATAAGACATTTTATCATGATTGTTCAAAATAGTAGCAAAACAAAGACATCCAAAAGACCTCAAATGGGAAAGATTTGGTTTCTTTTTATATAACAACTCATAGGGACATTTACCATGTAAGATGATGATGGCACTGTTTATAAGATATACAAAGCAGCTAGAACACAATCGCACCAAAACTTTAAAGGAATCCCCTTGAAACATAAGACTCCTTGCAACATTGAGCAAGTGTCTATGTTTCCTTTCAAAGAATCCCATTCTCACGAGGTGTATGGACACATGAAGTTTGATGAATAATTCCAAGATCGAAAACATATCATTCATTTTCTTATTAACAAATTCGGTTCCATTATCCGATCTTACGCTTTTATTTTAAATCAAATTGATTCGTAATCAAGTGAATGAAACTACAGAAAACACCAAAAACTTCATCCTTAGTTTTGACTAAGTATATCCATACAGCTCTAGAAAAATCATCAACAATGGTCAAAAAATATTTGTATCCTTCTCTGCTTGTAACTCTATAAGGGCCCCATAAGTCAAGATGAATAAGATCACCAATATTCTGTGACTTATGATCAGACAAGGGAAAAGGTTCCCTTGTTTGTTTTGCCCTATGACAGATTTCACAAACAGAGATAGTAGAATTCTTGGAAATACCAAGATCCTTTTGAAGAACAGATAGAACAGGATCAGCAGGGTGACCCAATCTATTATGCCAAGTAAGTTTAGACACATTATAAGATATAACCATATTGCAATCGACCTAAAGACAAATTAGGTCGCATGTCAAACAAGTAAAGACCATCGATCGACTACCGCCCCCGAACAATCTCCTTTTCCAATCCCGAATATAACATTTATCCTCATCAAAACCAACAAACAACTTACTATCTCTAATAAGCTTATTAATGATAAAAGGCTCACACAATATCCGTGAACAACCAACACATCATAAAGAGTAACATTATTAGTCAACTTCAAATTTCCAACATGACTAATAGTGGCAAGAGTCCCATTGGGATGACCAACAAGAATTTTAAGACTAGTAATATCCACAACATTGGTCATACCAATGGTAGAAATGCTTAGGTGCCGATTAGCACCGAGTCAATGATCCAACCCAAAGAGATAGTACTAACAGATGACTAGAATTAGCATAAAATATCTAGAAAAGTTAACATTAAACCGACATTTCCATTAAAGAAAGAAGCTCTACCTGCCATATTAGCATGTATGCTTCCAGAGGAGTTTCACTAATCAAGGATAACAACTTCTTCATCTGTTCAGAAGTAAAACCAGAAGAGTTGCCAGCAGATGAAGAAGTATACTTATTCTCATTTTGTTTAACATCAGAATTAGCAGTATAGTTTTGTTTAAAAACATTTTGCTTATTAACAGGATTATTGTTTTTAACAAAACCAGAGGAAACCCAATCAACTCATAGCATCCGTCAATAGTGTGTCCAATTTTACCACAGCCTTACAATTCGATTAGGATTAGGACCTCTATTAGCGAGATTAGAATTAGAATTAGTGCCCTAGTGTTATTATTATTAAACACTCTTCTATTGTTATTAAAAGACTTAGCAAGAAAAGAAGAAGCATTAAGTTTAGACTCGAAACACTAGAGGTCTCGGGAATCCTCTGGGACTCCTCCCTAGATACAACAAAGATAAGCATCTTTGACCTCGTGAAGAGGATCTCTAGTTAACAAAGCGCTCTCATGGGTTGATAATGATAATCAAGACCCATAAGAAATCGCATCGCTTTCATTAACTGTTGATGCAGAACTAACTCAAGACTAGCATCACAAGTACATTTATGCTCACAAGTACATTTAGGCAATTTAGTGAGAGAATCAAATTCTCTCCATAAGGAATTGAGCCTATGATAATAATCAAGAAATGTAACTACCACCTTGTTTAATGTAATTAATCTTTGTAATGATTATATATCACGTAACCATCAACTTTATCATAAGTTTCTTTTAACTCTTGCCAAATAGAAGCAGCATTCTCAGAATAAACCAATCCCATATAAACATCATGAGAAACATAATTCATTATCCAAGTCAAGACTATAGCATTACATCTATCCCATTGAGCAGACAAAACATCACTAGTAGTAAACAACTCCTTAAGACAAGTACCATCCACAAAACTATACTTATTCCTAGCTTGCAAAGCCAATTTCATAGCACCAAACCGATTCTATAATTTTCGCCCAAGTAGTTTAAATGGAATAAGAGCGGTTCCACTATTATCATTAGTTTGAATATGAAGAGGATTACCAAGATCAAGATTACTAATTAACACTTGAATATTACTACCACTAGGTTCATCTTCAATAGCCATAATAACCGCTAACAAGAACAAACAACAAAACAAATAACAAGAACAAACAAGAAGAATAACGAAATAACCACAATAATCGTAACCAACAAGACCAACAAACAACCGAACTAAACAACTCAATCAACTTCCAAGACCGCCCAATTCCTATCCTCCTTCGACTTAGACACAACAATAAACCAATAATAAAGAAAAACAAATATAGCTACCACAACTCACACCCAAGATCAACCAAGAACCACCAAGACCGGGACAGCCGAGAGGTGTATTCGTACCAATCAAGTTGGCGATCAAGGAGTTAATCGTCCGCTTGCACCTTCTAGACTCAGTTAATGTTGTCTTAAAGAAGAGATGAAACTTACAGTGCTGAATAGAAAGCAAGAACAACAAGAATGGGCCCAAGAACACCAGGGAACAAAATCCCCAAAAACCAGAAATTAGGGTTTCAAGAACCCTAATCAAGAAATCCCACAAGAATCACCAGATCTAGCCTGAAAGACTAAATCAACAACGGCCGTTAAGAAAACAGCCTCAATTAACCAATAACACCGTCAATTGCAAAAACCCCCAAAATCTCCTTTGAAACCCTAGAAACCCTAGAATCTCAAAACCACCAGATCAGAACCGTGAGCTCTGATACCATGTAAAAATGGTAACAAACACACAACAAACTTCTTTACACCCAGCCAACCACCCCTTGGTGTATATTTTTATTATAACGATTCAAGAAGATAAGTCCCCAAACGGATGCTTATCAAACAATACAAAGACAAGATTGATCTCTACTAGGTAGACACCAATCAATCTCACTACACTTATCACTCAATCACTGGACTATAAAGATCAAATATGATTGATCTTTAGAACAATACCAACAACAAATATCAAAGTGATATCAATAACAAGAGAATACAAGACCGTGTAAAAACAAGAGAGAGTAAACCGATGAAGAAACCGAGTTATGAAACCCTAGAAGAGGTTGAGTATATATAAGCTGATGTTACATATCAGCCCTTCAAGATATTTTCAATATCAAAAACAGCTCCAAACTTTCTTTAGTGCAAATGAAGTCTCCAACTTGACATCATTAGTCCTTGTACTTCTAACAAGTTTTGGTATTATTTGATTTCTAAACTTGCATCTATTCTAATCGATCCAAGTGTTTAGGTGTTTGGTTGATTGATGTTCTTGTTTTCTATTGTTCCTAGCCGAATAGATTTAGTAGCAAGATGGGAGGTTTTTTTTCTGATTGGTTCACTTATCGGACAAAACAGAAAAGATATATCGGACACATATTGTCTGATATCGGGTGAAAAGTAAATCTGCTCTTTGGGCAGATTAGTTCTCGGGCAAAGAAGAAAGACTTGGTCTTGGGGTTTTCTTGTTCGGTTGGTATTCAAGTAATTCAAGGGTTGATAGTTTTAAACGTTCTCGACTAGCGTCTAATCGAACGTACTTGGTTTAAGTGTTTGTGTGATACTCTTGAGGTATCTATTTTAGATACTTAAGGTTTCGTATTGGTTTCTTGTTCGTTACTAGAGATCAATTGCCAGGTTAGCTTTCAATATCTCTTTAATTAATTAATATTGTATTAATTATGTGTTTATTAATTACGTGTTAACATAATTGTATTAACTAGATCCAATATCCGCTGCATACTCGTAGAGGTTACTGGTTAACTTGTTCTAAAATCCCAACAGATATACCGAAAGAAAAACCAAAATGGTAAGAAAAAAAAAAAAAAAAAAAAAAAAAAAAACTTCTAAGCCAGAAATGGTAACTTTTGAACGATAAAAAAGGTGTAAGCAAATTAGTACATTGCATACCGTCAATTTTTATGTTCATTGAAACCAACACGCCGACGCATGTGGTCGGTTAATGGGACTTCCTTTTAGGTTCATTCCTTAATTATCCCATATATAATGTTACTTCATTTTATGAAACAAAAGATATATTCAGGTTTAATGTGAAATTGAGGTTGACATGCATGCAAGCGTGTTATGTGTCACCCGATTAAAGTAATGCATGTATCATGTAGGAAAAATACATTACCTTTAGTTGACGATTATAGTAAATTCAAGTATCTTGAGCAAGTTCTTTGTTACACCCTTCACCCCTAACATAGCGGAAAATGACATCCAAAAGGGCTGAGGAAGTTATATTTATGGTCACTTCTCTTTATTAAGCTTACCCTGTGAAGTTATACGTATGATAATCAACATCTAATTTAAAAGACTCAATAGTTGAAGGCAAATGAAAGGATCAAAAGATTAAATGGTGGAGACAATTAATATTTTGCTCAATAAGATTCAACATTTAATCTTTGTATGCAAATGAAAGGATCAAAAGATTAAATGATGGAGACAATTAATATTTTGCTCAATAAGATTCAACATTTAATCTGTGTAACTCAAACTCATGCAGATGTCATCCTTCATTATTAAATAACCCTCTTTGTTTTTTGTTGCACTTCAAAATTGTACTCGACCTCGTATTAGATTATCCTTCATGATTAACTAATTAATCATCTTATGAAAATGTAAAGTAATAGTTCTATAACGTAATCATGCTGAGTTTGTGATTTGAAATATTTTTCTTTGACATATCAAACACTACAATTTAAGTTTTGAAACTGCAAAATACCCCATGGACTTGTTAATTTTTATATTTTGCACCCTCTTAAACTTTATGATATGATAAATTAAAATCTAAACTCATTAAAGTTTATATTTGTACTCTTTACTTTATATTTTACCATCATTTTATTTATAATAAAGTAACAATTTGATCCCTAGGCCCATTAAACACCATATTTGTGCTCCTTTACATCATTATTTGTTGTTCACACTTTTTATCGTAAAAACATAACATCACTAAAACTTTATTTTGTGTCTACAAAAATGAATATTTTTGCTCGCTTAAACCCGTGGGGTTAAACTATCTTGTTGATATTATTTGCCACAATCATCCTTCGAAGAATAAAGTTAACAAAAACCAACTTCATAGTGGGGGCGTTTGGTTCATTGAAATTCAATGTAATGTGCGAATTGTAAACCGAATTACACTACAATCTGTTTGGTTTCGTGTTACATTACGTTGATTGTTTAGTTTGCAAGTGGATGTAATTAAATTACAACGAATTGCGTCCGATGATGTAGAATTACATAGCGGTTTGATGGAATGCGTTGAAATTCACATTTTACAAGTTAAATATCGATATTTATCTTTTATCGTTATTATAGTTTTATCATTCTCATTGACATCAAGTTCTACACATACACTAGGATATAGCGGACATATATTGAAAATAGAGTTGGATCGACTACTGGTATAACAATTCTTGTAGTATTCTCTCATAAAATTAAAATAAACCATGAAGTGCCTTTTTAACTATGAAGAGAAGCAACTCTAGTTTTTAGTGGAGTGTTTAGTATTGCTTATTTAAGTTGTTTATCTTCTTAATAAGTTCTGAAGTAACAGCTTATTTAATTCCCTTGTACATAATCAAATCCCAAACATTAAGAACTCCTAAACAAACACATTTACATCACCATGCCAGATCTAAGGGACTAAGGCCGCATCTTAATTAAAAGAACTCCTAATGGTTCGTTTATCCAAATTGTTTTTGCTTATCTTTTGAGGAAAACCAATTTATCATACACGAAATAGGAGTTGCTTATTTCATATTACATACGATAGTTACATTCCTTTTACTTCTATATTTAAACTAAAAAACTTCAATCACTAAGTAAAGATGAAAAAGCAAAGATTCAAGTCACACTAGGGAATGAGAAATTAAAACAGGCTAAACATAGTTTTTGAGCATAATAAGGTTTTTGGCAACTAGAATTTTAAAGAGGGTACACAAGAAAAGCAAGTTTAAGACACTTGCAAAACATGGAGAAGAAAACTTTCCTTGACACACAGGTTGAGTTCTAACGTTCTCTTCCGTCGTAAGACATACCTTAAAAGTAGGATAAGCTAGTAATAGTAAGTATTGTCAAACATTTCAACCATCTCACATATTAACCTTTTGCTATATCCTCATACATCTTCAATCCAAAAGCCGATACTTTCCTGCAACATTTCACTTGTCGCATAGATTTTCAATCTAACAATAGGAAAACTCAGCGCTTGCTTAATAAGAATCATTCAAACTCTTAGTAGTTATTTCTTGTCATCTCGCATAGCATAACATTTAAGAAAGTTAAGTAGATCGAGCTCCTTTCTTTCTGTGTATCCGATAAGGAGCACATACTAATACAGTTTCAAGATAAGTGAAGATTTAAATAATAGTTTGTCAATGTTAAGGTGCAATAATCAAATGGGTTAATAACCTTTAAAGAGACTATAGTTGTCAAGAATTAGCTCACTGTAATGTAATAAAAAAATAACTCTTTTGACATTAATGTTGACATTTTGTTTTCTTTAAGTATTATGACCATTTTACCCTTTCGACTTTTTTTCGAAATATTCTTTTTCAAATTTTTTCCAAAATATTTTTTTGATTTTTTTTCAAATTTTGTTCCATTTTTTTTCGAATTTTTTTCGAAAAACTTTTTTCAATTTTTTTTTCTCGAAATGCATTTTTTATAATTTTTTTTGTGACACGCGAAAAAATTGAATTTTTTTTGTAATAAAAAAATTCGATAAAAATTCACTTGTGACAAAAAAATAATTAAAAGTGAATAAAAAGCAGGAGAAAATATATAAAAGCGAGATAAAGCGTATAAAAAATTTATGAATTTTTTTTTCGAAATTATTATTTTGTTTTGAATTTTTTTATGAAATTATTTATTTAGAAAATTTTTTTGTGACATGCGATTTTTTTTTTTAAATTAAAAAAAAAATTCTGAAATTTTTTCCGAAATTCTTTTTTTTAAATATTTTTCGAAGGGTAAAATGGTCATAATACTTAAAGAAAGACAAAAATGTCAACATTAATGTCTAAAAGAGTTATTTTTTTAGTTCGCTACGGAGAAGTGTCATTCTTAACAACTATAGTGCTTTAATAGGTTATTAGCTCTAATCAAATGGATGCAACTTAACCTTGGCTCCAGTCCACTTTCAAATTGGAAAAGCAATTTTTCCAGGGCATACGACACTTGGTGCGCCTTTGGACCTCGCAGGGTATTTGCATGTTTTATTCAAAATAATTTTTCCGCACTCAACATCCAAGAAAAGTGCTTCAATCATAAGGTCGCCTTTGGCGGGTACCGCCAGAACGGATTTCTACAGCTGAAGTGTTCCAACGGTTAATACTAATGATCACCTATCAAGATATAAATATTAACAAGAAAAGATAGCGAGATTATACCTTTTCTTTTCCAAAACCACATATTTCAACAAGAAAATAGTTGTTTTGCTCTTGTATCATATAATAAAGGGCTAATAATCTATTAAAGCACTATAGTGTAAAAATGATGCTTCGCTTAATGAACTTAAAAAATAACTCTTTAAACATTAATGTTGACATTTTGTCTTACTTTAAGTATTATTACCATTTTACTTTTCTAAATTACATAAATGGTCCCCGTGAGTTTGCGAAAATTGCAACCATCGTCCCTAGGCTAAATTACATAAACGGTCCATGTCGTTGGAAAAAATTGCTTCCATCGTCCCCTTTTTTTCGAAATTTGTGTTCCCAATTTTGTTTTTTCGAATTTATTTTTCTGAATTTTTTTTAAATACTTTTTTTCGAATTTTTTTTTCCAAAATATTTTTTTTCGAAATTTTTGTTTCAAAATATTTTTTCTCGATTTTTATTTCAAATACTTTTTTTTTCAATTTTGTTTTCCCGAAATGTGTTTAGATTTTTTTTTGCACGCGAAAAATAATGAATTCTTTTGCAATATTTTCTATCAAAGTTTTCGATAAAAAATTCACGATAAAAAAATTTATGAATTTTTTGAATTTCTTTTCTCAAGTAATTGTTTTTAGAAATTTTGTGACATGCGATTTTTTTTAGATTGAAACGTAGAGGGACCATTTATGTAATTTACCCTTGGGACAATGGATGCAATTTTTAAAAATTCAAGCGTAAAATGGTCATCACAATTTTTTTTTATCTTTATTACTCACATGAAGACAAAAATGTCAATATTAATGTATAACAGAGTTATTTTTTTAGTTCGCTACACAGAACTGTCATTTTTTTACAGCTATAGTGCTTTAATAGGTTATTAGCCTTATAATAAAAGCAGAGGATTTTGATTAGCACTTGGAGCAAACATATTAACGATGGTGGGTTTGCAGCAGTAACACGGTTGCCGTTTGTAGAAAAGCGATGTACGCTGCTGCAAATAAACAACAAAGAGTATAATTGATTCCATGATCTTAATATGGTGTTTGTCCGTGTGTTTAAAAACAAGTAAAGAATATGAATAAACTTTAATGCAAATGAATAGTCTTAAATATTGGTAAATGGAAGTAAATAGGTTTATGTAACTTAAAACAAACACTTAAAAAGCATAGAGTACATTCTCTCAAGAATAAAAAACATAGAAAAAACATTTATTGACCTAGTACACAAACTCATAATGAATGAGCTAACATTTATTGGATGTTAATTCATTAATCCATGTTCAGGGGTCGTTGTGTAATTAGTTTATGTATTTAGAGTCGTGTATAAGTTAAGGGGTCTAGTATGTCAAGAATAAAGTTAATAACCGAATGGTAGTTAATTTCGGTTATAGGTAGTTATTTACAGAAAGCTGTGATTCTTGGGAAAAGTCATGATAGTTCGTATGTATGACTATAAATAGAAGTGTCTATGTATTGTAAAACTTAACAGAATTCATTATATACAAAGTGTGAGTTTGTGTGTCGAGAGTTTTGTTCATAGATATGTTTGATTCGAGCCCGAGATGATCCGGATGAGCCAACAGTGGTATCAGAGCGTCAGATGTTCGAATCAAACCCGGTGTTTCAGTTTGTGTTTCGTCAAAGGTGATCGAAGGAGTGCAATGATTCCAGAGGAATACGCTTTGCAGATTGCAAGAAACTAAACAAAAACACTAATAAGAGAGAAGAACAATTTGATCAAGAGTATCAATTGACCAAATGATCAGATTTAATCGTTCTAGATAAAAGAGACAGATTGCATGTTAGGAACAAGAGTAGAACTAGGAATGTTCTTGAGTTCTTGACAACGCAGAGAAAAGACAGATTGCATGCTAGGAACAAGAGTAGAACTAGGAATGTTCTTGAGTTCTTGACAACGCAGAGAAGATACCGATTGCATGTTAGGAACAAGAGTAGAACTAGGAATGTTCTTGACAACGCGATTGCATGTTAGGAACAAGAGTAGAACTAGGAATGTTTTTGAGTTCTTGACAATGCTGAGAAGAGACAAATCAACTCAGAAGAATCGATTAAGAAAAGAAAATTGATCGAGAGTAGATCATTTTTAAAAAGAAAGAGAGAAAAGGAAGAACAACCTGGTTTTTTAATTCAATCAAGAAGAAAATCGATTCAGAAATTGGGAATCATTACAAAAGGAGAACAAATCGAGAAATAATGCAAAACGTAATCAGAGAAAAGAGAACTTACCGGTAGCGTTACAACATCAGAGAAGAAGGGGACGGGACACAGGAGCAATCGCCAGAGAAGAAGGAACTACTATCGTGCACTTGCAGTGAAAACCAAAAACAGAAACCCATAGTTGTTGGGTGGTCGTGAATTAGAGATTGAAGGAGATTGTTGATGTGTTAATTGTGTACCAGAGTCCAGAAACATCAAAGAGTGAAAAGGAAACCGATTGACCTAAATTGTTGTTCGAAGACTATAGTGTGGAAAACTAGAAGGGGGGTTGAATAGTTTTACCAATTTAAAACTTCCTTTTAAATATTTAGATCGACTTATGTCAATCTATTTGATTGTTTATGTTGGACGTTGATAGATAGATATACAAACGTGTAATGAAAGATAAAGAGTAAGAAGCACATCACCACGACACAAGTATTTATAGTGGTTCGGCTACAAGGACACCTTCTTGCCCTACTCCACTCCCGAGTCACCTACTCGAGAGTTCGTAAACACTACACCAACTCCTTATGGCGGAGAAGCCTTCACAACGCCGCTTAACCTTTTTCCGCACAAAGCTAAATACCGAGTTCTTTCACACCAAGGCGAACCAAACCTAACACAACGTCGCCTACCCTTTATACTTGCTAGGCTAACCACCGAGTTCTTTCACACCTTAGGAGAACTAATCCTTCACAACGTCGCCTACCCTTTATTAGGTACTAGGCTAAGCACCTAGTTCTTTCACACCTTAGGTGAACTACACCTTCACGACACAACACCTAATCTCAAGGAGATCTACTCCTTGTTACAACACCATCAAGGATATCACTATCCTTGTATATAAACAAATACATATATGTATAACGATGCACCTCATCGATTATACGACCTAGGCATTCTTCCCAAATGCTATTTGATTTGATTCTTTGGCATCCTTCACTAATGCCTTTGACACAACGCTTGGCACCCTTCACTAATGCCTTAGTCTTGACACCTTTAGCATCCTTCACTAATGCTTTGACACGGATGATGAGCACCTTTCACTAATGCTTTCATCTTGACACTTTCGGCATTCTTCACTAATGCCTTCAACCCAACATCTATGGAGAAAGGAAGAACTATCAACAAGAGAACCTTAGTAGTCTTGATGATGACGAAGCATGGCAACTCATGGACTTTGAGCTTGCACGTCTTCAAGAGGTGGTGATCTCTCCTTTAAGAGGAACCTAGTAGATCACACAAAAACAAAAGACAAACCACATAGATCACTTAGATCTGAGGTTAGAGGGTTAGAATACTTTGGGGAAGTATGTGTGTAAAAAGTACACCTAGAGAGGAAGAAATGGCTCTCTATTTATAGAGGAAATTCTCTTCTGTTTCCCCGGATCCCACGGATCCCTACCACAAGGGATCCGGCTAGCATAAAGCTAGGGATCCGTGGTCCGCTCCTCTTTGCCCATGGGTATTTTTGGTTATGGGTCATGGGTCATGTGTCATGGGTTATGGGTTATGGGTTGATCCATGGTTTTCTTTCTAGATACAATGTATCTTAAGGATACAATGAACTTGGTTAAGTGGTATAAATAAAACCATGGGTTATGGGTCAAAACCATTTGCTATTTTTTACCTATTTAGTATATACTTGTTTTTACCCATTTTAGTATATACTTGTTTTTACCCATTTTGGTATACTTAGTTTAAGTATATGTTTAACCCAATATGTAAACACTAGTTGTTGTACATATGTATCTAAGTCATAAAATCACTTATACTTGTTTTAGTGTTTTATTTGAAAGCGTAAGTGTGATAGAAAACTATTAGTCCAAACCATTTACGTATTCTATTTGTTTCGTTAAAATGATTTTACGTTTGTTATCGACAAAACATTAGAAGATCGTAAAATATAAATAAATGTTTTCACGGCTTATTTGTATTAACAATCTCCCTTTTGTTGATGACAAAACATAAAATTATTTTAAGGAAAAATCTAAAATTGTAAGAGTTTGAATTTGTAGTTTTACTTTCTTCTCCCCTTTTGTCGAAACAAAAGTGTTAAAAGAAACTAACACAAAACAAAATGTAAAAATGTAAAGAGAGCAAGTGACGGGAATGGTACTCGTCTTAACTCCCCTTGACGAGTCCATCCCTTTGAAAGGGCGTCAAGGACATAACGTAAAATAAACTAATTGTGTTTGCAAATGGTTCGTCTAAGTGACGAGAACGTGCTCCCCCTTGAATATTGCAATGTTGCAATGCGGTGTCATGAAGTGTAACCCAAAATTGGATTAAGTTTGCAAATGATTTTGCAATGTCGTTTGACACAAAGCTCCCCCTAGCTTTATGGTGTCAATATCTTCATGTTTCTTTTGAATAACTACAAAACAAAGGTTAGAAAAACAAGAGTATAGTGCATAATTTCCTGCAAAAGAGACTCAAGTTAGTATAAATTTGTGCTCCTGTACCACGGATCCCACGGTTCCCTTCCAGGAGGGATCCGTCTAGGTATTTGGGAGGATCCACTATCTGCTGCGCTTTCTTGATGAATAAATGTCAAGGAATGTTATGTGAGGAAATGAGATATATGTACAATATAACAAGCACAACACACACAAAAATCATAGCATATAAGTATTCATTCAATAAAACAAGAGATACACAACCAAATCTCTAAAAACTAAAAGAATGAACTAGCCAAACAAGTGCTACTAATGCTAAAGAGTTACCCAAATTTGAGGTTCAACTAAAACTAAATGATGATCAAGGATGAGAAAGGTTTCCTAAATGTTCTAAGTTTGAGCTTTTGAATATGATGCTCATTGAAGTTTAGGCTTGTTAACCTCTTCGAAACGTTCGAGGAGGTGATAAAACATGAAACGTTGCTCTTCACGTAGTTCATGTATCAAATTTTCAACATGTTTACAATGATAGCAATCCTTGTCATGGTTTTGGGTTTCTTGAAGTGAAAGTTCAAGTGAAGTGGGTTGAGGATCTTCAAATGAAGGAGGATTTGGTGGAGGCTCATTAAGTGGTGGCTCTACAATGTTTGAGGTAGAGGTAAAGAAGCATCAACTTCCATTTGATCGGTGGTTGCCTTTGATGTCTTCTCATAATCCAAAATGGACTATTGGGAGGAATAATAGAGTTTGCTTTTGGATCAAGTGTTGATTCAACATTTTCATTTTGTTGCTCAATCTTTTCAAGTGAATTAGTTGGTAATGGTGAAAGATGAGATGGCCAAGAAGGTAAATCTTCTACATTGTGAGAGTGTGGAGATGATTGGGAGGTGGCTCTAGGTACTAATGAAATAGGTTGAGTTGTGGAGGGTATGTTTGGTATAGTAGAATTTGGTGATGAAATCTTAGTGAGAACACTCTTCTTGGGGATTAGTTTGATTGGTTTCCTTGGTGTAGGAGAAATCCTAGCATAGGTGGACTTAACCGAGATGATTCGGTTGAGGAAACTTGTGTATGATTCTAGCAAGTTTCTTAGGTGGTTCTTGAGTGGATGAGTAAGCACTAGGAGCTTTTCTCATGATGAGATGACTAAGGAGGATGGTTGCAATTGTTGATAATTATGTTTGTGTTTGATGACTAAAGTGTTTTTGGCAATGTGGGTTATAAAGGGAAGAACTTTGCAATTGCATTTAAGACTTAATCCACTAATGTTCTTGGAAATGTGATGATTGGCATGCACAAGGTTGAGATTCAGAGTTTCACTGATCTAGGAACTCATTTAAGATGAGATGAAGTGTTTGAGTTAGGAAGATGAGTTGAAATGATTGTTTTAGCTATGTTTGACATAAACTGTCACCCGGATCTCACGGTTCCCTCCTTGAAGGGATCCGGCTAGGCTAATCCTAGGGATCCGGCTCTCAGCAGTTATGACAGGTTTGAAATGAGGTTTCTAGGAGCTAAAGCCTATCTCATTTTAAATGTTTCGGTTCTCCTAAGTGTTTAGGATGAAAGGGTACTTGAATGATTAGAGGTAATAAGTGTTATAGCAAATGATTGCTTCTTATGGAAGGAGGATGGGACAATATGACTACCAATGGATGTCCAAGGATAACACTAAGAGTTATGAAGGTGTCAAGTCATAATAAATGATCCTAGTGATCGTGTTTTAGCTTGAGGTGATATTAAGAAAATTCTTAAAATTTCAAGAATTGAAAAACTAATTTTGTCTTACCTTGAGATATAAAAGACTAGAAGCAATTTCCTAAAATTGTTTAGCTTGTCTTCTTAAAGTGTTTTAAGAGGTGAGAAATAGTTTGTGAGTAGTTGAAGCGGAAATATGGTGAGTTTAGATGTGTTGATAAAATCAGACTAAGATCTTAAGTAAGCCTTTAGTGAGTCTAAGCCTTTCTCATCCTTGAAGTGGACTTAGTTGGGTTCTAAAATCATATGCTAAGCTAATGTGATGTTATCTAGAAAGCGCTTTGATGTCTTTGAATGTTGCATTGTCGATCCGATGTCACGGATCCCACGGTTCCTCAAGGAAGGATCCGGCTAGGCTAATCCTAGGGATCCGGCATCCGCAGATCGAACCAACACAAAACCTACAGAAATGATGTGCAGATTTTGTACACTATTAAATCTATAAAACAAGCAGTAGGAACAAGCAAGTCATCATAAAACATCACTTACAAGATAAAGTAACAATATCCAAAATAACATAAACCAAAAATACTAAAGAGAAATCATTCAAACATAAAATAAATGAAACTAAGCACATTCCTATTGTCTCCTTCGTCAATTCTTCCTTTTCCTTTTTGACGGCTTAGTGAGGTTGTAAGCGAGGTTTTGAATCATGCCTCTTATTTGTTTAAATTCCGCGGTCTCGTTTGGAATGGTTGGAAGTTGTTCGTGGTATTCATTCCAATTTGATGTTGGATACGGGGTCGATGTCTTCCTCATCTTTTTCTTCTTCTTCTCCGGCCGAGGAGTCCGAGAAAGCTTCAGGTTTCTCTCCATTGACCATGAACCGTTTAGAGGGTTGTTTGGTAAGAGGTACCATGACGTGATCGGAAAGGTAATGATCATCGTTGATAGGGGATGGTTGCAATGCACTAACATACTTACAAAGTCGTGTTAGAAGCATACCATATGGGAGTACCATGTTGGAAGCTTTGAATACCCCAGCCATTCTCCTTACCATGTAGTAAGCAAGATTAAATGGCCTTTGGTGGGTAAGACAATAGATCATTTGCACAAGACATGCATTTGGATGATCTTTGTTTCCAACTAGGCTAATGATGTTTTCCCTAAGGATTTCTTCCCATTTTCTAAACATGGGGTGCATTTCAAAAGTTCCATTTTAAAGGGATCATGGTGAATGAGCTTTTGTTACGATCGAACGGATTGGTCGGTCCTAATTTTAAAGATAGTATCACGAATGGTTTCGGATCGTCGAGAGAGTGTTATAGAGGCTTGGGATCAAGTGCATGGTTTTGAGAGTTAATTGCCCAATCTTGAGAGTACATACAAATTCCCTCACAAGGAATGCGAAGAATTTGAGCAAAGGTGTTGAGAGGAAAAATAAAGTTTTGTTTGTTGATGATGAAGGCGATTGAGATGCTATTGTCGGTGTTTCTAATGATCCTAAAGCTTTTGTAAAATTCAAAATGAAGACCGGACAAATTTGTTCATATATGTCAAGGAGACAATCAAAATTGATTGTCGAGAAAACTTGACGAATGTCGGTATCTTCAAGGAAACATTCCTTGACTACACGACCTTCGTGGATAAGTCGTTTACAAGGCTTTTGAATATTTTACGGTCGGTTTGGTCAATCCCTTTACGATAGTAGTGAGTAAGGTAATGGACGGTGTCATGGTGATCTTGTTGAGTGGCTTTGGGCATGGTTGTTCCTAAAATACAAATTTTCAATTAAGATAAATTAGTTGGAATGGGTTCATGGTTTTGATTTGTATTAACAATGTTGTGAACACAAAGTGATTTTGTTAAAATCCCCTTTTCATGATTAGTTTGAAAACCCTAATTGAGTTAATTGATTAGATATTAAAAACCATAAACCCTAGGATGAGGATGATGAAAGTTACAACAAGTTAATGTAATTACTTACAATGGTGTTCTAGGAGGGATACTTGAAAGTATGGAAGCCAATGAGGATGAATTTTGTAGCTTGGTCATTTTTTTTGTTTTGTGTGAATAGAGGAAAAAAATCGGTGATGAATTTTGAAAGCGTATAGGCTGAGTTCATTCCACGGTTCCCCGGATCCTTTATGTTTGGGATCCAATAGTACAACTAGGGGATCCGCTACTATGGACGTAAAAGGGGTTGTTTGACATTATTTTTGTAGTAGGCTTATAAATTAGCTTACTAAAAGATAGTTCGGAGGTATTAGATGAAGATTGTTTTTGGATGATTGGCTTTTGATGAATCACATATCGAAGGTTCATATGTGATGACGGCGTTAGTTTGACTAATCAAAAGGAGTATTATTCCCAATGATGAAAAAGACGGAAAAGTGACGAAGAGACTTCTAATGATGTTAGAGATAAATAAGCAAAGAAAACTTATGAAAATAAATTGAACTCATGTAACCTATCTAATGAAAAGTAAAACATACCTCTATGCTTCTTGGTTTGGCATAATGCCAAAGATACTTCATGAGCTTTTAAAGTAATCCTTTGTACTTGGTGTACGTGAGTTGTGATTACTTTTAGATCCTTCCTTGAATGTTGACTTCATTATTCTTTGAATGAAGATTTTGGAGAGATTCTAGCATGAAGATTTCTTAGGAACAAAAGTTGTTAGAGTCATCTATCAATGTCCAACAAAATGATTTTAAGAAAATATAACCAAAAAATCCTTCTTTGTAGTTTTCAAACATACACGGATCGTATCAAGTCTTTAAAGTACAACATACTTTAAGAAACTTGGTAACGAAGCTCGATGCCAATTGTGGAAAACTAGAAGGGGGTTGAATAGTATTACCAATTTAAAACTTCCTTTTAAATATTTAGATCGACTTATGTCAATCTATTTGATTGTTTATGTTGGACGTTGATAGATAGATATATAAACGTGTAATGAAAGATAAAGTAAGAAGCACATCACCACGACACAAGTATTTATAGTGGTTCGGCTACAAGGACACCTTCCTTGCCCTACTCCACTCCCGAGTCACCTACTCGAGAGTTCGTAAACACTACACCAACTCCTTATGGCGGAGAAGCCTTCACAACGCCGCTAACCTTTTCCCAGTACAAAGCTAAATACCGAGTTCTTTCACACCAAGGCGAACCACACCTAACACAACGTCGCTTATCCTTTATACGGTGCTAGGCTAACCACCGAGTTCTTTCACACCTTAGGAGAACTAATCCTTCACAACGTCGCCTACCCTTTATTAGGTACTAGGCTAAGCACCTAGTTCTTTCACACCTTAGGTGAACTACACCTTCACGACACAACACCTAATCTCAAGGAGATCTACTCCTTGTTACAACACCATCAAGGATATCACCATCCTTGTATATAAACAAATACATATATGTATAACGATGCACCTCATCGATTATACGACCTAGGCATTCTTCCCAAATGCTACTTGATTTGATTCTTTGGCATCCTTCACTAATGCCTTTGACACAACGCTTGGCACCCTTCACTAGTGCCTTCGTCTTGACACCTTTAGCATCCTTCACTAATGCTTTGACACGGATGATGAGCACCTTTCAATAATGCTTTCATCTTGACACTTTCGGCATTCTTCACTAATGCCTTCAACCCAACATCTATGGAGAAATGAAGAACTATCAACAAGAGAACCTTAGTAGTCTTGATGATGACGAAGCATGGCAACTCATGGACTTTGAGCTTGCACGTCTTCAAGAGGTGGTGATCTCTCCTTTAAGAGGAACCTAGTAGATCACACAAAACAAAAGACAAACTACATAGATCACTTAGATCCGAGGTTAGAGGTTAGAATACTTTAGGAAGTATGTGTAAAAAAAGTACACCTAGAGAGGAAGAAATGGCTCTCATTTATAGAGGAAGTTCTCTTCTGCTTTCCTCGGATCCCACGGATCCCTACCACAAGGGATCCGCTAGCATAAAGCTAGGGATCCGTGGTCCGCTCCTCTTGCCCATGGGTATTTTTGGTTATGGGTCATGGGTTGATCAATGGTTTTCTTTCTAGATACAATGTATCTTAAGGATACAATGAAATTGGTTAAGTGGTATAAATAAAACCATGGGTTATGGGTCAAAACCATTTGCTAGTTTTACCTATTTAGTATATACTTGTTTTTACCCATTTTAGTATATACTTGTTTTTACCCATTTTGGTATACTTAGTTTAAGTATATGTTTAACCCAATATGTAAACACTAGTTGTTGTACATATGTATCTAAGTCATAAAATCACTTATACTTGTTTTAGTGTTTTATGTGAAAGCGTAAGTGTGTTAGAAAACTATTAGTCCAAACCATTTACGTATTCTATTTGTTTCGTTAAAATGATTTTACGTTTGTTATCGACAAAACATTAGAAGATCGTAAAATATAAATAAACGTTTTCACGGCTTATTTGTATTAACATATAGTGAAAAAGAAGAAAATAGGGGCACTGGGCATACAATGCAACTTGTTTGTGGCCAAAGACTTGTGGGCTTTTTGGTTCAAAAGAAAAGTGGGAAGACTTTTTTAAAGGACTAAAGGCTAGAGGGCTTGACTTGTCGTATTTGAAGACAAACACGAGAATACCCACTACAACATGTTCAAAGATAGAGATGATCGATGTTTAGGGGTCGTTGTGTAATTAGTTTATGTATTTAGAGTCGTGTATAAGTTAAGGGGTCTAGTATGTCAAGAATAAAGTTAATAAACGAATGGTAGTTAAGTGATTTGAGGCGGTTTGATATTACATTAAGTGATTACGATCGGTATTGCGTTTCTTTGATTCGCTCGAACTCGGTTTGAATCGTGAAGTTTTATCGCTTAGCATTCGGTATATCTCGCTTTTTCTTTTGGACCGACAGAATGAGTCATGAGGAACCGCTTTATGCAAGTTGGTGGCCTCGTTTGTTTGGTAATATGGTAAGTTGTGTGATGTAATATATGTGGTATGTATGTGATCCGCCTGCTTGAATATGTTGCTTGTTATCCGTATGTGATATGTTTTGTTTTGATATTAGTTATGTGGGTTGTCATGACCCGGGGCATGAATATGATGATAATAAGGACTTGTTATGTGATGCAAGTATTATGACGCCCGATCAACGTGATAATACCGAGATCATATAATTTGAACTTATTGAAATCATATGACGTCTGGGAAATGCCGTGGTTGATACGTGAATGGACTTTGACTTGTATCTCGTTATTTGTCGCTCTTCATGTTCGATTGAAATTTTGTACCTCTTTGAGAGATTCTCATTGACAACCGTTATATATAAGTTTTGTACGCTTGGAATCCAAATCGTTATGATCCGTGTGAACCTATAGATTGCTATGTCTCATTTCTAAGTTTGTATGTCTCCACGCATTTCGCGATTAGTAAGACCGTTATGATTTGTTCTGTCTATGCATATGTTGTTTTCATCATTAGATACCGAATAAGTTAGAGTGTGTTGTTTGATTTTCTCGCATCTCATCCGTTATCTCGCCATTACTTTGATAAGTATAAGTATGAATGTTCGACAAGAATCATTTGTTCTAAAATAAGTTTCGCGTTTGCTCTATTCCTTGAAATTCAAGTCCGATTCGTTTTACTGCTACATTCGTCTTGTTCAATTTCGAGGACGAAATTTTCTTTTAGAAGGAAGAGTTGTAAAACCCTAAAATACGAAAAGTGCTACAAGACTATTTTACCCTTAAAATAGTCAAGATTATAAAATACGAAACATAATTAACGCTCATTTAACGAAATTTAAAAATCTAACTTATGAATATTTAAAACCTAACGAATATATTTAAGAAATCGACATTGTATGACTAAAAGTTAAACGTCACAGTAAAATAGTTGGGCGTTCGTTTGGGCCTCGCCTTCGCTTATTTGTGATCCGATGGGCCGTGTTATTTGAGCCGTGAGCCCTAGACTTGGGCAGTATGGTTGTCCGTTGGACTATTGAGCCGAGAGCCGGTTGGGCGTGTCTTTTGTTCGGTTGGGTTAAGTCGAAGCCCACACATCAAACCCATATCCGATCGGTACCACATATATATACAAACACTTAACACAAAATTTGGAACCCTAATATTGCAAGTTTCGGTATTCCTTTGCCTCCTTTTCTCTTTTCTCTCGGTCGATTCTTTGCCATTCTTGGTGTCAAGGGTTTGATTCCAACGCGACCGCCTAAGGTATAATCAAGTACTTCTCGTCTTGTTTTTGATACATGTAACGTTAACATATATGTTTGTATTGGTAAGGTATGAATCGGACCTTATATATTTGAGCCGCATGCATTGAATTGACATATATATGAATCGGTTAGGTATAACATGCAAACGTTAAGTATGTAATGTACGTGAAGTGGTATGAGATACGTAAAACATGTATAGCGTAAACATATGTATATAGCCAACCATATGAATGTTTGTAACCATGCGTTTAAATAAGTAAGGAACATGCAAAACATAAACCCTAAGTTGTGTGTGAGTCGAGCCATGCATAACCAAACCATATGATGTATAAACCGTGTATCATGCGTGTGTGTTGTGAGTCAAGTAAGCTCGTCGATATATAAACATATTACGTGTTCATGCCCTTTTCGAAACTATGTGCATGTGTGTGTCGATGTGTGTATAAGTCGGATAGTGAGTAACTTGTGTTGTCACATGAAATCAAAAACGTGCATGGGTATAAGAGTTGACGTATTATATGTGTATAAGTAACGTATGGTTAAAGTCATGAAGGTGTTGAGTAAATAAACATGTAGCTTATTTGGTCTCGTTAAAGCTAGAAGTCGAGTGCATGCATGTATGAAACAGGAGTTAATGAGTTGTGTAAGTCGATTTACGTATGAGTAAGTGTTTGCATGTGTGTGTGCGGGCATGGTGAAGCAAGAAAAGAAAGGTTGTTTCCCTACGTGCTAGGTCAAAGTAATGAGTCATTAAAAGACGTAACATGTAAAGTAAATGCGCATTAATATGATATTAAAAGAATGGGAAAACCCTAAAACATTGTAATTCTGTCCGTCACTAAGAATAAGAATATACTTACAACTCTAAGAGTGTGAATGCGATAAATCCGTTATAACTTTAATGATGCTATTAAGTATTAAATAAATCATAATCCGTGTAGATTCGTTGGAGGAGACGCGACGTTGTATCTTCGTGTTCTTACATTCGTTTGCTTTTCTCTCATTTGCGTTAAGGTACAGATATTCTGACCTTTTTAGTAAAGGTTTCTCATGATTTCTTTCCTTTGTCATATCTCTTATGCTTATTAGGATTTCCTATGCCATTGTGATGATCCCCTTCTGTTTATGTGAATCTCTGTTTGTCTGAACCTTTGTATGTTGAATCTTGCTGTATCTGATTTGAATTTAAGATTATGAACTTCTGATTAGAACATTTGATTATGAACTTCCGCTTATGAATGCATGATATATGACTGAGATATGAACCTTTGACTTCTGAACATTTGTTATGAACCCTTTCTGATTTGTTGATCCGTTGTTTATCTGAAACTTCTGTTTAGTGAACCATGAAATATCTGATTTGGACTTTATGATATGAAACCTCGATATAAATATCTCGCTGACCTTTATGATGAATTATGATCATGTCATTTATGACAACTGTTTGACCTAAGTTAGTTTGACACCGAGCCATTATTTCACTAGTCATGGGGTTCCATATCCGTGTCGTTGATGCACCTCGACATGACTCTAGGGCGAGAGTGATGTTCGCCACGTCCCTTTCTCGTTATATGTTTATTGATAGTATGGCCACTATCCGTCTGCTGGGCGTATGGATGCATCCTAGATCGATCCGTTATCCGATATGATTTGTCTCGGTGAATGATGTCGTGTGCAATCTGGCGTCTTCACAAATTCGGGAGCTAGCTACTCCATTTGTTATTGAGGTCTCCCTCATATTATATAAGGTATTCCGAGGTCACCTCCAATAAGAAAGTTACTCGATATGATATGTTCGGGCTAGTGGTAGATAACTAAATCAGATATGTTATTTCCGTGTTAGATATTCTGTATGATTCCGTATTTGTCAATGTTTCCATTTACATACCGAATTATTATATGTTTATTGAATGTGTTTATGCTTTGACATGTTTATGTGACTACCGTTTGCCATGCTAGGATATGATTGATATGCTTAAATGTGATTCGATGTTGTCATCGATTATATGTTAGTTTACCGTTATGTGACCTTGTTGATCCGTATGATGATTATGCTAGTGTATAATTGATTGTTACGTAAGTTCATTATGTATAATTTTCGGATAATTCGTGAACTTTGATTATCCGTTGGTGTTCAGATCCGCTATGTTGGATCCGCTATGTTTAAATTCGCCTATACTAAAGTTTGATCCGGGAAATGGTTTAACTTATGATATCCGACTTGATGACTTGCTAATTGCTATGCTATGTCTTTTCTTATTTAGTTATAGTTTTCCTACAATGTTTTCTATTTGCATGTGTGATCGCCACGCTTTGATCGCTATTGTTCATTGCTACGATATTGGATAAGTGTGTTAAATGTAGATTAATTGACTTGTGTAAAGGACATTTTACTTCTAGTAGTTGTTTCGCTAGCTTTGGTATTTCGCTTGACTTATATGTACTTAAATTGTCTCGATTCATTAATTGCTGTTGATTATGATGTGCTTGATTTTGTGTCATCAATATGCTATGTGTTTGTTCTTAATTGTTGTTTGTTCTTCCGGATTTGTATATTTGTGTTTCATGAATCCTCAATGATTCGTCATTCTCATTTCGCTGTGATTTCGTTATTTATATCTTGTTCGGTTTAGTTTTTGTTTTGTTATATCATTCCACTGGGCTTTGTAAGCTCACCGCATTTTCTTTTCCTGCGGCGTATTAAGCATTCAAGATGAGCTTATGGGATAGCCGATCCGGGTTGAGAGTATAATGAGAGCAAGATTTGAAAATAGGGATCTTAGGTTTATTTTGATTATTAAGTTATTTATATTTTCTTCTCAGTAAGTTTATGTAAAGGCTTCCGCTTTGTATAGTACTTAAGGTTCGATATGAAACCGTGTTTGTGATATCTTTACCCTTGTCGGGTTGGGGTGTTACAATTATGGTATCGAGCTCTAGGTTTTAGGACCCTTGAGCTTAGGCTATGACCGTGAGGATTGGGTAGACATTAGGTTTCGCCTGCTCGGATATCTTCGATTCCTTTTGACCGCCGCTCGATTTGACTTCGATATTCTTTTGTCTTCACCGAGTTGGCCTCCTCTTCGCATCGAATTTTATTATTTTGTCTTCGCACATCCGCTTGTCGATCGTCATATGGAGACTACCCGCTGGAGTCAAGATGATGGTGCCGAACCCGTGTTCCGCAATGCCTCTAAATGGGAGAGGTTCGTGAAGCGAAGCCACACCGACCGCCGTCTTCCGGAGACATCAGATGTCTCTTTGGAGGAAGCTGGACGGATCAACCAAAGACGCAAAAGACGGAGACAAGAATCAACCGGTGGCTGAAAAGGTTCATTTGCTTCATATGATTTGGGCGCGACTTATGTTACTCCGATTCGTTTGCCATGCGTTTTGAGGCGGTTTGATATTCTGTTAAGTGATTCTGATCGGTATTGCGTTTCTTTGATTCGTTCAGAACTCGGTTTGAATCGTGAAGTTTTATCGTTTAGCATTCTGGTATATCTCAGTTTTTCTTTTTGGACCGACAGTAATGAGTCATGAGGAACCGTTTTATGCAAGTTGGTGGCCTCGTTTGTTTGGTAATATGGTAAGTTGTGTGATGTAATATATGTGGTATGTATGTGATCCGCCTGTTTCAAGATGTTGCTTGTTATCTCGTATGTGATATGTTTTGTTTTGATATTAGTTATGTGGGTTGTCATGACCCGGATGTAATATGATGATAATAAGGACTTGTTATGTGATGCAAGTATTATGACGCCGATCAACGTGATAATACCGAGATCATATAATTTGAACTTATTGAAATCATATGACGTCCTGGGAAATGCCCGTGGTTGATACGTGAATGGACTTTGACTTGTATCTCGTTATTTGTCGCTCCTCATGTTCGATTGAAATTTTGTACCTCTTTGCGAGATTCTCATTGACAACTCGTTATATATAAGTTTTGTACGCTTGAATCCGAAATCGTTATGATCCGTGTGAACCTATAGATTGCTATGTCTCCCCTAAGTTTGTATGTCTCCACGCACTTCGCGATTAGTAAGACCGTTATGATTCGCTTACCTATGCATATGTTGTTTTCATCATTAGATACCGAATAAGTTAGAGTGTGTTGTTTGATTTTCTCGATCTCATCTCATTATCCGCCATTACTTTGATAAGTATAAGTATGAATGTTCGACAAGAATCGCTTGTTCTAAAATAAGTTTCGCTTTGCTCTATTCCTTGAAATTCAAGTCCGATTCGTTTTACGCTCGTTCGTCTTGTTCAATTTCGAGGACTAAATTTTCTTTTAGAAGGAAGAGTTGTAAAACCCTAAAAATACGAAAAGTGCTACAAGACTATTTTACCCTTAAAATAGTCAAGATTATAAAATACGTAAAACATAATTAACGCTCATTTAACGAAATTTAAAAATCTAACTTATGAATATTTAAAAACCTAACGAATATATTTAAGAAATCGACATTGTATGACTAAAAGTTAAACGTCGCGCGTAAAATAGTTGGGCCGTTCGTTTGGGCCTCGCCTTTCGTTTATTTGTGATCCGATGGGCCGTGTTATTTGAGCCGTGAGCCCTAGACTTGGGCCGTATGGTTGTCCGGTTGGACTATTGAGCCGAGAGCCCAGTTGGGCGTGTCTTTTGTTCGGTTGGGTTAAGTCGAAGCCCACACATCAAACCCATATCCGATCGGTACCACATATATATACAAACACTTAACACAAAATTTGGAACCCTAATATTGCAAGTTTCGGTATTCCTTTGCCTCCCTTTTCTTTTTCTCTCGGTCGATTCTCGCCATTCTTGGTGTCAAGGGTTTGATTCCAACGCGACCGCCTAAGGTATAATCAAGTACTTCTCGCCTTGTTTTTGATACATGTAACGTTAACATATATGTTTGTATTGGTAAGGTATGAATCGGACCTTATATATTTGAGCCGCATGCATTGAATTGACATATATATGAATCGGTTAAGGTATAACATGCAAACGTTAAGTATGTAATGTACGTGAAGTGGTATGAGATACGTAAAACATGTATAGCGTAAACATATGTATATAGTCGAACCATATGAATGTTTGTAACCATGCTTTAAATAAGTAAGGAACATGCAAAACATAAACCCTAAGTTGTGTGTGAGTCGAGCCATGCATAACCAAACCATATGATGTATAAACCGTGTATCATGCGTGTGTGTTGTGAGTCAAGTAAGCTCGTCGATATATAAACATATTACGTGTTCATGCCCTTTCAAACTATGTGCATGTGTGTGTCGATGTGTGTATAAGTCGGATAGTGAGTAACTTGTGTTGTCACATGAAATCAAAAACGTGCATGGGTATAAGAGTTGACGATTATATGTGTATAAGTAACGATGGTTAAAGTCATGAAGGTGTTGAGTAAATAAACATGTAGCTTATTTGGTCTCGTTAAAGCTAGAAGTCGAGTGCATGCATGTATGAAACAGGAGTTAATGAGTTGTGTAAGTCGATTTACGTATGAGTAAGTGTTTGCATGTGTGTGCGGGCATGGTGAAGCAAGAAAAGAAAGGTTGTTTCCTACGTGCTAGGTCAAAGTAATGAGTCATTAAAAGACGTAACATGTAAAGTAAATGCGCATTAATATGATATTAAAAGAATGGGAAAACCCTAAAACATTGTAATTCGTCCGTCACTAAGAATAAGAATATACTTACAACTCTAAGAGTGTGAATGCGATAAACCGTTATAACTTTAATGATGCTATTAAGTATTAAATAAATCATAATCCGTGTAGATTCGTTGGAGGAGACGCGACATTGTATCTTCGTGTTCTTACATTCGCTTGCTTTTCTCTCATTTGCGTTAAGGTACGTATATTCGACCTTTTTAGTAAAGGTTTCTCATGATTTCTTTCCTTTGTCATATCTCTTATGCTTATTAGGATTTCCTATGCCATTGTGATGATCCCTTCGCTTATGTGAATCTCGTTTATCGAACCTTTGTATGTTGAATCTTGTCAGATTTGATTTGAATTTAAGATTATGAACTTGATTAGAACATTTGATTATGAACTTCCGCTTATGAATGCATGATATATGACCGAGATATGAACCTTTGACTTCGAACATTTGTTATGAACCCTTTCTCGATTTGTTGATGCGTTGTTTATCCGAAACTCTGCTTTAGTGAACCATGAAATATCCGATTTGGACTTTATGATATGAAACCTCGATATAAATATCTTGACCTTTATGATGAATTATGATCTCGTCATTTATGACAACTGCTTGACCTAAGTTAGTTTGACACCGAGCCATTATTTCACTAGTCATGGGGTTCCATATCCGTGTCGATGATGCACCTCGACATGACTCTAGGGCGTAGAGTGATGTTCGCCACGTCCTTTCATTATCTGCTTATTGATAGTATGGCCACTATCATCCATTTGGGGCGTATGGATGCATCCTAGATCCGATCCGTTATCCGATATGATTTGTCCGGTGAATGATGTCGCAGTGCATACGCGTCTTCACAAATTCGGGAGCTAGCTACTCCATTTGTTATTGAGGTCTCCCTCATATTATATAAGGTATTCCGAGGTCACCCTCCGAATAAGAAAGTTACTCGATATGATATGTTCGGGCTAGTGGTAGATAACTAAATCAGATATGTTATTTCGTGTTAGATATTCGTGTATGATTCCGTATTTGTCAATGTTTCCATTTACATACCGAATTATTATATGTTTATTGAATGTGTTTATGCTTTGACATGTTTATGTGACTCTTGCTTGCCATGCTAGGATATGATTGATATGCTTAAATGTGATTCGCATGTTGTCATCTCGATTATATGTTAGTTTACCGTTATGTGACCTTGTTGATCCGTATGATGATTATGCTAGTGTATAATTGATTGTTCGTAAGTTCATTATGTATAATTGTTCGATAATTCGTGAACTTTGATTATCCGTTGGTGTTCGTATTCCGCTATGTTGGATCCGTCATGTTTAAATTCGCTATACTAAAGTTTGATCCGGGAAATGGTTTAACTTATGATATCCGACTTGATGACTTGCTAATTGCTATGCTATGTCTTTTTCTTATTTAGTTATAGTTTTCCTACAATGTTTTCTATTTGCATGTGTGACCGCCACGCTTGATCGCTATTGTTCCATTGCTACGATATTGGATAAGTGTGTTAAATGTAGATTAATTGACTTGTGTAAAGGACATTTTTACTTCTAGTAGTTGTTTCGCTAGCTTTCGGTATTTCGTTTGACTTATATGTACTTAAATTGTCTCGATTCATTAATTGCCTGCTGATTATGATGTGCTTCATTTGGTCATCAATATGCTATGTGTTTGTTCTTAATTGTTGTTTGTTCTTCCGGATTTACGATATTTGTGTTTCCAGAATCCTCAATGATTCGTCATTCTCATTTCGTTGTGATTTCGTTATTTATATCTTGTTCGGTTTAGTTTTTGTTTTGTTATATCTGCTCACTAGGCTTTGTAAGCTCAAATTAGATTTTCTTTTCTGCGCGGTATTAAGCATTCAAGATGAGCTTATGGGATAGCCGATCCGGGTTGAGAGTATAGTCGAGAGCAAGATTTGAAAATAGGGATCTTAGGTTTATTTTGATTATTAAGTTATTTATATTTTCTTCTGTAAGTTTATGTAAAGGCTTCCGCTTTTGTATAGTACTTAAGGTTCTGATATGAAACCGTATTTGTGATATCTTTACCCTTGTCGGGTTGGGGTGTTACAATTATGGTATCAGAGCTCTAGGTTTTAGGACCCTTAGAGCTTAGGCTATGACCGTGAGGATTGGGTAGACATTAGGTTTCCGCCTGCTCGTATATCTTCGATTCCTTTTGACCGCCGCTCGATTTGACTTGATATTCTTTTGTCTTCACCGAGTTGGCCTCCTCTTTTCGCATCGAATTTTATTATTTTGTCTTCGCACATCCGCTTGTCGATCGTCATATGGAGACTACCCGCGAGCCGAAGATGATGGTGCCGAACCCGTGTTGCCGCAATGATCTCGAGCCGGAGAGGTTCGTGAAGCGAAGCCACACCGATTGCCGTCTTCTTGGAGACATCGGATGTCTTGGAGGAAGTCGGACGATCAACCAAAGACGCAAAAGACGGAGACAAGAATCAACCGGTGGTGAAAAGGTTCATTTGCTTCATATGATTTGGGCGCGACTTATGTTACTCGATTCGCTTGCCATGCGTTTTGAGGCGGTTTGATATTACGTTAAGTGATTCCGATCGGTATTGCGTTTTTTGATTCGCTCGAACTCGGTTTGAATCGTGAAGTTTTATCGCTTAGCATTCGGTATATCTCGCTTTTCTTTTTGGACCGACAAGAATGAGTCATGAGGAACCGCTTTATGCAAGTTGGTGGCCTCGTTTGTTTGGTAATATGGTAAGTTGTGTGATGTAATATATGTGGTATGTATGTGATCCGCCTGTTTCAAAGATATGTTGCTTGTTATATGTATGTGATATGTTTTGTTTTGATATTAGTTATGTGGGTTGTCATGACCCGAGATGTAATATGATGATAATAAGGACTTGTTATGTGATGCAAGTATTATGACGCCCGATCAACGTGATAATACCGAGATCATATAATTTGAACTTATTGAAATCATATGACGTCTGGGAAATGCCCGTGGTTGATACGTGAATGGACTTTGACTTGTATCTCGTTATTTGTCGCTCCTCATGTTCGATTGAAATTTTGTACCTCTTTGCGAGATTCTCATTGACAAGCGTTATATATAAGTTTTGTACGCTTGGAATCCAAATCGTTATGATCCGTGTGAACCTATAGATTGCTATGTCGCCCTAAGTTTGTATGTCTCCACGTATTTGCGATTAGTAAGACCGTTATGATTCGCCTGCCTATGCATATGTTGTTTTCATCATTAGATACCGAATAAGTTAGAGTGTGTTGTTTGATTTTACGCATCTCATCTCGTTATCCGCCATTACTTTGATAAGTATAAGTATGAATGTTCGACAAGAATCTGCTTGTTCTAAAATAAGTTTCGCTTGCTCTATTCCTTGAAATTCAAGTCCGATTCGCTTTACGCTCGTTCGTCTTGTTCAATTTCGAGGACTAAATTTTCTTTTTAGAAGGAAGAGTTGTAAAACCCTAAAAATACGAAAAGTGCTACAAGACTATTTTACCCTTAAAATAGTCAAGATTATAAAATACGAAACATAATTAACGCTCATTTAACGAAATTTAAAAATCTAACTTATGAATATTTAAAACCTAACGAATATATTTAAGAAATCGACATTGTATGACTAAAAGTTAAACGTCACAGAAAATAGTTGGGCTGCCTCGTTTGGGCCTCGCCTTTCGCTTATTTGTGATCCGATGGGCGTGTTATTTGAGCCGTGAGCCCTAGACTTGGGCCGTATGGTTGTCCGGTTGGACTATTGAGCCGAGAGCCCAACATGCGTGTCTTTTGTTCGGTTGGGTTAAGTCGAAGCCCACACATCAAACCCATATCCGATCGGTACCACATATATATACAAACACTTAACACAAAATTTGGAACCCTAATATTGCAAGTTTCGGTATTCCTTTGCCTCCCTTTTTCTCTTTTTCTCTCGGTCGATTGCTGCCATTCTTGGTGTCAAGGGTTTGATTCCAACGCGACCAGCTAAGGTATAATCAAGTACTTCTCGTCTTGTTTTTGATACATGTAACGTTAACATATATGTTTGTATTGGTAAGGTATGAATCGGACCTTATATATTTGAGCCGCATGCATTGAATTGACATATATATGAATCGGTTAAGGTATAACATGCAAACGTTAAGTATGTAATGTACGTGAAGTGGTATGAGATACGTAAAACATGTATAGCAGAAACATATGTATATAGCCGAACCATATGAATGTTTGTAACCATGCGTTTAAATAAGTAAGGAACATGCAAAACATAAACCCTAAGTTGTGTGTGAGTCGAGCCATGCATAACCAAACCATATGATGTATAAACCGTGTATCATGCGTGTGTGTTGTGAGTCAAGTAAGCTCGTCGATATATAAACATATTACGTGTTCATGCCCTTTTCGAAACTATGTGCATGTGTGTGTCGATGTGTGTATAAGTCGGATAGTGAGTAACTTGTGTTGTCACATGAAATCATAAACGTGCATGGGTATAAGAGTTGACGTATTATATGTGTATAAGTAACGTATGGTTAAAGTCATGAAGGTGTTGAGTAAATAAACATGTAGCTTATTTGGTCTCGTTAAAGCTAGAAGTCGAGTGCATGCATGTATGAAACAAGAGTTAATGAGTTGTGTAAGTCGATTTACGTATGAGTAAGTGTTTGCATGTGTGTGTGCGGGCATGGTGAAGCAAGAAAAGAAAGGTTGTTTCCATACGTGCTAGGTCAAAGTAATGAGTCATTAAAAGACGTAACATGTAAAGTAAATGCGCATTAATATGATATTAAAAGAATGGGAAAACCCTAAAACATTGTAATTCTGTCCGTCACTAAGAATAAGAATATACTTACAACTCTAAGAGTGTGAATGCGATAAATCCGTTATAACTTTAATGATGCTATTAAGTATTAAATAAATCATAATCCGTGTAGATTCGTTGGAGGAGACGCGACGTTGTATCTTCGTGTTCTTACATTCGCTTTGCTTTTCTCTCATTTGCGTTAAAGTACGATATTTCGACCTTTTTAGTAAAGGTTTCTCATGATTTCTTTCCTTTGTCATATCTCTTATGCTTATTAGGATTTCCTATGCCATTGTGATGATCCCTTCATTATGTGAATCTCTGTTTGTCTCGAACCTTTGTATGTTGAATCTTGTCAGATCGATTTGAATTTAAGATTATGAACTTCGATTAGAACATTTGATTATGAACTTCCGCTTATGAATGCATGATATATGACCGAGATATGAACCTTTGACTTCAACATTTGTTATGAACCCTTTCGATTTGTTGATCCGTTGTTTATCCGAAACTCTGTTTAGTGAACCATGAAATATCGATTTGGACTTTATGATATGAAACCTCGATATAAATATCTGTCTGACCTTTATGATGAATTATGATCTCGTCATTTATGACAACTGCTTGACCTAAGTTAGTTTGACACCCGAGCCATTATTTCACTAGTCATGGGGTTCCATATCCGTGTCGTTGATGCACCTCGACATGACTCTAGGGCGTAGAGTGATGTTCGCCACGTCCCTTCTCATATCTCGCTTATTGATAGTATGGCCACTATCTCGTCTGCTGGGGCGATGGATGCATCCTAGATCCGATCGTTATCCGATATGATTTGTCCGGTGAATGATGTCGTGTGTAATCGCTGCCTTCACAAATTCGGAGCTAGCTACTCCATTTGTTATTGAGGTCTCCCTCATATTATATAAGGTATTCGAGGTCACCTCCAATAAGAAAGTTACTCGATATGATATGTTCGGGCTAGTGGTAGATAACTAAACTCAGATATGTTATTTCGTGTTAGATATTCGTGTATGATTCCGTATTTGTCAATGTTTCCATTTACATACCGAATTATTATATGTTTATTGAATGTGTTTATGCTTTGACATGTTTATGTGACTCACCGCTTGCCATGCTAGGATATGATTGATATGCTTAAATGTGATTCGCATGTTGTCATCGATTATATGTTAGTTTACCGTTATGTGACCTTGTTGATCCGTATGATGATTATGCTAGTGTATAATTGATTGTTCTGTAAGTTCATTATGTATAATTGTTCGGATAATTCGTGAACTTTGATTATCCGTTGGTGTTCGATGTCCGCTATGTTGGATCCGCTCATGTTTAAATTCTGTCTATACTAAAGTTTGATCCGGGAAATGGTTTAACTTATGATATCCGACTTGATGACTTGCTAATTGCTATGCTATGTCTTTTGCTTATTTAGTTATAGTTTTCCTACAATGTTTTCTATTTGCATGTGTGATCGCCACGCTTGATCGCTATTGTTCCTACTGCTACGATATTGGATAAGTGTGTTAAATGTAGATTAATTGACTTGTGTAAAGGACATGTTTACTTCTAGTAGTTGTTTCGCTAGCTTTCGGTATTTCGTTTGACTTATATGTACTTAAATTGTCTCGATTCATTAATTGCACTGTTGATTATGATGTGCTTCATTTGGTCATCAATATGCTATGTGTTTGTTCTTAATTGTTGTTTGTTCTTCCGGATTTTTGTATATTTGTGTTTCCGCAGAATCCTCAATGATTCGTCATTCTCATTTCGTTGTGATTTCGTTATTTATATCTTGTTCGTTTAGTTTTTGTTTTGTTATATCTGCTCACTGGCTTTGTAAGCTCACCAGCATTTTCTTTTCCGGCAGTATTAAGCATTCAAGATGAGCTTATGGGATAGCCGATCCGGGTTGAGAGTAGAATGAGAGCAAGATTTGAAAATAGGGATCTTAGATTTATTTTGATTATTAAGTTATTTATATTTTCTTCTGTAAGTTTATGTAAAGGCTTCCGCTTTTGTATAGTACTTAAGGTTCTGATATGAAACCGTATTTGTGATATCTTTACCCTTGTCGGGTTGGGGTGTTACAGGGTTAGTGTAACCTGTCATGTTATGTTCTCAAGAAGGAGATCCAACCATATATTTATAGGGCATGGATTAGGGTTTTGGTGTAGAGCGGTCATTGTCACGGGCTCGACCCATTCTGCCCAAATCGGACTATACGTCCACAAACGGGTTTTCAAAATTCTCAACTTGTTATGGATAAATATAGAATGGATGTCCATATCTCTTATTCTTAGTAGTTATCTTAATTAGAATAATGTATCTTGTGGAATACTCCACCTTTGTAACTATATATACATGACTCCTTTGAGAGATGAATAATATAATTCTTCCTTTGCATCTATCTTCTTGTTGTTCTTGTTATTCTCTTCTTATTAGTTTTACAACACGTTATCAGCACGCTCTACAATAGTTACGTTGGCCACGCTAGGTATAAAAGGGATAGTACTGAATTCTAAAGCTACGAATCATACTTGAGGTAACAACTTATAATCCTATTATTTAATTATATGTTGATCTATAATTGCTTTTATATATGTTCAACTAGATTTTAAAGCATGCGATTATGTAATTTATTCATTATTTATTGGGTCCAAAACCAATCGGTCTGAATTGATTTATCACTGTATGGTTGGTCCTATGAAAACAAAATCATGTATACAAGTATACGATTGTACCATATATGTAAAACTTATACTATTAAATACAAGTATACAAACATACAATTGGGACTTTTTACTTTTCATTGTAATTACTCAAGTGGTGCACACTCAGGCAACATACGTTTATTTGTTATATAGATAATAGTAATTGATTTTGAAATCGTGATCACATATTATATGTCAATACATTACGTGTCGTTTTACCTGTCATCATGTTATTTGATTATGTATTAATTAGATTTGTCTATAGGGGCAATGATTTACTTGTGGCATCTAAATCTATCATTTGTATACTTATAAGGTTACCATTAATTTTGTTTCGTATTGATATTATGGTTGTATTCTATCAAAGATTACTTTGTATCAATGTATCTGATCTTTCCAAAGTCTATATATTTTGTTTCCTCTGCTGGTGAGTAATCAACTACATACACTACTGTACAAATTTGATTAAGCGCCCCCAGTGATAATGCGTATTATATAAGAAAAACGGACTATAAATAATGATATTTTATGTCACCTATCATATCTATAATTAGTAAATCAAAACTATTTAGGTTTTGATAAAGTAGATGATAGCTAGGTAGATTTATCTATGATTTATGGCATTAGCCGCATTATGCGTTACAGTTTTTTTTTCTTTGTTTAATGCTTGTGTGTGACGTGGTTCTATCCGTCGTATAATAATCAGTTGTGATTATAAAATTTGTAGACGTAAAAAAAATATAACCTTATCTAATAGATATTATTTGGTTTAAAAGCTTTGATACGGAAAAATGTTACTGATTCATGGCTACGTGAAATTGTATGCGGTGGAATTATTTTGCTTGTGTCTAGGACACTTATCTAGCAATATTTAATTGACTTATAAAGCTTGAAACCAAAAGCCATATATGTCTAAATTATTTGATATTGTGATGACTAGATAACATAGTGTTTGCTAAAGAATTTTCTTAAGGTATTGAAGATAAAATTGCGTTTTGGTCTTGTCAACAATTTTATATGATCATGTGTCGTGTGCAGTTTATATGCAAACTAAGGTAGAAATTTTTGGAAATTATATGCATTTGTTGAAGCCTTTGTCTATTTGTTTGGTAGCCATTGCTTAATGAGAAAGATAAAATAATATAAAATATACTCGACAACTTAGAAGGATTATATAAGTTAGTATGGCAGCAACATGGGTATGGTATTACAAAATATGCTTTAAATGCTATATTTGAATTTGTTAATGTTAGCTGCTACTTCGTATATAATATATTATAAGTGTAGTATTATTTGACGTTGGATTTGTGCGTAATTTGGATTTAAATACAGTAATTCCTTGTGCCTACGGATGCTAAAGTTTGGTTAAACAATTTTGTCAGTATAGATTATGTTCAAGTAAAGTTTACATTAAAAGACTTACCAGTATACATGGAATAAACTTTGACACATTTATTATAGTGCCTAAAGTTAGTTATAATCCTTTATATAAATCTCATTATGAATAAAGGATCGTTGCCACATTAATTATGAATATATCGAGTAGATTCAAATTGAATATAAGAATTTATTTTAGTTGGCTCAAATTATGCCATTGAGCTTAAATATATGTATGACTTATATAGAGTGTAATATTTGTTTGAGAGACTTGAATAATTAATTAATGGCTATGTGTTGAGCAAATTTAGTAGCTTCATTGTTATAAAGTTGTTTCTAGCCGATGTGAATATTAAATTAAACTGTGTGAAATACACAAACGAGCTAATCAAAGATATATAATTCGACTTTTATATAAAAAGATGCAGTTGAAGCACATGTGGTCATAAAGTATAAGTTTATGAGCCAAGACTGTTGTATTAATTGGCATGACCGGTTGAACCATCCCGAGTCAATAATGATGTGAAATGTATAAAAGAACCATGGGTTCTTCAAGGTTGAGTTGTATGTTCTTATTGTTCTCAATGGAAGTTAATTGTTCATCTATCACCACCAAACTAAAGTAAGGATTATGTCCTATAAAGTTTTGGAAAGAATATGACGGGGATGTATGTAGGCCTATACATCCGCCCATGTGAATCATTTTGAGTTTTAAAATCGATGCATCGTCAAAATGATCATTAAAGACGCAACTTAAGGTTAGCGTGATGAATGGCTCGTCTTATAAAATGCGAGCATGGTTTTCCAAATTGTATCTTTGGAAATTGTGGTGAGTACTTCCATATGTTGGGCAATTATTGGAATAAGTGTCGAACTTAAAAGTAGCCCATGTTCGTACGCGAATTGCTTTTGTTGAAACGTTCATAAAACGTTTTCAGTTTATTGCAAAGCCAATAATTATGAGAAAAAAAAAATCTTATATTATGGGGCATGTTACAAAATATGAATTCGCATCATGCCAACAAGATTAATGAATACTCCCCAATAAAATGGTTTATGGTCACGAACCATATGTTTCCCATTAAAGTTTATGTAAATGTGCGAAACTTGTATTGAAAATCCACCACAACGCACAACAATGGGATGTTGTAATTGATAATTCATTTAGGGGGAGAATGAGCAGCAAGAGATATGGAATGAACTATAATATAAATGTTGATCCTCATACCAATGAATATGAACTTGAAGGGACAATTTACATTCCAGTTTCAGTGATTGCCAGACTTGTTTAGTGACATAAAGAAGCGACTAGATCATATATACGCTGCTAGTGCTCCAATTATAATGTATGTCCCAAAATGAAAACCAATGATTGGTAGTAAGTCTATGGCACGTCTGCAATGTGATAGACTAATCGATTCCAAATAAAAGTCCTCGAATGAATAGATAAAATGGAGCAAGAAAACTTAGATGGTCTAATCGAGGTAATAAAGACCCCATAATAATTCTCCTATAGAGACACTAGACATGAAGGTAATTGAAAAACCCCGGGTACTTGAAAAACTATGAGATATCAATAAATGATATATTGCAATGTCTAGTAAAGTGTGGAATCGAAAATATAAATGAATCGACGTCGATGGTGATATTGTATACAATAATACATATAGTAATGATTATGTAAATAAAGAAGATAGCGCTATAATCATGGTGAGGATCATGGAAGCATACCTGCAGGAAGTGCAAATGTATAAATGAATGGCCAAAAGAAGTAAAGACGCAAAGAACTAATGAAAGATTAAAATTCTTGTGACGAGACATGGTTAGTGGGCCTTGAAGTCCGTACATATGAATGTGTAAAATTATTGGATATGCATTGGTCATTATGAGATAGCGAAATTAAAGTATTGAAACTATTATATTTAAGGCATAAATGATTGCACACAAATATTTTCGCAAAGACTTTGCATATAGAGACTTGATCTCATGTGGTGGATCCAATAATCAATTTAATATTTATAAGTCTGGCAATATAATAAGTAATTGATATGCGTCTAAAAGATAAATGAATAGAGCTCATACAAGATTTTATTATCGGATGTAAAATGCATGAAGAATGCTAGTGATTTTTAATGCTTAAAGCATATAAGAGAAGTTCTCGAGAACACTACTTGATTGTATTGAATTAATCATGTTTGTGACATACATTTAATAATTGCCTTAGTGTATAGTATTGTGCCAAATAAAGAATTATATTTGCCAATGAAACTTTATAAAGAGATCTAGATTTGAATATTGTTTGAGTTTCATGCAGTTTGAATTATGATTATAAAGGCAAATGAATGCATAGAAGTTGAATTTGAAACAAAAGACATATTTTGTCTTAGCTTATAATTGAACATCTAAAGGATGAAATATGTGTACATCATGAAAACAAGATGTTAACTATCCTCATATGGATAAACGACGCACATGTTTATGAAGCCACATGATGTGGAAAAGGCCCCCTTGATGTATAAAGATGATGATCGCAATATCGATTTAGAAGTGTCATATTAAAATTTATATGAAATATTTATGATTCTCGCCAATGGTCAGACATGATATAATATGTCATTTGAATTAATTGTGTTTGCAATGAATGACTTAGGAAGTACGATGATGTACTTGAATGCGATGTATGACGTATGTTAATCTTTAAAAATGGATATGCGAACAACATGTAGAGAATATATATTCATGTGATTCTATCAAGACACTTTAATATGCATTTCATCGACTCAAGGAGCTTAAGTGATGTGATCATCGGGGAGAAAAGATACGATTGCACTCTTTTTCCTTGACCATGGTTTTGTCCCACGTGGTTTTCCGCAAGGTTTTTAATGAGGCAATATCCCTGCGTATAAAGGAGTTATGTACTCTTTTCCTTCACTAGATTTTGTCCCACGGGTTTTATCTAGTAAGGTTTTAACGAGACATAATCCTCAAATGGACATCCAGGGGAGTGTTATGGATAAATATAGAATGGATGTCCATATCTCTTATTCTTAGTAGTTATCTTAATTAGAATAATGTATCTTGTGGAATACTCCACCTTTGTAACTATATATACATGACTCCTTTGAGAGATGAATAATATAATTCTTCCTTTGCATCTATCTTCTTGTTGTTCTTGTTATTCTCTTCTTATTAGTTTTACAACACAACTCTTCTTCTCTCTTTTTTTACTACAACTACGCTACCTAAGCAATGGCAAACACCCTCTCCTCTTAGAATGCATTTATTTCTAGAAAACAGGCAAAAAAAGGTAAGATGATGAAAGACAAAGGGAGCAATATGTAAAATGAAAGACAGTATGTCTCATATATTCAGAGCATTAAGTTTTCCGTTAAGTTTCCGTTAGGGTTTCAGGTAACAACAACTCTTGTTCTTATTTTCTTAAGATCACCCATTGTTGTTTTAGTTATTTACTGAGTGTGGTTGAAAAACAAATCGTAGTAATATTTTTAGAAATGCCACGTCATCATCCTTGTTTTACGCATATAGTGGGCTAGCGGCGCAACTTGTTGCTTCGTTTGCTTGCACTTCTATGTAAACTGCTTAGGTCCAAGTACCCAACTAACTTTTTTGAAAAATCTTGGCTTATTGAACTTTTGAAAACCTCATAAACTCCAAAATTTTGGATTATAAGCTTAACAATGTGAGATTATGGCTTATTGAAGTTTATAAGGTCCAAGTGTATAAGCTCGTAAGGCGAAAAATTTGAGCTTATGAGCTTTTAAAAAGTAAAATAAGCTCGTAAGCCGGCCGATTAAGCTTAAAAAAACACCCCCTATGGCATGATAAGCTTATATAAGCGGAAAAAAAGTTCAAAATAAGCTACAAAAAGTGAGCTTATATGAAATATAAGCCGAAACCACATAAGAGATAAACGCCCGGTATATAAGCTGAAACACACACCCCCTTTTTTTAAGGTCAGTAAATTTTAAGCCATTGTTTGTTTGTTTAAGGGGTGTTTGAATAAGGCTCGGTAGTGATAGAATTGTTGGTTGTTTATTGTTTGTTAGTGAAAACATATTTGTTGAAATAATCAGAATATTCAGAAAATCCTTGAAAAAGTGATGTTAATGATTATTTTATTGCTGTTAGATGTCGGACTTAAACTCAGTTGAAGTTGATCAAGAAAAAACGGCAAAAAATAAATGTAACAAGAACAACAGGAAAGAACCAAAAGCAAAACGGCAAAGAACAGGTACAACCAAAACTTCATCTATTAAAGTGCAAACCATACTTAGCGGAACTACGTACAGGTCAAACTCAAATTACATTTGAACATGATGATGTTAACAAAATGATGCGAAATTTGATCAAAAAAAGAGTAACAAAGCTTTAGCACAAATGATTATAGTCGATGAGCTCCTTTTTAGTTTTGTTGAGGGTGGAGGAACAATAAACAAAGGCTGGTTAATCTTAAGGTATTATAGGTTTAAATCGTTAGTCTGTTATCCCATCTGCATAAATTAGGTCTCAAGAGGCTGATATGAAATGGTTTGTTGCTGTTGTGATGAAGTTAGCTTATTTACTTGTGCTTTGTATCTTCATTGTCGATGATTATGTTACGTAGTTAGGGTTCAAATTGACGCATTTTAGATTTAGATCGTTAGTTTTAAGGTTTTGTGATCTAGATCGTCTATGTTTAAGGTTTTGTTATCGGATCTGAAGGTTTTGGAGGTTGTTATTAGTGAAATGATTGTTTACCTGACTGTTAGATCTTGGCATTTAGTTATGCAGTTGTGAGCACTTCTACTCACTAGATCTATTATGCGATATTGCATCTAGGAGATTGTTCTGTTTTTATGTTTGTACTTGAGTTATTAGTCTTTAACGGCATTCTTTTGTAATAAGTGATCAAACTACACAAAAGAATATGCTCACAGGTCACAGCTACGTGCACTTTGATGCAATTTGTTTGGTTAAGCGGACTAATGCTAAAGCTTAAATTTGGTTTTTTTTAGATTTCGATGTTTTATACGCCTAGCTTGTGTCTAAACAGCTATACAAATATTTATGGTAAACAAGTGTAGCTTTACCAATGTAGGCTGGCTATATTTGGTCAAAATGTCAAATAGTTGATCGGGATCTTTTTTTTACTAAGTTGTCTGTTCGTGTTATATTTTGATATCTAGGAGATATACGAGTTGGTGTTTTTCTTTGATCAGATCACATGATTGTTGTTGAGTCATCATTTTGCCTATTTTGGCGATTTTAGGATCAAATAGTTTATAGTTACGATCTGCAGCTGTTATCTTGTATTTGTTTCTTTAAAATCTATAAAGTTCCATTAACGGTTGACTTTGTCTCTAGATATCAATCAGAGGGTGCTTACCAATCCTTTCAGAAGGCTTTCTACCGAGAAAGAGATGAGTATTTCGATGGTGGGTCTCGATGGAGCTGGTAAAACTACCATCTTGTACAAGCTCGGCGAGGACAAGGTTGAGAAAACCTCTGCTGAAGGTACTCCATTCTCTCTATTTGTTATTCCTATATACTAAAATGTATTTAGTAAGTAGAGGTGGCAAAACGGGCGGGCCGGGCGGGCATGGGCTACGGACCAAATGGGCTATGGGCTAAACGGGCGCGGGCTAAACGGGCGCGGGCTAAACGGGCACGGGCTAAACGGGTACGGGCCAAACGGGCTCATGTTATAAAAAAACGCTTTTAAAAAGACCAAAAACGACAAAATAAATTCCTCGAACGTAACATCTCATTTATATTTAAAAAATTAAATATAAGTTTTTCTTAAAAAACAATATAATGTTTGAGAAAAACATGTGCCCGTTATGCCCATTTAACTTCCAAATGGGCAATATATGTCCATTTCAAAAAAAGGAGGGGGCCCAAATATGCCCAAATCTTTTAAAAGTTTGCCCATTTAGCCCATTTTTTTGATTTTGGGCACAAATTGCTGCCTCTATTAGTAACGAATATGGAAGTCAATGGTTCATATTGTTTATTGTGGTTATATATCCATGTTGGCATTACTTGACTTCCTTTAAAGAAGATGAAATCCTCTTTATGGTGTGTGATTCAACTTCAGGATGTGTATTTAGCTTATCAATAACATTGGTGACTGCTGCTTTAGTTTCGATTGGCTATTAAATCACAATTACCAAGATGTGTATTTAGCTTCATTCGATTTTTATTTTGTTTGTGCAGGATGTCATATGGAGACTCTTGTGTACGATAACATCACCCTCAATGCGTGGGATGTTAGTGGCGCACATAAGGTACAGACGTTTTTTTGTTTTACATCTTCTGAGTACGAATACGGTTCACTTCGCATCTATGCCAAGGGAAAATTGCAGTGGGATGGATGTACTGTGAAGATACAACTTAGTGTTAATGAAATAACTGGTGTACGTCAATGTATTATATGTGCAGACACGGTTGCAAGGGATCCATTTCAAGGACACAAAGGGTCTCATCTTTGTGGTTGACAGCACTGCTAGGGATAAACTAGATCGGGCAAGACGTGAGCTGCACATGTTGTTGAATGAGGTAAATATTTGTGTTGAACGATATTCTAACACCATCAATTTAAATGAGTTGATGCATAATATATTTAGTAGAATACTAAATTTTACATGTGTGTATTTATATACTATCACTTATGGTGATGCTTACCAAGCTATAAGCTATTTATTTGTTACTGTACAAAACGTCCAAACTACCAATCTCCACTGTAGAGGTGGCAAAATGGTGGGCAAACGGGTCATTTTAGTAAATTCAAAATGGGTTGTGCTGGGTTGACCTGTGACAATACAATCTTTCACGATTCAGAATGGGTCGTGCTGGGCTGGCCGGAAATAAAGAGTTGCTTTGTGTAACATTTGATCCTTTTTCCTCTTAAACTTAAAAAGTCGACATGATAATTGATACATACTACTTGCATATGTCCCCCTTTTAGAGCATGTGACCCGTGCTTCATTTATATGTTAATGCTCTTACCAGTTTTATTCTTTTTCTTAAATCAGTTTTGTCAGTATCGCTTTTACTTAAATGGTGTCTCGAGAAAACTTTTTCCCTGCAATTCACTTGTACCTTTTGAATCAGAAGTTATAGATTGCTTCAATATTTTCACCTAAAGTGCTGTTTTGCCTGCACCACTGCATATCACATCTCTTGATCTCTTATGCTGTATTGATTGTAAATGAAACTACTGTGTGCTGCCAACAACATGATTCAGTTTCGTAAACATTCCCTTATATGTCTTTACATTTTTTTGCAAAATGTTTTATGGTAAGAATTATTCAAAGCTTGGCCTCATTAGCTATGGTCTGATCTGAAAAATATTTTATTTCATTGTAGCACCTGCACAATTTGTTTCCTAATGAGAGCAATGTATATACTACTTTACTGTAGGATTTACTTAAGGATGTGGTTCTTCTTGTATTTGCCAACAAACAAGATGTGCCTAAACGAATGAATGAAGCTGAGATTACTGAAATGCTCGGCCTTTCCTCCCCCATCCCACAACTCCACTGGTAATGTCTCTCTTAAAGTTTTATTTATTTTTTCAATATAAGATGTTTTGAATATTGCCGGGTATAACCAGTGAACCCATGACCGGTAGTAGAATTCGTTAGTGAATGGGGAGACCAATGTTGGGGAAGAGGAAGAAGGAATAGATAGAGAATAGAGAAGAACAAAGAAGATGAAAATAGTATATATTGGAGACTGGTCCAACGGGTTTAGTCAGTGAACCGATACTCATCAGATTGATGTCTGCTCCAGTTTTAAAACATTAGATATGTGGTCACATTGTAACCTTTATGGAACCAAAACAGTTAGCTTAAGTCCTCGGATTGGGGCTGATTAGGACAAATTGTATGGATGATACTCATACTAGGGCTGGCTAGGCATCGTCAAGGATAAGATGAAAATCTTGATCAAGGACTAGGTACCCTTTTAGGAAAAAGACTGTTACACGTAGGCTGAGGATCTTGTCTATCAATCAATAACTGTCTTTCTTTTCTCTGAAAGGGAGTTTAATGCTCAAATGCTGTCATATCTGATCCTTAGTGAGGCCTAACCAGTTTCACTTCGAGTCCTTATCCAGACCGGTTTTGTCCCGATTTCACGACTTCAAACAATTGTGAATTTTGGGTTAGGAGCATTGCCTGCTACAGATAGAGGTGGCAAAATGGGTCATTTCATTGGCAAACTATTTTGTTGAGTTTTGAAATAGTTATTAAATCACAATAATAATAATAATAATCTTTTATTAGTAGAGTGATTTAGGAGATTTTATGCAATTTGATGACTCTTTTACTTCATTAAGACTTACATTACAATTTCTTCAACAACATTTTGCGAACCAAACAGACCCTTTCGATCAAGTTAGACCAATCTGTTTTATAAATTGTTTTTTTCTTTTTAACTAATAATTGTTGCAGACTACTTATATTTATAATTTTCAGTTTTTATAGTTTGACTTGGTTTTGATAACATTGTAAGCTGATTGATTTTGTTTTACAGTCGCGTCCAGATCACATGTGCTACTTCTGGTGAAGGACTTTACGAGGGGCTGGACTGGCTCTCCAGAAAAATCGAGTACACCTGTGCTACTTCTGGTGAAGGAGTTAACAAGGGACTGAACTTGCTCAGAAACATGAGAGATACGAAGGCAAGTACTCTGCATCTTTTATCAAAACTTATATTAGAAATGGTGCATAATATTGCATCAGTTTGATCAGAATTGCTCTTTTTTTTTTTGACCTTATTCTTATTAGGATTTTCTTGTCTTGTTAGCATGTTATAAAAAAGTCAAGTGTGTTTTCCTAATGCTGATCACTTGTTAAAAGGATTATGATTTTATTGGAAAAAGGTTGAAAGTTGATTAATGGTGAATTAACTTGACCAGATCTGTTTCATTGTGTATATAAAAGTGTCTGTGTTAAGCTGCTATTTATGGAGTAACATGTTTGTTTTACGACATCTGCTCTTATTTACAATCTCGTGTTTGTGTTTTTCTCTTTTATCAGGAGTATTTTTATCGGAAGTATAACGATCTTCCCATTGGTCGTTTTTTCAACCCGAGCGATGAAGAATTAATCGATTTTCTTGTTCGATTAAATAATGGAAATGATATTTCTCCTGACAGAGTGAACCGAGTAAATCTCTTCCGCAATCATCCGCTATAATAATCAGTAAGTATCGGTTATTAATTAAATTAAATTGTATATATACCATAAGTAAGTTGTTGAATACTATTTTTATTTCTAATAATATCATCAGAAAGTCACTATCTCCATCAGTACATACTTGACACACGCAAGTACTACTTGTTTTACTGCAAAGTACCTGCTGATGCAAAATATAGTCTAAAGGGGTATCACCATTTCCGAGATCGAGCGAAGGGTGTCTGGCAAACAACCAGGAAGTCTTTCATCTTCCGTTGCAACCTTTTGGACAAAACAACACGATATGGAGAACGACAAAGATTCCGCTACAAACCCGTGAATGAAACTACCAGTTCTTGGAGGATGGTTATGTATGGCCTTCCAGACTTCCCGCGCCAGCAAGGCCTTCCAAACGCTCCGCCCACAGGTAATTGTAATTTCATTACTTAGTAATTGTATTACTTAGGATAATTAGCAAAGAGTTACAAAAATCGGGGTTGGGGATTGTATTAACAAAGGGTAAGATTGTAAGGCCACCGACCACTTGTGATATATCAATGGAGATGTCACCTACTACACATCTTGTTTTCCTGTACCACAAGTAGCAAGTGAACATGGTATTGTGTGCAGTGGTGGAACTTGAGTGATTTTTATAGGGCAGCGAAATCGTTAAATGTTAAAAATTTTGTTCCTGCATAAAATCTTTCTGACTTTTGCATTGTCGCATATAAAATAGAGATGAACGGTCACGATAAAGTAAAATCAGGAGCTGTATTGATAATCTTATACATGAAAATCAGGAGCTGTATATGCGAACAAAATTACTAAGCATATTTCATGAATAAAATAAGCATGTTTCAAACCTCATAAAATGCTGTTTAAAAAGGTCATGTAAAAGCTCACGTAACTTATTGGCTGTATATAGAGTATATCAGGCACACAAAAGTTGTTATGATTCAGTTTTGATAAGCAAAGTACCCTTAAAAGTTAAAGTATTTACACTTCTAGCCCCGACTTTTTTTTTTTTTTTTTTGGGAGGGGTATATGGCAAAGTGTGAGAATTACTACTAAAAGTTAAGTTAGAGCAAATTGGTGAGTATGTTGTATGGTGGAGATCCTGATGATAGTGGATACTTATTATTACTGTCATGTTTCAGGTACTTTAGTTATTATAACATCAATAAGTGATATAAGATTGTATGCTATAAAATTATGTTATCTTAACCCGATTGTTGTGTTTTATATATCAGGTAATTAGGATGTATTTAGTTAAAATTAAAATGGGGCTCATTATCTTAGTTAGATAATTTAAAATTTGGTTCACCTTCCTTTTGTTGGTGCTGAACGTTATTGCTTCAGCTTATGTGAATCTTCTGATTACAACTGTAATGCTACTTATATAGCTATTCCTTTTGTTAGCCCCTGTATTTAGCTATTCTGCATTTGATGATTCCGCCCTAGCTGTTGCTGCTTTGCAGATGCTGAAATCTCTCTGCTTAGACCTGTTTTTACCATATATACATAGGTCCAAAATATTAGTGTTACTACCCCTTTAATGGTCATACTCATGGCAGAACAGTTGTGAGTGCATATCTTGAGTCAACCCTTTTAATTCACTAGTCTGTCATTCATAAGTCGGCCCATGCTGCTGTAGTTAACAAGCCACACATGTCCTGAGTAACAGGCCCAATAACCCTTGTTACCATGTGTTTCCCTTCCTTATGTTGTAATCAGCCAACATCAATCTAAGCTACTACTTCTCGAATTAGATTATCCTTTATGTGAATTTTTCTATTAGTAATAATAGTTTTGTGGTGCAGTCAAAGAAGGTGATTTTGAAGGTTTATGAGAGTGCAAAATCAAAGAACGCTATAGCAGTTAAAAGCCTAGCCAACTTGGAGAAAGATGTACTCAAACATCTAACATGTTTTCTACAAACGTTGCAAAAATTGAGCTGTTGGAGACGGCTTTACGTGAAGAGAAGATGAAGCGTGATACCAATTGGCTTGGCTTAGGAGTCAAAACACGCCGTCTTATAAGAAAGGTGAAAAAGTATAGCCGTGAAGAGCATAAGGAGGCTGATGAAATTATGAGAAGAACAAGCAGAATACGTATTGCTAAAGCCATACTAAAAAATCGAAGTAAGCACACAAGAGATTGACTTTCTTTGGGGTTTGATCATTGTAAAAGTAATATAACTGAAATTCTGTTTTTGTAGCTGGAATTTTAAATGGTTATCATTGCAAGTATTTATATTGGGGCACTTTTTTAACATTGAGTCATATTGTCTTAAGTGATAAATCTTCAAAGTCCCCCAAAGCTATTATATTCAAAAAATTCTGATTATTATCAACATAAACTTAATCTACTTTTTCTTACTCATATCCAACACAAGAATTACACACCAGCGTGGCCCGTGTGATGCACGGGCTTTGATTACCATGAAGTAGCATCAATCTAGTAACGGTTAAGGTCATTGATTTTGCAAGGGTTATGCGTTATTATGCTTAGTTTCGATTCGAGGGTGCTCGACTGAATAAACGAATTTTGTTCAAGTAACTTTTTGTAAATAGACTTGTTTCAAGAAAAAAATATCAAATACATGAGTGACTTTCATCATCGTTACGCAAAACATGTTATTTCAAACACATAGTTTATACTACACAGAACTAAGGTATTTTTCTTTTGTCTCTTACACCAAAACTGATGTACCATCTTCGAGTCTTGTCTTTCATCTGTAACGATTGTTTCTCAGTCGATTTTGTTTTGAATACTTGGGTCATATACGTATGTATTAGAATATTTATAAAACGTGTTTGGTAAAAACAACTGAACATGCTAATTTAACATCTTTGTTTTTATTAATATATAAAAGTTACAAAATTGTCCATGCCTATTTTTTTAAATGTTCTTTATTCAATTTATGTATGGACTTTTTTCCAAATTATTAATACATGAGCTTGTAGACTAAAATTAAAAGTGAGATATTACAAAGCTATAATAAATGAATCCATTGGTTATTTAGTACTTAATATATTTGCCGCGGTAGCATTGCGTTGATGCTTAGAGCATCAGGTGTGGGAATATCGTGGCTCGCCGTGAGCCTAGCGGGCACCTCGTCGTCGGCCGCCGCCACACCGGGGTGGCTCGCCGCTGCTCGCCGTCGAAGACAAAATCGTGGGGACGACGAGGTAATGTTCTGACACAAAGTGATTTATACCGTTGTTTTTTCAATATATATGTGTTAATGCGTATGTGTGTGTTAATGTGTGTGTGTGTGCAGAAAAGATGAAGAAGACAACATTTTTTTATTTATTTTTTATTTATTTTATTTATTTATTTTTTTTCTCTCTCTCTCTCTTTTGGGTTGGGTTGGACTAATATTGGGGTGGTAATGTGGTATGTTTTCATATATTGTTGTATAAGTTTTAATTGTTATTTTTTTTTTAAAAAAAATTATAAAAAATGTTATTTATAACTTTTATAAAAAATGACTAGTAAAATGTTTAGGTTTCTTATTATTAGTATGTGTTGTATTTTTTTACCTCGAATCATTTTTTTTTACGTATCATATTTTTTTTTCTTATTATTATTGTGTTGTTAATGTATTTTAATTATTAATGAAATAAATTTAGTTTATATGAAATTTGAATAAAAAATAAAGTGGTAGTGGTGGGTCCCAAATGAAGAGGTTGAGGTTTGTTATGAGTGAGGAGGGGTTTGTTGTGGTTAGTTGTGGAAAAATGGGATCTTGATGTGGCTACCGGGTGGCACGACGACGAACCTAACCCTTGTTATGACACCTGATGCTCTTAGAAATTTCACATCAATTAGTCTTTGTAGCTATTACATTTCCGTACACTTCATCTTATTCGTCCAATTTGTTACACACCATATATACAAGGTTTGACATAACAAAGTAACAAAGTACATACACTTTTCTTATCTGATATATCAAGCTTTTGATCACAAAGCTTTCCTGAAAGTTTCGAAGACTTCCCTTTCCAAAAGAGCCCGCTTAAGTGCTTTTCTTGATGGTCTTGCATCAATGTCACGTCCAAAGAACTCATCTAAAATGGTCAAATGACGCGAAACTGTTGGATTTCATAAGTTCAAATGCTCTTCAATCCTTTATGTTTTATATAAGACAATTTATTTATTCTATGTATTTTTTAACAGCCATGTAATCAACAAATAAGGTTGCACAGAACATTAGGTTAGGATTGATGACATGTACTTTAGGTAGTTATCTATTATTTGGTCGTTTAGGCCAGTTTGTGACAGTTAACTATGAAGGGTTGTGTCTTATGGGTCAAAATGAACCATCGCACCCATTCATCATGCCTGTTCACAAACTATATATATGCATTGTATTGACAGTTATTTAACATTCAATATAACAGTTATTTTATTGTTACTTTTCCCTCCTTTTTTCCATATACTCTGCACTATTTCCCTACACAGATTACTACACTAATCTCACTCAATTCATACTGCACAATAAGGTTATGTCTTATACACATTTTGATACCAAATGGCCCATACTGTCTTACCCCTATGGAAGATCTGTTGGCACTGCTAAAATGTGGTATCAGAGCACAAAGCCATGGATATTCATGAACAACAAACTTCAAAGGGAATTCATACAAAACAAGTCAAGAGAGAAAGCAACACACGGTTTGGAAGATGCATTAGGCAAATTTCACAAGACTGTAAAGACATGTTGAAGAAAATACTACAGGACATTGAAAAATACAATCAGACACTTCCAAGGGTTTGATTTCAAACATGACTACTCAGTGATCAAGTCTCCAAGATCTGTTATATTTAGTGACAAATACGGAGTTAGGATGATCATGAGGTTTAATGAGATACACAAGTTCAAATGACGGTACTCTATAATGATTGAAGAAGCTTTGGATTACAGGTGAAAGAGTATAAGATCAAAATGAGACCGGGGAGGAGTACTATGTTCGGACGGACAAGGACGTGGAAATGAGCAAGGCATTTTGTTTGCTATCGTGAAGAGGCTCAAGACAAGGAGAATCTTCCACACTTGAAAGTTTTGTAGGTGGAAGAGTTCGCAAGGAAATTACAAACCGCTACAGAGAACCAAATGATCACCTAATCTGTAATAATTAGAACTCTTGTGTGGTGTATTGTTGTAAACTGTATATATATAAAAACTTTGCAGCGGATAGTAGTGTCATGATTGTGACTAGTAACCTCCCTCTCAAATTGAGGGGAGCACAATAATGTTTCTTATCATAAAATATTGAATCATACCACATTTTCTCTCAATTTTTTTCTAACATATTTAAATCACTTGAGATCCAAAATCTCAAAGGTTTTGAAAATTTTGATCGGGAGAGAGAATGCGATATAAATATGAAATATGATAAAATGTGATCTTTTACAACTCAAAGTGTAAGCTGCTCTCCCATATGCGCTAAACTTTTTCGTATATGCACATATTGAGGGGGAGCATTTCAAATTCCTCAAAACTATCGAGGTACAAAGGCATCAATATTTTTATTATATGTACCTCGATTGATTTTCAAGTGATTTCCTATGTGGAAGTACTTCAAAGACCGACCTTGTATTTAATTTATCAAGGTATAAGGATGATAAGGTTAGAAATCGTTCCCACGATCACGCTAGAGCCGGAGGGATCTACCCAAGGACAATCCACTAGATAGTGTAGAATTCTTAGGTATGATGAAAAAAGGATAAAAGTGAGAATAAGGAAAGAGTGTCGACTGAGATGGAGCTAGGACTGGAACAAACCCAACAAGGTTCTAGTGATGAAGTCCCGAAGCATCAAGGGGTTGAAGAATGAAAAGAAATGTAGAGTGAAAGGGTTAAAAGAAATAGCCTCCAATAATTCAACCTTAGGCGTAAACCCGGTTCAATACATATGTCACCGGTGGTTACCAAGGTAACACCGTATTGAAGACAAGACGTCATGGAACCAAAGTGATGCACCGCACTAAACTTCAAGCTAATCAAGTTCTCTTAAAAGAACTTGTTTCATTCTCACGGGAACCGATATAATCTATCGAATTTTTCTTAGAGATGGTTGATATTGAAAAGGAGACCCTTTCTCTAGTCTCCGTGACAGGAAAATCAAAGCGCACTATTGAGTCTAGAGCCAAGAGATCATCCACAAAATCTCATTAGGACACATGTTCTTGAAGACTTGTTGTTTCAAATGTGAAAAGTAAGAACATATATGAGAGTCCCACGATTATCCTTGTGGTATTGCTAGAACATCCGAGTGATACGTAAAGTATTCACAAAGAAGATGGAAATCCTTCTAGAGCCAAACAAGCTCTTGGTGGGTGACATGTGAGATCCTTCATGGATCAAACTTGTGACAACCGGAAAGAAACTATGGGAAATTCATTTTTATCAACCTTGTTCTAGGAAATGAATTGATGTATAATTTGAAAAACCTTCGATCGCTCAACAACTGCTTTTCTAGCACATCGATCACAAGATTAATTTTTTTTCAAACAAAAGTATTTTTTATTGAAACCTGATTTTGTTCATAAAACTTTCGTCGTATTGCAAAAACTCTTTATTCAGCAATACACGATTGTTTATCAAATAAATTTCTCATCAATCAGTGAATTGACTGATTTCAATTCACTGGTTCACTCACTCCTTGTTGTCTACTTTGAGATGCTCCGGTTTGAGAACGGCTAGTACAACTGTGAAACCCTGTCAAGGAGATTCTTCGGAATTCTACCTGATCACAAGCAGTATTTATATTGATTAACGGGGAACCGTGGTTCTTGCAACCCTATTCAATGAAAGTGAACAAAGACACTTTCGTGTGTTTATTGCTGACTGTTGTTTGTAGGAACTCCCGATGGTTGCAGCTGATGGCAGATGAAATGTCAATTCATAGCCACATCCTCACACTTCACACTTACAATTAAAGAAATCATGATGACCAAAGTCATATCACATCGCTTTCGCAACTCTAATGAAGAATATCATGATCCAGAAAAGTGTGAGCATGTTGGTCCAAAGGTCACAACCTCACATGATGGCAATTCTTCAATGGATGAGCTGGAGATTCACTGTGGCGGATGATCTCAAAGAAAGCTCATGATCACAATACAAAGAAACATCATGTCAAAAAACACTACTGAAAATGCAAAGTTGATTATATGGAAGATTCAAAGTCTACGAGCTCGGATATGAACTTCTTGATAGAATTCTAGGATTCAAAGTGTAATTTATGGGTTTACCTCCTTAGCGGAGATTGTTAGAATTAAGTAAATCGATATAGAAGATAAACACTAGAACAAAAGTGGATTTGGCCACACCAAATATGTGTGACGATATACATATAGTCACACATGATTTTTCAAAAGTCCTAGTGGCAATTTTTATTTAAAAAATTAATTGTACTTTATTTGTGTGACTAAAGGTCAAGAAAAAATAAACATAAAAGTTTAAGTGTCAAAAATATAAAGACCATAGGTACCCTATGGTCACGTGTTTGACTTTTTCACGTGTTTGAGTCTCTATTGCAAAAGAGTAACCAAAACCGTAACATGTGTGACTAATTAGGTACAAATTTTGTTGGATTAATCCGTATTAGTGACCATAAACACTGTATAGTCACACAAAGCATGTTTGTTTTGGGTATTTAGTCACATACAATTAAGCATAAAGTGGCAAAAGTGTTAATAAGTGTGACCATATGTTGTTTAAGGTGAAGAAATATGTCTTTTGTGTGACTATTGATCATCTAATGGCCACTTGAATTTTATGTTTGTGTGGCCTTTTCTAACATTTAGTCACACAAAGCATGTTTGTTTTGGGTATTTAGTCACATACAATTAATCATAAAGTGGCTAAAAGTGTTAATAAGTGTGACCATATGGTGTTTCAAGTGAAGAAAGGTGTCTTTTGTGTGACTATTGATCATCCAATGGCCACATGAATTTTATGTTTGTGTGGCCTTTTCTAACATTTAGTCACACAAATCATGTTTGTTTTGGGTATTTAGTCACATACAATTAACCATAAAGTGGCTAAAAGTGTTAATAAGTGTGACCATATGGTGTTTTAAGTGAAGAAATGTGTGTTTTGTGTGACTATTGATCATCCAATGGCCACTTGAATTTTATGTTTGTGTGGCCTTTTCTAACATTTAGTCACACAAAGCACGTTTCTTTTGGGTATTTAGTCACATCCAATTAATCATAAAGTGGCCAAAAGTGTTAATAAGTGTGACCATATGGTGTTTTAAGTGAAGAAATGTGTGTTTTGTGTGACTATTGCTCATCCAATGGCCACATGAATTTTATGTTTGTGTGGCCTTTTCTAACATTTAGTCACACAAAGCATGTTTCTTTTGGGTATTTAGTCACATGCAATTAACCATAAAGTGGCTAAAAGTGTTAATAAGTGTGACCATATGGTGTTTTAAGTGAAGAAATGTGTGTTTTGTGTGACTATTGATCATCCAATGGCCACTTGAATTTTATGTTTGTGTGGCCTTTTCTAACATTTAGTCACACAAAGCATGTTTCTTTTGGGTATTTAGTCACATTCAATTAATCATAAAGTGGCCAAAAGTGTTAATAAGTGTGACCATATGGTGTTTCAAGTGAAGAAATGTGTGTTTTGTGTGACTATTGATCATCCAATGGCCACATGAATTTTATGTTTGTGTGGCCTTTTCTAACATTTAGTCACACAAAGCACGTTTCTTTTGGGTATTTAGTCACATCCAATTAATCATAAAGTGGCCAAAAGTGTTAATAAGTGTGACCATATGGTGTTTTAAGTGAAGAAATGTGTGTTTTGTGTGACTATTGCTCATCCAATGGCCACATGAATTTTATGTTTGTGTGGCCTTTTCTAACATTTAGTCACGCAAAGCATGTTTCTTTTGGGTATTTAGTCACATGCAATTAACCATAAAGTGGCTAAAAGTGTTAATAAGTGTGACCATATGGTGTTTTAAGTGAAGAAATGTGTGTTTTGTGTGACTATTGATCATCCAATGGCCACATGAATTTTATGTTTGTGTGGCCTTTTCTAACATTTAGTCACACAAAGCATGTTTCTTTTGGGTATTTAGTCACATACAAATTAAGCATAAAGTGGCCAAAAGTGTTAATAAGTGTGACCATATGGTGTTTTAAGTGAAGAAATGTGTGTTTTGTGTGACTATTGCTCATCCAATGGCCACATTAATTTTATGTTTGTGTGGCGCTTTCTAACATTTAGTCACGCATCGAATTAAGCAAACTGTGACCAAAAGTGTTAATAATTGTGACTATATGAATCTTTTAGTCACATATAAGAAATCAATATATATCAAAACAAATTCTAATATATAAAAATATATTCAAAATATATTCAAATACAATAAAATTGGAATGTATATAAAATTGTAATGTCGTACATAATAAAATTCTCAATAATTTAACGACTTCGACTCTTGATCTTCTTAGCTTCCTTTTGCATGGTATGACTAGAGACGTAGCGCTTAGTATGTAATTTAGGTGCGATTCTGTTCTCACCAATCGCTTTATATGGTACTTGGTGGTGTTACACAGAGGAAACAAAAGCGGGGTATCAAACACTGAATTAAATATGAAGAATGATATATGTAGGTTTATAAAACACATGCATCTATGTACCTTTTCATCGAAAACCACTTGATCCTTTGGCCATGCATAAAACCACCTCGCATCCTTAACTGTTTTGAGACCGTTACTTCCTACATCCGTATGCACGCTGCATCCACTAAAGATTTTTCAATAGACACTCTGTAGCAATCCTTTGGGAGTGGTTTGTTATGAAGCATTTGTTTTCCATCGCTTTGTACACGGTACCCTCCGCAATAATAGTTGATTTCTTTAAGTGCCACATGCGCACTTAATTACCTAAAAGATAATTTGTTGCATGTATATATGTATCGATAATTAATTAAACTAAAGAACATATGAAAATGTTTAAATACATACTTGTGGTAGTCTTGTTAATGGAGACTCTGTTCTTGTGATCCGAAAAGTTGACGTGAAGAATCCTTTCGTTTTGATCTAGTCGATTTCTTAGATGCGACAGATTTAACAGCTTCCTATATGTATAATACACGGTAAATAAATAATGTATGTAGAATTCAAAAATCCTGGGGGTGATTTATTACTTACACTTATTTGAATTTCCTTTTCCAAAGTTGCAAGTCCATTAGACTTCTCAATGCTCGCAACTTTCTCACGTCCAAGAACACGTGTTCCGCATCCTCATCAAGACCGCTATTTAAAAGATTAATGTTCACCGGAGACACCGAAATATAAATTGTTTAAGAAGACTGCAGCAGATTTAAAAGGGTAAAAAAGATGGAATGTTACTTTCTTATGTCTTACTTCCGTTTACATCAATGGAGTTGAAGTTGATCGCAATCGCCCCTTTGTGCGACCAATTGTTTCATCAAATCAGATTACGCCTCTTTTTCTTGACGTTGGCGCCTCTCATCATCAAGTTCACTTTGAAGTAACACCACTCTTTCATCGGATGCTTGTCGATTCGAGGCGATCAAAATACCTCTTGTAGGTTACTCCACCTCCCACTCCTCTCGCATATCCTCCCTTTTCCTTACCTAATACAAATGTCATGGCATCGATGCCATGATCAAGCTTCAAGGTTCCTTGTTTGATCTTCTCCTCCGTCTCTTTCTGCACACACAATATGGGAAATAGGTTATTTAATTCTACCAAGATCAAATTATAAATAACAAGATTAACTTATAACTAATGTAATTAATTAATAACTAACAGCTTTAACTAATACACTATCGCTTTAACTAATACACTATCGGTATTAACTTATAACTAACAATAAACATAATCATAAAATGAGTCAAACTTACAATTTTTGTCCAACTGCTCGATATCATCATCGTGAAATTCTCCGTCTTTATTCACCCTTCCTTTCAACCACACAGTACCACGCGGTGGTTCTTCATCCGTTCAATTTCTTTATTCTCGATCTTATAAACATCAAATACATACACTTGTAAGATAAACCAATATAAACGAAAGTATGATGCTATTAAATGCAAATGTTTAATGTTTAATGTTACCATTTTATCCATCACACGGCGTATCCACCTCGTCCCATTCTATCTTGATAAATGACTTGGAGCGCGCCACTTTAGATGCAAATGATTTCACCTTGCAACACAAAATAAAAAGGTGTTTAGATGTAGTAATCTTGATAGTATACAACTAATATATATGGAAACATCAAATGTGATGATATTTGAACTTGAATAAAATGAATAATTAACACCTTGTATTCCTCGGTGGCCGTGTAGTTTACAAAATTTACCCAATCTTGACTTTTATAATTGCACTATACTTGGCACGGACTTCATTAAGTTTTGAAAGGGTATTTTGGTTGGGCAATATGTAGTTTTCGGTCAATTTCCTTCGAAATTCCTTAGAAGTTGACCAAGACGATTCATTATCGCCTTTCGGACGGTCAAGCCAACATCAAAATATCATTGCAAAGATTAACACAATGTTGTTAATTAGTTGCACATAATGTAAATGCAGAGATAAACTTATTAACACCTTGTACCTCGACGACCAAGCCACTACTAGTTAAAAAAGTATATGTGTACCGTGATTTCGTCCCACATTTTATCTCTTGCTTCGAATCAACCTTCCTCCGGGATAGAATCCGACACCTATATGCTCACGAACCAAATCACCCAAAAACTCGAAAACAATGCCTGTTTTTTCACGATATCCTATTCGATTGCATCGAAGGTTACACCGACCTTTATTCCGTCGGTTTTCCATAATCCTGCGAAACTTAGCTAACCTAGTTATGCCCTCTTAACAACATTCGCATTTGAATGGTTGTTTTCGACATCCTCACCCTCATCCGAATACGCCTCGATTCATATCCAAATGGGTTATCATTTTCACGATCGAATAAACCAAATCATCCCGACAATTGGTTTGAGTTGCCATGATTCGTCGAAGTAATGTGTTAAAGAAAATTAGTAAACTTAATTGGTAAATAATGGTGTAAAATTGAAGTTCGGTTGTTTTGCTTGAATCTAATTTATTGGAGTAAAATTAGGGCTCATTATGGGCGATTTTCAAATAAGGAAACCATAAATTCCTAAGTACTTTTAAAATTTTGGTGAAATTTGGCTCCAAATTTCATAATTTTAAAATGTGGCTCCAAATTGATAATATAGAATTTAAATATTTCATTTTGGTGCATTTTGAAACCAACACACCCATGATGAAATGGTTCTTACCCACATCCCAAACACCCATATAACTTCAAACCAATTGTATCAAAGCACATATAACTGCAGACTACACTAAAATCTCACCACATGGCGCATACAAATGAAGAAACAAAATAAAAAATGGAATTAAAGCAACTAATTAAGCAACTATAACTAATAAGCAGTCCCATATAAACAAGTAAGCACAAAATAATCAAATCCAACCAAGGATCACGACACAACAAACAACCACGATACCTTACTTTAAGCCTATAAATAACCTATTTATAAGCACTTAAATAAGCTCTAACATCCTCCAACAAAAAAAAAATCAAGAAATCATGTAAATGCAATTAACTTAAAGCAAAAACAACAACAAAAACACCCTAAAATTGACAACAACCTAAAAATGAACAACCTAAGCAAAGCACTTATGAACCGCATATCCATGGCTCAACATTGAACGAGTTTGGATCAACCTCAAACCTACAATAATACATTCTACCGGATATGAACTTAAACACCACAACCAATTCCTAAATGCAAAACAACATTAAAAAAGATGAAACAAACTAGCGAGCGCAACCCATTCCATTCCATTGGATAAACCATCAAAAGATCCATACATGTTTCATCGTTAATATATCTACAAACCATAATATTAAACCAAGACATTAGACATTATAAACAGATGACACTATAGCAAAAGAAACCATCCCTTTACATAGCGAGCAACCCTTCAACCATTCATCGACTTAATTTGTTCTTCCTTGGTCTCGATATCCTCCTCAGCTTGAGTAATGAGATCATTCAACCCCGCAGCTTAGTCCTCGTAGCCTCCATGTCATGCCTAAGATCCATCAATGTGTCAAAATATTCATCCCCATCTCCAATAGCTACCATCTCGACAATTAAAGCATTAAAATGCGCAATCTCATTCTTCTTGTGGTGGCCTCTTGGCGCATCCGGTTTATAAAGCCACGGAGACCGGAAATTTCTTGAGCCTTGAAGAAACTCATGTAACCATCAACAGATGTCTCCCGCTAAACTCAATTAGGTCATCAATAACACGCTTAGCCAAATGGTTTTGTGGTGATGGTGCTGCCATTGATAATGAAATTGGGTAAAATATGATATTATTGAAAGATTGCAAAGAAAGGTTGAAGAAGAGTTGTGGGGATAGTGTGATAGAAAGATACTTGTAACTCCTTATGAATTCAAACTATAAAGACCTAAACTTTAAAACCGCAAAACAAGTCCTCCTTTTAAACTATCACTATAAATTAATTAGGTGTGTTTATCCGTTTGGTTATCGGGTTGTTTGGTTTTGTTAAATCGGTAATCTTTTTATTCGGTTCAACACGAAAACCGAACCGAACCGAACTAGAATTAAACCGAAGCGAGCCGAAAACCGAATATGAATTCACTTCGCTTCTTGGGTTGACCCGAAAAGTCTTAAAAACGGATAAAACGGAAAGAAACGGACTAACGCAGACGGAAACGTGTAAGAACGTAAGAAAACGTATGGAACTTAAGAAAATGTACATTAATATGTAAAACATATGAAAGCGTATGAAAACGGACGAAGATGTCTAAAATAGATGAAAACGGGTAGAAACGGACGAAAACGGTCAAAAAACTTATACAAACGGACTAAAACATGAAAACCCAGAGAGAAAGTGTAAACACGGACGAAAACGTGTAAACAAAAACGTAACGATATAAAAGCGATTAAAAGGACAAAGTCGTACGAAAACGGTTGAAAAAGTATGAAAACAGACGCAAACGTGTAAAACCGTATGAAAATGTGTAACAGTGTAAGAAAGCGTATGAAAACGGCGAAAAAGTCTTCAAAACATATGAAAATGGCTAAAACGGACAAAAAACGAACTAAAGCGGACGAAAACGTATAAGAACGTAATAAAATGTATGTTAATATGTAAAACATATGAAAACAGACGCAAAACGTCTAAAATAGATGAAAACGGCTAGAAACGGACGAAAACGGTCAAAAACTTATACAAACGGACTAAAACATGAAAAACCAGCGACAAAGTTTAAACACGGACGAAAACGTGTAAACAAAAACAAAACGATAAAACTTATTAAAAGGACAAAGTCGTGCAAAACGGTGGAAAAAGTATGAAAGCGGACGAAAACGTGTAAACAAAAACAAAACGTATAAAACTTATTAAAAGGACAAAGTCGTGCAAAACGGTGGAAAAAGTATGAAAACAGACGCAAGCGTGTAAAAACGTATGAAAATGTGTAAAAGTGTAAAACGCATAAAACGGACGAAAACATGTGAAAAGAGACGAAACGTAAAACGTACAAAATCGGAAGAAAACATGTACAAAACTAAGAAAACGTATGAACACGGACGAAAACGTATAGATGACTAAAACGCACGCAACGCACAAGGGTTGTGTTACCGTGCCCAACGATATAACGCAACCCTAAACACGTTTCACACAATGTTTTGAGTAAGACACATGAGTTAATGATTTTATGTCATCACGAAATGTCAAAATTAACGTGCCCACCTTTAATAACTTTAATACAATTCATATAACCTTCACACTATAATATGGGTCAAAAGCATTGGGTTATAGTTGCTTAGAGTTTCATTTACGACATGATTCAATCAATAGTATATATAAAATTATATCCGAAACCATGTTACGGTTTTGGAAATTCAAACATGTTACGGTTTTGGAAATTCGCGTTCGGTTTAGGAAATTCAAACATTCAATCAATAGTATATATAAAATTATAGTCACACATGTTACGGTTTTGGAAATTGTGTTCGGTTCGTGATCGGGTGATAAAGAATAATGAAAGATATTTGGATTTTGTGAATAAATTGATGAAACATACACTAAAAACAAAAAAGAGCAAGGTTAGATCAAGTGGTTAACACTCTTGCCTCCGGAGAAAGAGGTCAAGGTTCGATCCTTACCCCTTGCAAGGCGGAGGTTCTTTTCTACCTTTGGTAGAAAAGCGACCTCTCAAGGGTTCGATCCTTATCCCTTGCAAGGCGGAGGTTCTTTTCTACCTTTGGTAGAAAAGAAAGCAGCCTCTCAAGGGTTCGATCCTCACCCCTTGCAAGGCCGGAGGTCCTTTTCAACCTTTGGTAGAACCGGGCGACCTCTCTACCTTAGGTAGGGGTAAGGCATCTCGTCTCAACCTCCCACATACACCGTGGAAGGCGATATTGGGACCCATAACCCGTGGAAGACAGTCTTGGGAGTTAGTTTATTTTTTATTTTTTTATTTTTTAAACTAAAACAACTAAATAAGCAAATAAATCAACTAACAAAAGTCGAAATAACGTAAAATGCACTTAATCCTAAAAATACCAAATATTGTAAATTTAAGCATAAAATTTAAAATTATTTTTAAAAGTCCTAAATACTTAAACATATATATATATATATATATATATATATATATATATATATATATATATATATATATATATATATATATACTTTATACTTTTATATATATATTTTAAATTATACTTTTTTCGAATTTTATTTTATTTATTATGAATAAAAACCTTTTAAACTAATTAAATGAAAAAAATCATTAAATCATAAGAGAAAAACATTTTTAAACTAATATGAAAAATTTTCAAAATTTAAGCAAATTTAAAATTCCCCACAAATTAAATTTATTCCCCAAAGTTTGCATCAAGGCATTTCAAACTAATTGCAAAATTAACTCCTCCTCCTCCTCCTGCATGCCACACCTCCCTCTCATCTCACTACAAATCCCGTCACCACCACAACTCTCCGTCATAGACCCACCATCCGTCACCACCGGTAAGTATTGTTATCTTCCTTTTGTACACATCGTTCTAACACATAAAATAACCTCATTAAGCCTATTATAATTGAACATTTGTTTGAGATATCCTCTTGTAAATTATGTCGGTTTCTTGTTAAATTTAGATAGTTAATTGGTTAAAAATTTAAGAAACCTGTTAAGCTGTTACCACATGAACATGGAACCATAATTTAGCTAGTTAATTTCTTATTTTCCTTGACCCAAACATCCCTTTAGGAACTGTTTCATTAGACTTTATTCAATTCTTAGCATAATTCAATACGACATTCAATCTTTGAGCTATCCTCATTACTTGGAATGTCTTTTTAACTTTAAGATCATCAATTGAAGTTTGATGTTGTCTTGTATAATCTTCAATAACTTGGACCTCTTTTAACATGCTGCGAGGACTACATTTATAAACATTGTTTGCTCGGATAAGTGGGACACATTTATAAACATGGACAAGTCTTGGATAGGAACTAATAGGACCAACAAATCTTATGTTGATGGAGTAGCGGCGTTTATTGATTATGCGAGACACAACTTGCGGAAGATGGGGAACATCGACCCACGAGTTAAGAAAATGATCTTTCAATGCCATGTCCGTGTACAGATTGTTTAAACCACATAGAGCATCAAGTGGAGAAAGTGCGGTTCCATTTATTCAAAGAATGGGTTTGATCTAAGCTACCTAAACTGGACTAAACATGGAGAGAAGGATGAGTCATCAATAAGTACCGAAACACTGTTAACGCTACAACGAGTTTGTTGACGACACGGATTTTGCTTCAGATATTCCAACGGATGCCCCAAAGAATGAGAGAAATGGTTAATGCTACAAAAGATAATTTTGATGAGGATGATCTTGTCAAGTTTCAACAATTATTATTAGACGCAGAGAAGCCTCTTTACGCAGGATGTCCCGACTTCACAAAGATGTCCGCAATAGTTAAACTACTCAACTTGAAGGGTAAGTACGGATGTTCGATAAGTTCTTTCTTGAATTACTAGGATTGTTAAAGAAGATGCTTTCTTTGTAACGAAATGGTGGAAAAACTTATCAAGCCAAAAATATTTGAAATTGATGGGATCAGATACAAAAGATACATGTATGTATCAACAACGCCTTCTTTCTTGGAAGGGTGACAAGGATTTGATTGCGTGTCGAACTTGTGGGATATCAAGATGGAAGGTGGATAATAAGACTAAGAAAGTGTACGAAAACATTCCAAAGAAAGGTAATGTGGTACTTTCCAATTATACCAAGACCGCAACGACTATTTAAGCTAGAAAGTATTTCAGAGGATTTAAGATGGCACGCGACACGGAGGATAACCGATGGTGTGTTACGTCACCCAGATTCAAAGGCATGGCGTACCATAGATGAAAAATTCCCGAAATTGTCAAGATCCAAGAAATCTACGGCTAGGAATATCGGTGATGGGGTTGACGTCAACTCGTGAAATAGGCATCACAGTGTATGGCGGTTTAACGGTCATATACAACCTTCCTCCATGGTTGTGTATGAAAAGAAAGTTTATCATGCTTTCGGTATTAATATCGGGATACCCGGAAATGATATCGATGTTTTTAGAACCGTTTGTTGATGATCCGCAAACCTTATTCGATCTGAGGGTTGATACATATGATGCATCCACAAAAGATAACTTTAATCTACGTGCCGTTGTGTTATGGACAATAAATGATTACCCCGCACTTGGTACATTATGTGGCTGCCCGTCTGATGGATTCAAAGGTTGTGTAGTATGTGGGAAAGATACAAACGTGTTAGACTTTCGCCTCATCCAAGCAAAGTTATGTTGGTCACAGACGATATCTACCATATGACCATCCGTTCGTAAGGCAAAGGAAGGCATTTAATGGACAACAAGAATTTCTCCGGCTCCAAACCCAATGACCGGGAACAAATATACAACGAGGTACAACATATTGAAAATAAGTGGGAAAAGGAAAACGAACAAACAATAATGCATCGAAAACCAAGAAGATACGAGAGGTAGAGGTGGGAAGATTCAAAAGCGTAAAAGAAACATAACAGTAGTAGAGGTAGTTCAAGCCAAGTAAGCGGACAAAGCGGTGCGTATTGGAAGAAATTCAACATTTGGTATCGAAAACTTAGGTATTGGAGGCATAATTGCATTCCACATTGTATTGATTTTATGCATGTAGAAAAGAATGTTCTTTGAGAGTCTCGTCGAACTTTGCTACATGTTCCGGAAAGACGAAAGATGGATGAATGCTCGATTGGATCCGGGCCGAGTTGGGGTAAAACAAGAGTTGTTTGCTATGCAAGAACAAGACAAAACAACACTACCTCCAAAGAAAGTTACACATTAACGAATCTTGAAAAGATATTTTTGTGAAACTTTACACAACATCGTGGTACCACAAGGCTATTGTTCAAATTTCTCTTCTTTGGTCGACCTAAAGGATAGGAAGCTCATTGGCCTAAAATCGCATGACTATCACATGCTAATGCAAGAGTTTCGCCAATTGCAATACGTTCAATCATGCACCCACCCACACGATATGCTATTATCGGGTTTTGCTTTTCTTTAAATCAATATGTTGCAAAGAAATAATATTGCAAGAACTAGATAATATGCAAGCGTAACGGTAGTGACACTGTGCCTACTCGAGAAGTTCTTTCCTCCATCATTCTTTGATATTATGATACATTTGATTGTGCACCTAACTAGGGAGGTAAAATTATGCGGTCCCATATGCTTTCGGTGGATGTATCCATTCGAAAGATGTATGAAGGTTATTAAAGGACATGTGCGGAATGAAATAGACCGAAAGGATGCATTCTTGAGGAGACTATTGCGGAAGAAACAATAGAGTTTTTAGCGAATATCATAAATCCATGAAAACTGTTGGTATCCCACCGATAAACATGAAACAGATGAAAATGAGGAAGGAAAGCCATTGTCGGCCGGCAAATCAACTGAAGTTTCATGAACTCTTTCGAAAGCACATTTGTATGTAATAAATAATACGATGAAATTGTACCATATATCGAGTAAGTCTTACTAACACATGTCTATTTCATTCTCGAAAATTAAATGATGTATCAAATATAATAATCAAACACGTTGTTTCAGCGACACAAGCAAGTTTTGAAAGCGAAAACCCGGGTAAACGAATAGCATTTACGGAGAATGAGCACAACAAATCTTTTGCCAATTGGTTACGCAAAGAAGTAATTAATCTTATGTTACTCAACATACCCTTTCTAAACCTTATTTCTCACTCATTTTGATCGAAAATTGGTGTACTTATTGTTTTGAGCTAATATATACTTCTAATGAAATTCAGGTTGAGAGAGAGTTACAAATCGACAAAGAAAGTGTATCGAAGCTGTAAGGTGGATATCCTATGGACCACGCGCCACCGTAGTGAAATACGATGCATATCACATCAATGGGTATACTTTTCGTACGAAAGATCATGAAGGCAAAGTTTACGAGCAATGGGGTTAGTGTTGAGGCATTAGATATCCACATATCTAAAGAAGTTGCAACCACAAGAAAAGCATATTATTATGGGGTTTTACAGGAGATATGGGAACTAGATTACCGTTACATGCAAATTCCTCTTTTCAAATGTGATGGGTTAATCACAAAGTCGGTGGTGTGAAACGCGATACTACTCTTGGGTATACATTGGTTGACTGAATAGTTTAGGCCACAAGGTTGATCCGTTCATATTAGCCGCACAAGCACGACAAGTGTTTTATGTGAAAGACCGTAGATAAAAATTGTCTATTGTGTTTAAGACACCTCCCAAGAATTACAAAGATAAGTATGACGAAGCCGATGAGGAATTTAGTACCGTCATTCACCAACACAATGATAACATATTGCCACGTGTGGATCGACGTGACTTGGGTAACGAATCACGAACCGACTACTATCGAACCGATTGTGGAGGTGTTGTTATCTGAAAGTCCAAGTGAACCATGTTATGGTCAAGTTGTCACACTCTACCTTTATCATATTTCACTCTTTTAAAGCATATAGACATTCGATTTTTGTACTTTTTAAGAATTTATGTTTATAATACAAGACTTAATATTAGTTAAATCATTAGGTATATTTTTTGTTTAAGGATATGTTGAAAAGAAAGAATTCTCACAGATTGGAGATGTATGGAAGTCGTGCTAGTTGATGTGCTATAGTACGAGTTAATTCGGTGATGTCATTTTAAGTCTGTTTGACCATTCTTTAGTCCGGTAGTGCAAAAATAAAAAGCGATTTTCTTGTTTAAATAGTACCGTTACCTAATTTTAGATGGTCAAGTATTTATATGGATAATTTTATTTTTAGAAATCATATTTATCCTTTAATTACTTTATCCTAATCTTTAAAAGTTTAATTATTTTATTTCGATTAAGTCTCCTCACCAAAGACTAAACCCTAATTGCCTGCACTACCAAGAATTCAATTAACATAAAAGATGGCACAATTAAAGTTTGTAGACAAGCACAATCAAGTGGGATTTCTCAAAAGCTGCTTTGAAAGCACGAGCTTCGAGCGGATAGTGGACTTTCTAAAGGGTAGTCATATCGGTATGCCCTTACTCATAATCCAACTATCTATGATTCCCTAGTCAAACAGTTACGGCGGGGCCATCGCTAGAACTATTGCGATGGGACACTAGAGTTAAATGCAACTATTGATACGTTAGAGTATTCAATCATCGAGGAATCGATCGAAGCAAGCTTCAATTGGTGATGCCTCGTGGATTTCAATGTTGGCAAATCATGACCTCTTTCGTGGATTGGAAAAGATTGGATATCCAACGATGGAACATTCACTTTTGGAAGAGTCATTTTACGCCACAATGGCGTTTCCTTGTGCATCATATTTTACATTGTATGAGCTCTAAAAGTGGTGGATGGGATCAATTTGGAAGCAATATTGCTTCGCATTGGTCTGTCTCTCCACCGCGACTCTTCAATTTTTCAAAATGATTTTTGATGCCATGGTTGCTAATTCCAAGAATAAGAAAAAGTTTTGATGTACCCAAGATTTTTGCAAATGATCTTAAATGTTGAAACAAAGAAGCAAACATCCTTACATTGCTCTCCTTTCACTAAAAAGATATTTGGTAATATGAAAAGGGGTTTGAAGGGCACACAAGCCACTTTTGTCGCTATGTTGCCTTCATTGCTACCGACCACGAAGGTACATCTACATCTGCTCCATCTCCTCTTGCTACATCGAAGCTCGGGCTCAACCTACATCCGAACACGAAAAAAGCAGAGTTTCAACAGAGGACACCAACACCCCACCACCTTCACCTTCACCATAAGGAAGAACCACCGGTGATTCCTCAACCACAACCTCCAACACCCACTACTACAGTGAGAACCCGGTTCCTTATCTATGGAAGATCTACTTCAACCGGTTCCACAACCGATTTCAAGGGTTGATGAGTTGGAGAAAAATTGAAGAAGACCAAGAAGTCACTGGGGACTACTCGCAAAGAGTTAAGAAATTGGAGGAAATTCAAACAGACGGGATAGACATTACGGACTCGGAAGGTGAGGAATCCTCGAGGAAACTCAAATTAGTCCTCAAGGATTGGAAGCAATGAAATCTTGGTTAAGAATTTCAATCACAAGAAATCCTTTAAGAAGAGACGGATAAAGAAGTCGCAAGTTCTAGTGGAGTGGATAAGTCCGGTGACTTTACTAACGATAAGTCCGGTGGTCTTTGAAATTAAATCGCTTTTGATGAAGATTTTAATCTGGCTTTGATCTTGAAGTTAATACAAGTCTTGAACATATTAATCCCGGTAGTGATCCGTAGTACCGTGAGGAGTTTGTGCATAGGGAAGGCAAAGGAATAGTGCAAGAATCTTCCGAGCGGTGAAGACCAAAAGCAACTCGCAGAAGAGGAAGCTAGCTTTCTTGAGATTGCTAGGATTCAAGCGGAGGATGCGGTGAAGAAGCTAAACGTGCGAACAAACAAGGGATGATGAGTGATTGCCAAAACTCTGCAGGAGGAACCACAATTAATCAAGAACAAATGAAAAGGAAAGTCAAGTTCGAATCGCCAAATTCTACATCGATGAAGAATGGGATACTATAAATGCAAGATTATTAGTAAACAGAGATATCCTTCACGATATTGGCGGAGAAGACTATGCAAGTAAATTGGTTGAGATTATTAATGAGAAGAAGAGGCTTCTCGAGAGCGAGACAAAGAGAAAGGATGAACAGACCCTTGACCAAAGTCGAGCAAAGGGATTATATGATCCACTATGTCAAAAGTCAAGGAATCCTACACGGAAGTTGAGCCGTTAAGGAAATTGAAGAATGATGAACTAAAAGCGAATTTGAAAAGTAATGTACCAAAATAAAAATTTTATTCCAATGGATTCGAGTTGGAAGCTTCAACGCTTAAAGGAAGGGTTACAATCTTCAACCAAAGGATGCTAAGAAGCACAAGATTGCGAGATCGAAAAGGTTCTTGGTGAAAAACTTGGTGATAAGCCAAAAGCGTAAAGAAAGAGGAGGAAGGCGAGGTTAAGCAACCGTTTTGAATATGACAAGGAAGAAATCCACTGGAAAGAAAGGAGTGAAAAGGATAAGACAAATGTTAAGAAGGAAGTGGAAGAGTACATGAAGGATAAGGTTGATGAACCGTCATCGAAGAGTTTACCATGGGCTCCATTCCTACTGTGTTCAAGACTTCCGCTAAGATTGCAAAGGTTCGAGATCATCAAAATGGGAAAAGGTAGTTTACACGATAGTAAGGAAAATCACACGACACTATATATGTGAACTTTCCGGTTTATTGAGTGATTTGTCCAGGGATGATTTGAAGACCATGTACCGGTGATGATGGAGAAGCATGGTGACGAGAGACCAAGAGGAATATGAAAGAGTCCTTTGGGGTGACTTGAAGACCATGTTTGAGACACCGATCTCGATGATGAAATGTGGAAGTTGGCTGTCAAGAACAAGTGATCGATGGAGATATTTCCACACTTGTCGGGTGCACTTGTTTGGAATTAGAAACGCAATTCTTTATATGCTTACGTATGGAGTATCCACTTCCAAACAATATTTGCGGGGCTATGCTTGAGAAGAAGCTTTTGGTGAAAGAAAGGATGATGCATGCTATCGCTTTTGAGGTTAATTGAATCAAAAGCTCAACAAAGATAATCTTGGCGATATAATGATTAAGTCCGGTAGTATTCGTAGTTAGTTCTGTTTATGAAAAACATAATAGTTTATTAGAGTTTAGGAAGGCATATGTACGCGTAGAGATATCTTAGGAAGAGATATCTATATCCTTCTACACGTTTTGTATACTAGGTTTTCCTAAGTGTATAAAGGAACCCTAAAGTATAGTGAAATGAACTTGTACTTAGACGAATAGAAATATTAATAAAATAAGTTTATTAGTGAAATAGTATTTGTGTTCTTCTTGCTTGTTGTTAAGATTCCGCATTAACAATCAAGTACTCGTTGTTAAAGAGTTCTTCATATATATAATTAGTTTGGATTTATCCAAGTTTAGTATATTGTGGTGTTGCACAAGTGTTAATGTGTGTGCATATCAATGTGACTATAAAAGCCATCACCTACAAACCCACATTTTCATTAACATCACAATAAATGCAACAAACTTGACCATATGGTGTTTAAAGTGAAGAAACGTGTATTTTTGTGACTATTGATTATCCAATGGCCACATCAAATTTATGTTTGTGTGGCCTTTTCTAACATTTAGTCGCACAAAGAATGTTTGTTTTGGGTATTTAGTCACATACAATTTATCATAAAGTGGCTAAAAGTGTTAATAAGTGTGACCATATGGTGTTTCAAGTGAAGAAATGTGTGTTTTGTGTGACTATTGATCATCCAATGGCCACTTGAATTTTATGTTTGTGTGGCCTTTTGTAACATTTAGTCACACAAAGCATGTTTGTTTTGGGTATTTAGTCACATACAATTACTCATAAAGTGGCTAAAAGTGTTAATAAGTGTGACCATATGGTGTTTCAAGTGAAGAAAGGTGTATTTTGTGTGACTATTGATCATCCAATGGCCACATGAATTTTATGTTTGTGTGGCCTTTTCTAACATTTAGTCACACAAAGCATGTTTGTTTTGGGTATTTAGTCACATACAATTAACCATAAAGTGGCTAAAAGTGTTAATAAGTGTGACCATATGGTGTTTAAAGTGAGGAAACGTGTATTTTGAGTGACTATTCATCATCCAATGGCCACATATTAAGTTACGTGACCATATGTCTTGGATTTTGGCTACACTTGAATAATATGTGTGACAAAGCGTTTAGTGTGACCATATATGGCATTTGGTCACGGTGTTAGTAGCAAATGTGACTTTATAGATTAGCTTTCGCAAGCTAACACAAACTAAACTTTAAACACACATATTAACTTACGTGAACATATGTCTTGGATTTTGGCTACACTTAACGAATGTGTGACAAAACATTTAGTGTGACCATATATGGCTTTTGGTCACAGTGTTCAAGTGTGTGACATATATTTGTCATTTGTTTATATGTATATCGTGACTAATGCTTCAACCTTACTTTTCATTTGTCACTTGTTCCAATTTCGATGTGGCTAAAGAGTTGGCAAAACATATCACCACCCTTAAATAATGTGTGACAAAACTTGACTCTATGATTTAGACACACAAAAATTACTTCATGTGACTAACGATCAAGGTTACTTGTATTTGTCACGCGTTCCAAATTCATATGTGGCTAAATGATCCGAAACAAAATCACCAGATACCTTTAGCCACACAACGCTCAATTGTGTGGCGATCATGTTCTAATGGTCACACAATTAAAATTTTCATGTGTGACTAATTAGTACATGTTGTCAATTTTAGTACCTTGACCACACAAATATGCGAATGTGTGGTAGTTCCATTTCGACCATGCGTGACCAAATCCAATTTTGTACTAGTGTGTGGAAGAGGATTTTATGATAATGGCTTCTAGACAAGTAAGTAAAAAGTGCGATTAGCACAAAGAACACATACATCTGCTTTATAGCCTTTGATTAATAATCGATTTTTTCGATATGTACAGTAACTTTGATTATTAAAATTTTTTAGGGTTTTTAAATTTTTTTAGATTATTTGATGTTAATTGTGGTTATTGTTATTAGTATTGTAGGTTTTATTCTTTATTTTGCATTATTGTTGTTAGAAAAGCCATTAAGATAGTATACATGTTGGGGTTTGCTTATTCTAGGTTTGAGAAAACCAACTATGTTGGGTTTGCTTTTTCCGCACAATAACCACGTTTGTTTGCTTAACATATCCTAAATGTCTTGATTATCTCAAAATTTGGACACTGCATATGTGAAATGTTTGACTTATTAAGCTATTGGTCATTAGTATATTTTATTTCTCATCGCTTTATAACATATGCTAATACGGGTATGCATCTTTTGTTTGTTTTGTGTATAGGTGTATTCTCGAAGCTCAAGATTAGAACAAAATTGCACTATATCAAAACGATAAGGCAAAGTTGAGTTTCAATCTCGATCGCCTTGAACTTTTAAAAGCACCTGCTTTGGAAATGGTTAGACATAAAACATACGAGCATGATAACCATTTGCTTCATTATTTGCTTCAACATCAACGCTTTGTTGAAAACCCTAATATAAATACTCCTTGTATTTTGATATCCGGGGACACAATTTAGAATTTGGTCGTGAAGATATGTGTCTAGTATTAGGTCTTCGCTTTGGTGATGTTTCTTTAGAGCAATTAAAGAAACGGCAATCTGCATTTGGTAATCATATGCTAAGTTTTCTTAGAGAGAGGCGTAACGAGAGAATCAGTAATATAAAAGCTGAACAACTAGTTAGGGTTCTTAGTGATCAAGTTGAGTTTAATGAACTTTCAAATGATGATGCTGTTCGCCTTTGTCTGGTTCCGATGTTAGAGAACGTTTTTATCGGCAAACAGGAAAGAAATTTGGTGTCCCATGAGATACTGGTTTTAGTAGATGACATTTATGCATGGAGTGCATTTCCATGGGGCGAGTACATTTGGGTTGAGTTTCACAAGAAGATTTATAATGCTATCTCAAGGGTTAGAGATAGACATTTGACTGAAAAGGCTACGAAGGGCGATTGTTACATTGCAACTTATACATTGAATGGATTTGCGTTCGCTTTGAAGGTGCGTAAATCCAATTAAATGCTAAGAATTTAATTCAAGATTGTAGCATGAACCTTAGTGTAGTAATGTTTATGCTAATAGTAACAATAATTCCTTGATTTGGCTTTTGAAACCCGCCGCAATTCAACAAATTGGTGGGTTAAAGAAGAGAATGTGATCCTCGGGTGTTGCTTGGGAGGATGCACACAGTGTTTGAGAAGACCGATTATGATCTTCTTTTCGTAATGCGTAAATGGTTCGCCTTGTGCCGACAGGTTATATTCTACTCTTTTAGAAAAATTGTTTATGATTTTTAATGGTATTTGCGTTAGTTTATAACAATTTTTTTATATGCAGTGACTGAGATGAAAGAACTTTGGTGGACATCTAGTGTAGACTTTTTCAAGAAGTATATGCCAGCAAGGTTATAAAATCATATACCACCTAGTCTTCCCATTCATGATACACTAGCAGTCAATAGATCTGGTCGACTGGAGAAGTTGAGACCACAGAGATGTTGTTCAGTCTCAAATGCAGACACACCACCAGTCATTAGGAAGGCGGATCAAGGCATGCCGTATATGGGGGATTTCATGCCATCTACAACAACAATTGTGGCTCAAATGGATAAAATGCAATAACAAATTAATCAATTACATAAATATGTCAAGCATTTGAGGCCTGATGAGGATAGCCAGATTCCGGGTATGGATGCAGAATTGCCACCTAGTGCAACAGTTTTAGATCAGATGGCTAATATGCAACGCCAAATTGATGAACTTCAGAAATATATCCATACGAATTTGAAGCTTGATGGGGTTAGTGAGAAGAATGGGGGTCAATCTGATACTGCACGCGTGTTTGCTGAAAAGGTTATATTTCTTGTAATCCTTTTAATCTGTTTTTATATTTTGTTTTGCTTGTATGCGGACTCATTTGATGTATTACTTATTCATACGTGTTTTATGTGGTATTATTAATGCGGACTCATTTGGATATGCATTTTAAAAACTTCACCTAAACGACTATAGTTTATTTGGTTAAAATCTATAGCTTTTAAGTAATAAAAAGTTAATTGTAAATTATAAATTTTTAAAAATGGAAGAGATAGAGTATGGGTAGTGATGGGGCATGAAGATGGTTGATTAGTGGATACCATGGACTATGAAGATAGTTTGAGTAGTTTAGATAATTTCAAATTTTTTGGTTGTAGAATTTTACTTTTTTTTTTAAAGTTTTTTGTTGTTGTAAAAGTTAATAAATTACTATGCTACTTTAAAAACTTCACCTAAACTACTATAGTTCATTTATGAGACTAGTGTTTTGTATTTAATAACTTCACCTACATTACTAGTTCATTAACTTCACATAAACTACTTAGTCTATAAATAAGTCTTCTACACTTCTACACATTCATAGTCTTCTACACATTCATAGTCTTTAATTTCCACTGTTTGTAAAAAATGTCCGACAACATTCCCTTCGAAATTCAAATGGAAATCATTTCTAAACTTCTTGTACATGCTTTACTTTAGTTTAGAACTGTTTCAAAGACATGGAAGTCGTTCATCGATGACCCAAATTCCTTGTTGGTTTCGTGTTCGCATCGCCTTACCCTTGTAGTTTTCTTATTCACTATCGCAAGGATTTGTCGAGTCACGCTTATATTTTTGTTGATGATAATGTCAATTTGTTCCAAAGAATGTCTCTTTTTCCAAGTATTCCTAAAGTCATCTCAGAATACAAGTCTCGATTTTTGAATCTTTGCCAATTGGCACCTCTCATGGTTTGTGGTGTTTTTCTGATTCTTTTGCCAGTTGCTATAGTTCTCCCTAGCTGGTTAAGTCAATCTGAATCTGATAAAGTAGTTATCGGTTTTGGTGTTAATCCAGTCACTTTTGACCCTACCATTTTAATGATTTCATATCCTCTTGATGGACATGGAACATGGAATATTTCAAGAGTTTACATTGAGCTCCCAAAGGTCGGAAGAAGTTAGAAAGTGAACATATGCATTGTCAACAATCCGACTTAAACAATCAAGTCAGTCAGATTAGGTAGTTTTATTTATTGGGTGGCTTCTCAACGGACTTTAGGCTCTTCTCAAAATCTTATATGATTGTCTCTTTTGATTTGTTACCACACTTTGAGGTATTAGATATACCTCACCATTACTTATTCGGATTCCAAGACCTTTCTATATTTCAAAACTAAGAGAGAGTCTTGTCATTTTTGGCAACATGATAGGAGATCAAGGCACGGCTCTGCTTATGGGAGATAATGTTGGATAGTAACAAAATAAAATCCTTTAAAACACTATTTAACATTTTCACCCTCATTTACTAAAATTAATTGATTTACAAGATCGGGGATCCGGTTTTGAATCGATCGCCTTACCAAATGGATCACACTCTTGAAGTCTTCCAAGTTCGCTCACAAGAATTTATTAATCTTCGTGTTGAATCAGACGCAAGGTCCTTCTTCATGATCCCTTTCAACGAATCGCTACATCTGCTTACGCATCCAGATTGTTCAGTTTATTAAGTTGTAGCTTATGGAGGGTTTGTATGTTTGAGATTGTATGTTTTTATCTAGTTGTTTGTATGTTAGTTTCTAGGGTATTCTGTAGTTGTTTGTATGTTTCAGTTCGTATGGTTTTCTAATTGTTATGTATAATAAAACCATATTTTGCTATTGGTACTTACTCATTCTCATCTGTTTTTTATGTACATGATAACACTACACGCGTCGTTCGGGGTCAAAGGAACTTCCTTTTCTTCGAGCAAGTTTTATAACACCCTAGCGATGAACCTAATCGTTGTAGTGTAGTATTAGGGTAAGCCACGGGTATTGATATCGTTCTCTAGGGAATAGGAATGCTAGTGAGAAGTTACTACGCTAAGGTTGGGGTTGAGGAAGATTATTTTTATCTTTTTTATATTTTTTAGAAAATGGAAAGGTACGAATCTCGGGGTTTGGATTTGGGGGTTGGTATTTCTACCGATTACTCTACTTGTCTAATTATCTAATCTAAGGCGATGTAGTCTATGTCTAATTATTGTGTGCTCGTATGATAGTTTAAAGATGTGTTTACTTAGGTTTTATTACTCCTTAATTATCTCCTATTGATGGTTGAATTGTCACGCCCTTATTCTTAATCACGCCAGTGTCTAAAGTCGTAGGGTATGCGTTTATCCCTAACTCTTTGAAACTACCAACGGTCTCGCCTACAAAATCTCTAGGAATTATAAACTCTAACTCTAAGGTACTCTTTGGATGGTTTAGCCTACAACTACTCTAGGTGTTATAGCCTAAGGTTCACAAAGATTAATCAAGCATTAACTGCACAACGAATGACCTATCGCATTACTAGATCATTAACAATTAAGATAAGAGACAACCAATCAATATTCACCACTCTCACACATACTTTCCCCAAGTATTGTAACTCTCTAACCACTGATCATAAAGGATCTTTCTATGTAGTATGTCTTTTGTTTTTGTGTGATTCTCTAGGTTCCTCTTAAAGGCGAGATCACCACTTCTTGAAGTCGAGCAAGCTCAAGTCCATGAGTTGCCATGCTTCGTCATCATCAAGACAACTAAGGTTCTCTTGTTGATAGTTCTTTCTTCCTCCTTGTATTGAAGGCATTAGTGAAGGATGCCGAAAGAGTCAAGACGAAAGCATTAGTAAAAGGTGTTTAACGTCCGTGTCAAAAGCATTAGTGAAGAATGCTAAAGGTGTCAAGACGAAGGCATTAGTGAAAGGTGCCAAGCGTTGTGTCAAAGGCATTAGTGAATGATGCCTAGGAATAAAATCAAGTGGCATTAGTGAAGAATGCCTAGGTCGTATAATCGATGAGGTGCATCGTTATACATATAGTGATTGTTTATATTCAAGGATGTTGATATCCTTGATGGTGTTGTAATAAGGAGTTGGTCTCCTTTGGGATTAGGTGTTGTGTAGTGTTGGCTAGTAGTTCCTCCATTGTAATGGAACTCGGTACTTAGCCTAGTACCGGATAAAGGGTAGGCAACGTTGTGGTAGGTGTGGTTCACCTTGGTGTGAAAGAACCCGGTGGTTAGCCTAGTACCGAAAAAAGAGTAGGCGACGTTGTGAAGGCTTCTGTGACAATCCGTCAATTTTTTCGGCTATTATTTATGCGAGTTATTTATTTTATGATCATTATAACTCTAAAACGAGAAGTCATCTCGTGTTTTCTGAAGTCCCGACACCACACGCGTACCGACACCATAATAAAATTGGCACGAAATTTATTTTCTAATTTCAAAGTCTAACAAGAAATCAGGAACTAAGACTTGTCATACTAATTTAGGTCGCGTGTTGGTGCCACACACTTTTGACTCCACTCTGTTCAGACTGCGTTACTGAGGTGAGTATTCACAGTCCCCTTTTTATCGTTTTACTTATTTGGGGTGAAATGCATGAACTTAAAATTTAAATTATATTTTTGTTCTAAATTATGAATTTAATTGGACTATTTAATATATTTTGAACCTTTAGACTTATGACTTGTTTGAACCTGATGGACCGTACGTCCTTGACCTAAAGTCTCCCATGTTCGGAGCAGTGCCGAGTCTCCCATGTTCGGAGCAGTCATTAATTGATAGTATATAATAGTTGTTATGATGTACTGTTCGTACATTCGCATTGTTAGTCCCCTATTGGTTGCCGTTCTCGCACTCCAATTAACGTACTGTTCGTACGGCTCCCTTGTGCGGAGCAGTAGGTAGTATGGATAGCGCTATTAGAGGTCGGCCAACCTCTCGCTCCTCGCTCACGGAACGCATATTATTTATTTTAGGGGCTTTGCCGTATACTTTATTATATACTAGGCGTTAGTGTGACCATATGTGCATTGTTTACTAGACTTGAAATATGGAAGTGTATGTGAGCGTATATGTTACAAGTCTTGTATGGGCGGGATTTGTAACGTAGTAAGTTGACATGACATTTGCCAGGAAAACTTTCTAAAAATGGATTTTGTTTTACCTAAAACCTGTGTACTCACCAACTATTTTCATAGTTGACCCGTTTTCTCATGCATTTCAGGTGATCGTTGATTAACATATTTTATGAAGAATTTAAATAAAGGAGTCGTCACGAGTCAACTGGGTCGTCATGTACTAAAGTGTCACCTTTTAAATGTCAAACTTTATGTTTCAATTGCCAAGGTCGGCTAGAACCTTGTTGTATTGTTACAATATTTCTTTAAATTTAAATTATGGTATTGTACTATATCTCTTTGCGATGTATATTGATTATGTTGCACCTCGCGTTTCTGCCTCTGGCGGGGTGTGACAGCTTCTCCGCCATAAGGAGTTGGTGTCGTGTAGTGATCACGAACTCTCGAGTAGGTGACTCGGGGAGTGAAGTAGGGCAAGGAAGGTTTCCTTGTAGCCGAACCACTATAAATACTCGTGTCGTGGTTATGTGCTTCTTACTCTGTATGTTTCATTACACTTTTATATATCTATCTATCAATGTCCAATATACACATTAAAATAGATTGACATAAGTCGATCTAAATATTTAAAAGAAAGTTTTAAATTGGTAAAACTATTCAATCCCCCATTCTAGTTTTCCACACATAATACGCTTAAACTAAAAAACTACAACGCATACTGATGAAAATAAAAGTACTAAAACTTAAAAAAACGAATCATTTGAGACCCAACCCTCAGAACTTGAAGGGGAATTAAACTCGCCATTAACGAACCGAGTCTCCATTATGTCAAAGTAGTTATCTTGAAGATACTGAGCTTCCTTGCTTGTGCTCACGACGAGCGCCTTCCTGCTGCCGCTTCTTCCATAATCTCCTATAGTTTTCTTCGTCCGCTTCAAGTTGACGAAGGGAAGCCTCACTTAACCCGAATGGGTTGTTTTCAAGATCCACCGTGGACGCTCACATGTGAAGTTGGAACAATTGGATTGTTCACAGGTGGAGTGTTTAAAAATACGTTTTCCGGTTGAAAAACCGGAAAGACATTTTCAGGTGGTGTTGAGTAAACTTCAACTTCTTCTGAAGTTGAAAAGCTAGTTAGAGGAAACTGTGGTGAAGTTGAAAAGCTTGTTTCCGGCAACTTTGGTGGACTTGGGAATTGCTGAGAAAAATCTTTGCGAGACATTTTTGTGTGTGAATTGTGTGAGTTGTGTGTGTAATATAGAGTGGGTGGGTAATATTTGAATTTGAAAAAAATAAAAAAAATAAAAATAAAAATAACCGTTGTTTTTAAAACGGATAGTTTTTAATTTTTCGTTTTGCCTTTTTGCTCGTCGTTGGAACGACGAACATGCAAGTAGCGAGGCCACATGGTGTGGTGGCGAGGGCCGGCTTGGAGTGGCGAGCCCTCCTCGTTACCACACTCCATGCTCTAAAGGATATAATTGTTAGCCTATATAAGAATACCAAAGAAGCATAAGTATGAGACCAAGAAATTAAGCTAACGAATTACTACTAGATTAATGTTGTGTATTCAAGATAATTTAAGAATCTAAGTGCAAGTAGCAACGATAACTTCAATAGAGATAGAAGTTTATAAGAAGTCAATAAGAAAGAGCAGTTTATAACGACTTAACAATAAAAGGTTAAAAGTATTTAAAAATAAAAGAAAATGCCTTAAAGAAAATAGGAATCTACTTATGAAAAACTGTTTTTTTTGTTTTTTTTCTTCAAACAAAATAGTAGAAAATGTTTGGATTAAAAGAACAAAATTGCTTTTCTGCCTAAAAAACAAATAACTAGAAAACCAGAGAAAATAACTGAGAATTTGTTTAGTTACAATTTTCTTTCAACAATTTTTAATAAAAAGTGAAATTCTCACTTTTAAAATTTTAACTAGGAAAACTGACAACCCCAATATTACATTCTTCATTTTTTTCTCTAACAAAAAAAGACGGGATTTCACAATCTAAGTATCTCATTATAACTCTAATCACTATTGGTAATATTTTCACCTTCCATTTACGCCGTCATCATCTACCGTCACAATCCAAAGTAATCTTTTCCATCTAAACGGATTTTCAAAATCCTCAACTCTTTATCTTTCCTTCTTTATAAAAATATAGAAACGAAAATAATAATAAATAATTTACAACTAAGCTACCTAAGCAACGCCAAACACCCTCTTAGAATGCATTTATTTCTAGAAAACAGGCTAAAAAGGTAAGTTGATGAAAGACAAAGGAAGCGATATGTAAAATGATTAAAAGCAAAGACAGTACATATACTTGTCTCACAGATTGAGACCACTTCACCAAACAACATAGCATTTATTTTCCGTTAAAATTTCCGTTAAGTTTCCGTTAAGTTTCCGTTAGGGTTTCAGGTAACAACAACTCTTGTTCTTAATTTCTTAAGATCACCCATTGTTGTTTTAGTTATTTACTGAGTGTGGTTGAAAAACAAATAGTAGTAATATTTTTATAAATGCCACGTCATCATCCTTGTTTTTACGCATATAGAGGGCTAGCGGCGCAACTTGTTGCTTGTTTGCCTTGCACTTCTGCTTAGGTCCAAGTACCCAACTAACTTTTTGTGCCTTATGTTGAAAAATCTTGGCTTATTGAACTTTTGAAAACCTCATAAGCTCCAAAATTTTGGATTATAAGCTTAACAATGTGAGATTATGGCTTATTGAAGTTTATAAGCTCCAAGTGTATAAGCTCGTAAGGCGAAAAATTTGAGCTTATGAGCTTTTCAAAAGTAAAATAAGCTCGTAAGCCGGCTGGATAAGCTTATATAGTGGGCTTATGGCTTATGTGGTTTTCAGCATATGTAGCTCACTTTTTGTGCCTTATATTGAAAGTTTTTTAGCTTATGATTTTATTGAACTTTTGAAAACCTCAAATTTTAGGCTTATAAGCTTAACAGAGTGAGATTATGGCTTATTGAAGTTTATAAGCTCCAAGTGTATTAGCTCGTAAGGCGGAATATTTGAGCTTATGAGCTTTTCAAAAGTAAAATAAGCTCGTAAGCCGGCCGAATAAGCTTATATAGTGGGCTTATGGCTTATGTGGTTTTCAGCATATGTTTCATAAGCTCACTTTTTGTGCCTTATTTTGAAAGTTTTTAGCTTATGAGTTTATTGAACTTTTGAAAACCTCAAATTTTAGGCTTATAGGCTTAACAATGTGAGATTATGACTAATTGAAGTTTATAAGCTCCAAGTGTATAAGCTCGTAAGGCGAAAATTTTGAGCTTATGAACTTTTCAAAAGTAAAAATAAGCTCGTAAGCCGGCCGAATAAGCTTAAGCAAACAACCCCTATGACATGATAAGCTTATATAAGCGGAAAAAATTTCAAAATAAGCAACAAAAAGTGAGCTTATATGAAATATAAGCCGAAACCACATAAGAGATAAAAGCCCTTTATATAAGCTGAAATAAACACCCCCTTTTTTTAAGGTTAGTAAATTTTAAGCCATTGTTTGTTTGTTTAAGGGGTGTTTGGATAAGGCTCGGTAGTGATAGAATTGTTAGTTGTTTATTGTTTGTTAGTGAAAACATATTTGTTGAAATAATCAGAATGTTTAGAAAATCCTTGAAAAAGTCATATTAATGCTTATTTATTGCTGTTAGATGTCGGACTTAAACTCAGTTGAAGTTGATCAAGAAAAAACGGCAAAAAATAAATGTAACAAGAATAAGAGGAAAGAACCAAAAGCAAAACGGCAAAGAACAGGTACAACCAAAACTTCATCTATTAAAGTGCAAACCACACTTAGCGGAACTACGTGCAGGTCAAACTCAAATTACATTTGAACATGATGATGTTAACAAAATGATGCGAAATTTGATCAAAAAAAGAGTAACAAAGCTTTAGCACAAATGATTATAGTCGATGAGCTCCCTTTTAGTTTTGTTGAGGGTGGAGGAACAATAAACAAAGGCTGGTTAATCTTAAGGTATTATAGGTTTAAATCGTTAGTCTGTTATCCCATCTGCATAAATTAGGTCTCAAGAGGCTGATATGAAATGGTTTGTTGCTGTTGTGATGAAGTTAGCTTATTTACTTGTGCTTTGTATCTTCATTGTCGATGATTATGTTATGTAGTTAGGGTTCAAATTGACGCATTTTAGATTTAGATCGTTAGTTTTAAGGTTTTGTGATCTAGATCGTCTAAGTTTAAGGTTTTGTTATCGGATCTGAAGGTTTTGGAGGTTGTTATTAGGAAATGATTGTTTACCTGACTGTTAGATCTTGGCATTTAGTTATGCAGTTGTGAGCACTTCTACTCACTAGATCTATTATGCGATATTGCATCTAGGAGATTGTTCTGTTTTTATGTTTGTACTTGAGTTATTAGTCTTTAACGGCATTTTTTTGTAATAAGTGATCAAACTACACAAAAGAATATGCTCACAGGTCACAGCTACGTGCACTTTGATGCGATTTGTTTGGTTAAGCGGACTAATGCTAAAGCTTAAATTTGTTTTTTTCTTAGATTTTGATGTTTTATACGCCTAGCTTGTGTCTAAACAGCTATACAAATATTTATGGTAAACAAGTGTAGTTTTACCAATGTAGGCTGGCTATATTTGGTCAAAATGTCAAATAGTTGATCGGGATCTTTTTTTTACTAAGTTGTCTGTTCGTGTTATATTTTGATATCTAGGAGTAGAGGCGGCAAAACGGGCGGGCCGGGCGGGCACGGGCTACGGGTCAAATGGGCTACGGGCCAAACGGGCTATGGGCCAAACGGGCACGGGCTAAACGGGCACGGGCCAAACGGGCTCATGTTATACGAATCGCTTTTAAAAAGACCCAAAATGACGAAATAAATTCATCGAACGTAACACCTCATTTATATTTAAAAATAAATGTAAGTTTTCTTTAAAATAATCTAATGTTCGAGAAAAACATGTCTGCTTATGCCTATTTAACTCTAAATGGGCAATACATGCCCATTTCAAAAAGGAGGGACCCAAATGTGCTCAAATCTTTTAAAGGTTGCCCATTTATTTCCATTTTTTGATTTTAGACAAATCCACCTCTATCTAGGAGATATACGAGTTGGTGTTTTCTTTGATCAGATCACATGATTGTTGTTGAGTCATCATTTTGCCTATTTTGGCGATTTTAGGATCAAATAGTTTATAGTTACGATCTGCAGCTGTTATCTTGTATTTGTTTCTTTAAAATCTATAAAGTTCCATTAACGGTTGACTTTGTCTCTAGATATCAATCAGAGGGTGCTTACCAATCCTTTCAGAAGGCTTTCTACCGAGAAAGAGATGAGTATTTCGATGGTGGGTCTCGATGGAGCTGGTAAACTACCATCTTGTACAAGCTCGGCGAGGACAAGGTTGAGAAAACCTCTGCTGAAGGTACTCCATTCTCTATTTGTTATTCCTATATACTAAAATGTATTTAGTAAGTAGAGGTGGCAAACGGGCGGGCCGGGCGGGCATGGGCTACGGACCAAATGGGCTATGGGCTAACAAGGGACTGAACTTGCTCAGAAACATGAGAGATACGAAGGCAAGTACTCTGCATCTTTTATCAGTTTGATCAGAATTGCTCTTTTTTTTTTTTGACCTTATTCTTATTAGGATTTTCTTGTCTTGTTAGCATGTTATAAAAAAGCCAAGTGTGTTTTCCTAATGCTGATCACTTGTTAAAAGGATTATGATTTTATTTTATCTAACAAGTCAAACGGGTAAAACAAAAAATTAACAATTCTTATATAGGAAAAATGTTGAAAGTTGATTAATGGTGAATTAACTTGACCAGATCTGTTTCATTGTGTATATAAAAGTGTCTGCGTTAAGCTGCTATTTATGGAGTAACATGTTTGTTTTACTACATCTGCTCTTATTTACAATCTTGTGTTTGTGTTTTTTTCTTTTATCAGGAATATTTTTATCGGAAGTATAACGATCTTCCCATTGGTCATTTTTTCAACCCGAGCGATGAAGAATTAATCGATTTTCTTGTTCGATTAAATAATGGAAATGATATTTCTCCTGACAGAGTGAACCGAGTAAATCTCTTCCGCAATCATCCGGCTATAATAATCGGTAAGTATCAATTATTAATAAAATTAAATTGTATATATACCATAAGTAAGTTGTTGAAACTATTTTTATTTCTAATAATATCATCAGAAAGTCACTATATCCATCACTACATACTTGACACACGCAAGTACTACTTGTTTTACTGCAAAGTACCTGCTGATGCAAAATATAGTCTAAAGGGTATCACCATTTCGAGATCGAGCGAAGGGTGTCGGCAAACAACCAGGAAGTCTTTCATCTTCCGTTGCAACCTTTGGACAAAACAACACGATATGGAGAACGACAAAGATTCCGCTACAAACCCGTGAATGAAACTACTAGTTCTTGGAGGATGGTTATGTATGGCCTTCCAGACTTCCCGCCAGCAGCAAGGCCTTCCAAACGCTCCGCGCCACAGGTAATTGTAATTTCATTACTTAGTAATTGTATTACTTAGGATAATTAGCAAAGAGTTACAAAAATCGGGGTTGGGGGATTGTATTAACAAAAGGGTAAGATTGTAAGGCCACCGACCACTTGTGATATATCGATGGAGATGTCACCTACTACACATCTTGTTTTCCCTGTACCACAAGTAGCGAGTGAACATGGTATTGTGTGCAGTGGTGAAACTTGAGTGATTTTTATAGGGGAGCCGAAATCGTTAAATGTTAAAAATTTTGTTCCTGCATAAAAATCTTTCTGACTTTTGCATTGTCGCATATAAAATAGAGATGAACGGTCACGATAAAGTAAAATCAGGAGCTGTATTGATAATCTTATACATGAAAATCAGGAGCTGTATATGCCGAACAAAATTACTAAGCATATTTCATGAATAAAAATAAGCATGTTTCAAACCTCATAAAATGCTGTTTAAAAAAGGTCATGTAAAAGCTCACGTAACTTATTGGCTGTATATAGAGTATATCACGCACACAAAAGTTGTTATGATTCAGTTTTGATAAGCAAAGTACACTTAAAAGTTAAACTATTTACACTTCTAGCCCCAACTTTTTTTTTTGTGGGAGGGGTATATGGCAAAGTGTGAGAATTACTACTAAAAGTTAAGTTAGAGCAAATTGGTGAGTATGTTGTATGGTGGAGATCCTGATGATAGTGGATACTTATTATTACTGTCATGTTATTATAACATCAATAAGTGATATAAGATTGTATGCTATAAAATTATGTTATCTTAACCCGATTGTTGTGTTTTATATATCAGGTAATTAGGATGTATTTAGTTAAAATTAAAATGGGGCTCATTATCTTAGTTAGATAATTTAAAATTTGGTTCACCTTCCTTTTGTTGGTGCTGAACGTTATTGCTTCAGCTTATGTGAATCTCCTGATTACAACTGTAATGCTACTTATATAGCTATTCCTTTTGTTAGCCCCTGTATTTAGCTATTCTGCATTTGATGATTCCGCCCTAGCTGTTGCTGCTTTGCAGATGCTGAAATCTCTCTGCTTAGACCTGTTTTTACCATATATACATAGGTCCAAAATATTAGTGTTACTACCCCTTTAATGGTCATACTCATGGCAGAACAGTTGTGAGTGCATATCTTGAGTCAACCCTTTAATTCACTAGTCTGTCATTCATAAGTCGACCCATGCTGCTGTAGTTAACAAGCCACACATGTCCTGAGTAACAGGCCCAATAACCCTTGTTACCATGTGTTTCCTTCCTTATGTTGTAATCAGCCAACATCAATCTAAGCTACTACTTCTCAATTAGAGTATCCTTTATGTGAATTTTTCTATTAGTAATAATAGTTTTGTGGTGCAGTCAAAGAAGGTGATTTTGAAGGTTTATGAGAGTGCAAAATCAAAGAACGCTATGGCAGTTAAAAGCCTAGCCAACTTGGAGAAAGATGTACTGAAACATCTAACATGTTTTCTGCAAACGTTGCAAAATTGAGCTGTTGGAGACGGCTATACGTGAAGAGAAGATGAAGCGTGATACCAATTGGCTTGGCTTAGGAGCCAAAACACGCCGTCTTATAAGAAGGGTGAAAAAGTATAGCCGTGAAGAGCATAAGGAGGCTGATGAAATTATGAGAAGAACAAGCAGAATACGTATTGCTAAAGCCATACTAAAAAATCGAAGTAAGCACACAAGAGATTGACTTTCTTTGGGGTTTGATCATTGTAAAAGTAATATAACTGAAATTCTGTTTTTGTAGCTGGAATTTTAAATGGTTATCATTGCAAGTATTTATATTTGGGCACTTTTTTAACATTGACAGTCATATTGTCTTAAGTGATAAATCTTCAAAGTCTCCCAAAGGATTCGAAGCTATTATATTCAAAAAATTCTGATTATTATCAACATAAACGTAATCTACTTTTCCTTACTCATATCCAACACAAGAATTATCACACATCATCATGGCCCGTGCGATGCACGGCTTTGATTACCATGAAGTAGCATCGGTCTAGTAACGGTTAAGGTCATTTATTTTGCAAGGGTTATGCGATTCGCTTATTATGCTTAGTTTCGATTCGAGGGTGCTCGACTAAATAAACGAAGTTTGTTCAAGTAAGTTTTTGTAAATAGACTTGTTTCAAGAGAAAAAAAATCAAATACACGAGTGACTTTCATCATCGTTACGCAAAACATGTTATTTCAAACACATAGTTTATACTACATTGAACTTAGGTATTTTCTTTGTCTCTTACACCAAAACCGATGTACCATCTTCGAGTCTTGTCTTTCATCCATAACGATTGTTTCTCACGATTTTCTTTTGAATACTGGGTCATATAATGTATTAGAATATTTATAAAACGTGTTTGGTAAGAACAACTGAACATGCTAATTTAACATCTTTGTTATTATTAATATATAAAAGTTACAAAATTGTCCATGCCTATTTTTTTATTTTTTTTTAAATGTTCCTTATTCAATTTATGTATGGACTTTTTTCCAAATTATTAATACATGAGCTTGTAGACTAAAATTAAAAGTGAGATATTACAAAGCTATAATAAATGAATCCATTGGTTATTTAGTACTTAATATATTTGCCGCAGTAGCATTGCGTTGATGCTTAGAAATTTCACATCAATTAGTCTTTGTAGCTATTACATTTCCGTACACTTCATGTTATTCGTCCAATTTGTTACACACCATATATACATGGTTTGACATAACAAAGTAACAAAGTACATACACTTTTCTTATCGGATATATCAAGCTTTTGATCACAAAGCTTTCCTGAAAGTTTCGAATACTTCCCTTTCCAAAAGAGCCCGCTTAAGTGCTTTTCTTGATGGTCTTGCATCAATGTCACGCCCAAAGAACTCATCTAAAATGGTCAAATGACGCTAAACTGTTGGATTTCATAAGTTCAAATGCTCTTCAATCCTCTATGTTTTATATAAGACAATTTATTTATTCTATGTATTTTTTAACAGCCATGTAATCGACAAATAAGGTTGCACAGAACATTAGGTTAGGATTGATGACATGTACTTTAGGTAGTTATCTATTATTTGGTCGTTTAAGCAGTTATTATAGTTGGAATACAATTTGTGACAGTTAACTATGAAGGGTTGTGTCTTATGGGTCAAACTGAACCATCACACCCATTCATCATGCATGTTCACAAACTATATATAGGCATTGTATTGACAGTTATTTAACATTCAATATAACAGTTATTTTATTGTTACTTTTCCCTCTTTATTTCCATATACTTTGCACTATTTCCCTACATAGATTACTGCACTAATCTCACTCAATTCATACTGCGCAATATGGTTCTGTCTTATACACATTTTGATACCAAATGGCCCAAACTGTCTTACCCCTATGGAAGATCTGTTGGCACTGCTAAAATGTGGTATCAGAGCACAAAGCCAGGGATATTCATGAACAACAAACTACAAAGGGAATTCATACAAAGACAAGTCAAGAGAGAAAGCAACACAAGGTTTGGAAGATGCATTAGGCAAATTTCACAAGACTGTAAAGACATGTTGAAGAAAAGACTACAGGAAATTGAAAAATACAATCAGATCATCCAAAATCTCAAAGCAATCTAGAAAGACACAAAAGATATGTCTGATATGGTATGGGATCAAAGGACACATTGCAGTAAACTGTCCAAGTAAGGGGAAGAATAAAGGGACTGCAGACTTGAAGAAGGACACAGAAACTTCACAGATTCAAATAACATACCCTGAGTTCATTCATCTGTCCACTGATTTTATGGTGGAAGGAACAGATGAGGAGGGATGGGATCAAATATGGTACATAAGCAACAAACTTGATAGGCATGTTTGTACAAACATGAACCTATTTGCAAAGATGAAGGTAAAGTTCAAAGTTGAAAAGATCAAGGTCCAACACAAACGGCTATTTACTCATGGCATTGGTGAAGTGCAAATTAAGATAGGATATGAGATTCTAATCATCCCTGGTGTACATTATACACCAGATGTGAGTCTCAACATCCTGTCTGCCACTCTATTGGAGTCTCAAGGCCTTAACTTGACATTTAAAGGGAATAAATGCATAACTATTCCCATGTTCAAGGACCCATCTGATTGCTATTTTGATTAGAACAAGATGAGGCTCATGCAGAACAGATACATGGAAAATTTCTTCAATTTACTTGATGAAAGTTCTCACCAAAAGGAGGGAAAGAAACTGAGTACTACCATACCACATGATGAAGAATTTATCTGTGTACAGGTACACTATCCTACCCAAATTACTACTTTTAATGATTATATCTCATTTCTTGATTTATTACAAAATGATAACATTATAAATCAAGAATGGGACAGTTTTAGAAAATTGTTTAACAAAATCTTCAAATAGTTTTACACTGTCTATCTTAAAAGAGATTTACCAGGACCAATTCCACCCAGAATCCATGGAAAAGAGATCCACTTGATGGATCTCTATAAGCTTGTTGAAACACTAGGGGGGCTACCTAAGTGTAATTTTATCTAATGAATTTGGTTACATTGCTAAAATTTTTGGCCTATAAAAGGAACATGGTAAAGAGATAAAAGAATGCTACAATCTCTATTTAGATGTCTTTAAGTGTTTTTACAACACTGCTAAGGTCTCACAAACTGAAACATAAGGACTTGTTTCAGAAAGCAAGAAGAAATTCTATGGAGGGATTCCAGTGAGAGAACCCATAAACAGACAATAGAAGATTGAGCACTTTGGTGTGATGCTAGAGGATCTCAATGGCAATTATATTTCAGACCAAATGAACACTCAAAATGAAGAAGGGACAGCAAGCACAAGCAAAAGGGAAGAAGGGACTCAGACAGTTTCTCAACTGATGACTTTACCATCATCAATTGAGTTTCACCAAGACAGAAGACAAAGCATCAAAGCTTGAATCAAGATCATTTGATCTTAGGGAGGAGTGTTGCATTTCATAAGTTCAAATGCTCTTCAATACTCTATATTTTATATAAGGCAATTTATTTATTCCATGTATTTTTTAACAGCCATGTAATCAACTAATAAAGTTGCACAGAACATTAGGTTAGGATTGATGACATGTACTTTAGGTAGTTATCTATTATTTGGCCGTTTAGGCAGTTATTATAGTTGGAATACAGTTTGTGACGGTTAACTATGAAGGGTTGTGTCTTATGGGTCAAACTGAACCATCACACCCATTCATCATGCCTATTCACAAACTATATATAGGCATTGTATTGACAGTTATTTAACATTCAATATAACAGTTATTTTATTGTTACTTTTCCTTCTTTATTTTCATATACTCAGCACTATTTCCCTACACAGATTACTGCACTAATCTCACTCAATTCATACTGCACAATATGGTTCTGTCTTATACACATTCTGATACCAAATGGCCCAAACTTATGTAGCCCCCTATGGAAGATCTGTTGGCACTGCTAAAAGAAACATGTGTGTAATATACTAATATCTAAAACATATTATTTTATTTAATTTGAATAATTGCTTCTTTCAATATCATAGCATGTTTGTTTCAGTCATATTCAGTACATTTAAGCATATTCAAAATTCAAATAAATGGTAAAAAAAAATTATTGGCCGATAGACCGAACTCGAACGACCCATTTGACCGCACTTAAAAGTGAAATATTTTGACCCATTTTGAACTCCAAAGCTATAAACATCGCTCTTTTGATTCAGAAACCCATTCTTTGCATATTCTAGAACAACATATCCAAATATTCCCATTACTCTTTGTTAGTGCAAATATTACGATATTTAATCTATACAGTCTCGTTTGTTTTGATTGATGACAAACATGTAACTTGTAATATATAACATAAAATGTACAAGTTACTTGTAATCACACTTTGTCTCAACATACATTCAACACCTCTCGATGTCTCAAGTCTTCATATGTTACAACACAGGTTCGTACATGTTTGTTATGTGGCATTATGATCAAACCCATTAACAAATCATTTAGAATGTTTAAAATACGTTTAGAGTCACCAAGTATTTTAATAGGTTAACCATTCTATTTCGAACCTCATTTTACATTTTGCATTCACAAGTATTTTATACAAATACATCTTTTGTAAAATGTCTAACAAATATATACTTTTATTTGTACAAGTAAACTAACTATAATATTCATACAAGTACTAAAGTTTACTTACACTTGACAAAATATATTTTATTTTGACAAGCACTCAACTAGATATTTTATTTTACAAAAGGTTACTTACATTTTATTTACAAGTAACTTACCTTTTTAATAAGTATATACATTTGTTTAAATGTATGTTTCATAAAAAGGAAAACACTTTTTTATTACCTCATGCATAGTAAGATTTTGGAAGATATTCTAAGATATCAAATCTAATAAATTATTATATTTTTGATTACCACTTTTGGTTATAAATACCATCCCATGGTTTTCTCATATCTTCATCCCTTCCAACACACATTCTCTCTAACATTCTTTCATTACTTAGATCTACAGATAACCATGTAGTAGCATACATCAATCACCCTCACCATCACATGATCATAATGCTTCTAACATTCATCTTTGTTGTAAGCATATTTTACATTTTGATCAACCAAGGAAAGCTTGGAGATCTAGCCATCCTCATTCACCAAAGCATATCAACATACGAAGATTCAAGATCTCTTGTTATCCTCATTTGATTGAAGACTTCTTATTTAAGAAGATCATTTAGATTAGTCATTCATATCCATTAGACATTTATGTCATGGATCATCATTGTAAACATTAGTATATCATCACAACATTTCTCATCAACTTAGATTAGATGGTTTATGTGTTTGTGCCATAAAACACAAGGTTTGTTATGTTGGGCCATAAAACATAACGGGAGTGGTTATACCCGGAAAGAACTTGACATCTAGCTTAGTGTCGGAAATATTGTATAGGCGACGTTAGGTTGGTTCTACCTCGAACTAGAACCCGTATTTAGCTTTGTACCGAAAAAGTGTTTACGACGATTGTAAGGTTTTCTCCACGAGAAGGGAGCTTGTTGATTTAGTGAAGTAACTCTCGAGTTGGGTACTCGAGGAGTGGAGTAGGCGGAGAGAGATACGTGACCGAACCACTATAAATCTTCGTGTTCGGTTTGCACTTTCCTTTCTTTATCTCTTTACTTTTATAATTGCTTGTGATGTGGTTTGATGTTGATGCTTGTGTGACAACTTGGTTTACTATGCTTTATATTAGTCACAAACAATAATTGGTACTTTCGTATTATAACAAGCTTCATAAGCTATTCACCCCCCCTCTACGTTTTCACACTCTTAAGCCTCGTGCAAATATGCAACCCTGCAAATTGCAAGTAACTGTGTCATGCATTTACTTCATCCGTCTGGTACTAAAATCCCAAATTATTTGTGCAACAAGCTGCTTCATAATAAACCGCTTTTCTCACAATCATTCGCAAGTTTATGCGCTTTTGTTCTATGAAACAAAAGACTAATGTAAAACACAATTTGTTCTATTGATTGGTTGAAACTTTAAAAATACAATCTTTGAATTATCTTGGTGTATCTTACAATAGTGAATGACTCGCCTAGGTTGATTCCAAATTGCATAGTACCGACTTAAATTGTGTGTCAATCCTTGATCATCCTCAATTATCACATTATGTATGCCCGTGACACAACCGCCTAAGTAACAATGTAGCAAAGTAAAAAGAGCCTCGTTATAGCGATTGGAATTGCTCGAATCCAAAAGTTGTGTTATTTGATCAAGGCCGGAGTGCTTTCTTGACCAAGTCCATGTCATTAGTCCGCTTATATACTTCAACCACCATTGAACTTAGTAAAGGAGGTCGATCGCAAATAGTTTCACCAACCATTTAAATTTTGGGGTCTATAAATGTTTGATCAACTATAAATTTTGACAAATGAGATTTTTGGTATTGTTATGTTGGCATACATTAAAAAATATGACAATTTAAAGCACATAATATTTTTGACAGGAAATTCTTACCTTCTATTCGTGTAGTACGCCTAGAAGCTAGTAGGGTGGAAAGAGGCTCTTAGAGTGCTGCTAGATGAGATAAAGCATATCAGTAAGCGGGCGCCATTTAGAACATATCCATATGTGTCGATCAAGTCAATTAGATTCAGAACTATCCCTTTTGCCGTCTTATTTTACTTGCCAATAGTCACCTAATAATTAACTTCATGTCAATATTACATCATAAACCAAATAAAACTAAATACTCCTCTTGCATTTTGCATCCCATACCAAGATGTTATCTTTTCATATCTAGAAAGATTACAAGCAATTTTTATGGCATCCTAAAATGCAAAAACAAGCTAACTATAATATATACTTACATTATAACCCAATAAGAATCCCAATAACAAACCTCTTGAAACCTTGATCCGTGTATAATCACAGGATATTTCAAAGGAAGCAAAGTATGCAACTCCGGATGCTCTAAAACTCACTTCGACATTTTCCTACTCAAATTCTTCCAAAGTGTCCAAACCCCAATTTCTCACCTTTATGCACCACTTTGCATACCAAAAGTTAGAGGTTACTCTTTATCTCTTACAAACTAAAGATCATGTAATGGAAAGCTAATGTTTTAGTTATAAACGACTCTTCTGGTTCTTATAAATTAAAAAGATTCTCCAACTTTTCAAGAAAACTCAACTTAAATCTTCAATTCAAGATCTCTAATGTCATTACTCAACCCAAAACTCAAATAATGAGCATGTACACGGTTCACATGATTGAGTTTGGGGTCAATTGAGTTTATCTATATCTATATCTATACTATTTATAATGCACGAAGGCACCTCACTCTTAATTTTAAGACGTACAAGAAATTAAGCATGATTTACAACACTTTATTACACCCAATTTTCAGAATTACAACAAAGTAAGCATATTGTACAACAAAATAAAGCGTGGTGTCATTTTAAGACCATAATTCTATCAAACAACATTAATGCTATTAAAAACACCCATTCACCAAAAATTAAAACCATTTAAGCACAATGTATAATAGCTGCAACCAATTTTCAGATTTACAACAAAATAAAATAAAATAAACATGATGCAATTTTCAGACTTATTTTCAGACTTACAACATTAATGCTATTAAAGTGGTCAATGTTATTAATGACTATAATGACTACTACTTACAAGAAAAGAAACATAGTGTACAACACTTTAATACACATAATTTTCGACGACAAGACAAAAAGCATAGTGTACAACAAAACACCACATTAATGCTATTTAATGTAGTCAATTATTAAACGGTCAATAAATACAATTAATACGCTTATTAAAACACCTTTACATAATAAATACAAATTATTAAGCATATTGTACAACCGATAACATCAAATAGTCCCGAATATTAAGTGTCAATTTCCGTTAATGCTAGTTATTTATATCATTTATATGGATTTATGCTTGTTTTCCATTGTTTTGCACTTTCGTGTAAATTACGAGCATGGGAGCTAAAGAGACGCGAAATGGAAACGTTACTAAAGATTTATCACAAGATGCTTATTTTGAAGAAGTTACGGCGTAACTCATCTCTCACATTACGTCGTAACTATTGCGTGACCCGAAGTCCAACTTATCAAGAGGTTACGGCGTAACTCCTCCCAAAGGTTACGACGTAACTCCATTAGGTCAAAAGTGGTTCCATCGCGGCGATACTTCACGCCAGTAACTCATCGCATCACTTACGACGTAACCGAGTTTATTGAAGACTACGCGTAACCACTTATAAGGTTACGCCGTAACCAGCGCATCTAGTGCATTTACAGAGAAATAGAAGGTTACGGGCGTAACTCACTTATTGGTTACGCCTGACCGCCAATAAATACCCCACTAATTCCAAAGATTTAAAAGCATCCCATTCCACACACAACACTCGAGAACGTGGGAAAAAGCTCAAGGAGGTCTAGGGAAGCATACGGAGTGTTTCCAGGAGAAGTCACACCATTACGATAAGCTTTAGCGCTTATTATTTCTTTTACTTTCAATTCATGTATTTCGTACCTTTGAATATTGAATTGATGTGCATGATTATTATGAGCGGCTAAGCACCCTTTGGTGCTAGCCTAGTTATGATTCCTTAATTGTTTTGTTTGCGTTTAGCTTTACTTCCGTACAATTATTTCTAAGTGTATGCATGCATAGTTCTTTGGTAGTCACCCCGGTTCGTAGTTTTGAATGGCGGTAGAGGCCAATTGCCTAGAGATATGACCAACCCAATTCCTAGGTGAGTGGGTGAGACGGAAGGGTAAGATATGACCAACCGACGACCCTTTCTACTTGTGCGATTTGACCAACTTATCACCTATCGCTTGGATGAACTTAAGAACCTGGGGTGTAGTGTCTAAGTTCCTAACGCCGTGCACTCACTATTTAGAATCTAACATGTAGCGGTACTTAATGACTTGGCTTAGGGACCGGAACAACAGGACTTATGACGGTGCTACTGATTTCTCCGTGGTGGCATCTTTAATTTGGTGATAGGTTAGCTTAATTGACCAAATGTTGTCCTCTCGAATTTGACCACACCAAGTAATTGGAAGTAGGTAGACGAGACATAACTAGTTAGGAGGATTAACTAGGTTAGCACCACTATTCCTCTATTGATTTCCTTTCTACCATTTATTTGCTTTTATATTCGCATTAGTAGTTTAATTAATTAAAACCCTATCAAACCATTAATATTCTCGTGACAATTAGACTTAGTAATTATCCGACACACATAGCTCTTGGGACGACCTCGGCTTTACCATTTACTACACTACACACGACCGGGTACACGCCTGTTAGTGCATTAGTAAGTGAACCATAGGTATAGCGAGACAATATAAATATTAAGACCGTCAATAAAACCCGTGATCAAGTTTTTACGTCACGGGAGCTATATTAGGATTGATATTAAGTCTTTCATTTCATTTTAAACTTTTCTCACGATCATATTTCAAGTTTTCGTACCATGGAAGCCATTAACATCGATAACCTCACTCTTGAGGAATATTTGGCATTGACAAGAGAAGAACAGGGCTGTGGATTGTAAGGCCACCATTGCGTAAGATGCTCAATTCAAATCAAACCTCAATTCATGAGGAATTTCATGCAAACCCTTCTCCGAAGCATCGCCGATGATGCCCATGAACACGTAGACAACGCCGAATACATTGTCGCCTATTCAAAATCCCCGTAGTCTCACACGATGCTATAATGCTACTGAGTATTCCTATTTCTCTTACGGAGCTGCAAAAGATGGGTCGATCGATTACCGCAGGGACCGCAACACTTGGCCTATCTTAAAAAATATTTCATTCGAGATATTGTCCTCCATCAAAGACGCCAAGCAATGGAAGAAATTCATAACTTCAAGCAAGAGGGTGATGAAACATTATACCAAGCTTGGGAAAGATACAACTAATTGTTATACAAGTGCCCTACTCACAATCTTAATACCAACAAAAGTGAACGCCTTTAAAAGGGATCGAACATCTCTTCAAGACAAATGATTGATTCTCGAGGCCAATTCCTAGTATGACACCCACCATGGCTTTGGAAACTATTCAAAATGGCGCACCATTCTCACAAATGGCACAATGGAGGAAGAAACCGTAGTAAAAATAATGATATTGAGGGCCTTGCAGCAATTAACAACAAATTAGAAAGCCTTGGAAGAGAAATGAAGAAGCTCAAGGAAAATGTGCATTCCATTCAAGTAGAGCGAGATGGGGCTTGTCCTTCTAAAGAATGTTCCTCCAATGAAGAAGTTAAAAGGATCGGTAAAGTAAACTATGGAAAAGAATTCCCTTTCAAGAGCTACAATAATTACGGACCTAGGTATCGTGAAAAATCCCCTGGGTTCTACACAAAAATCAACAATAATCCTCCTAAACCTAGCCTTGAAGAAATAATGTACCGACACATTGAAGAATCGGCAAAAAAGGAAGATAGGCTCAAGGAATGGATGGTCAAAGTAAAGGAAGACACCAACATGAATCTACGTAATCAAGATGCTGCAATTAAGAACCTCGAAACACAAATTGGGCAATTAGCTAAGAACCTCGCAACAAGTAATGCTAAAGCCACTTCCTGCAAAGCCATATTTGCGCAGGATAAAGCAAAAAAGGAGCAATGCACATCCTCTATCACTAATGATCTCTCCGGGATTAACTACCTAAGAGAAGATGATAAGGCTGAAGACGACGAGTTCCTACCAAGCCAACTTCCTGAGAAGCTGTAGTACCAGGAAAGTTTTCTTCTCCCTTGCACTATTGGTAATATTAAGATTCCCGCATTAGCTGATGTTAGATATTGGATTTCATAAACACACAAATAAGCTCAACAATGGATCGAATGAGATAGAGTTTAGAGAGAGAAAGTGGATCCTTTCTAGAGAGAAAGTGAAAGAAAACATAGAAGGTTAGATTAAGAATGAGAAGGTCCAACCTCTACCTTGGGAGGTAGAGGTATTTATAGTTACAACTAAACGTCCTCCTTCTGGATCGTGGATCGTGCATACAAAGGGTAAAGACCGTCCTTCCTCCACGGTGTTGCTCTAAACTAAATAACTAACTAATAAAACAAGAATAACGATATGTCTACGAGCTAACTTATGCTAGATTATATTTGGGGTGACTAACTCTTCACTATGGAATTTCTAATTCCTAACAATCTCCCTAAGGCAGTCACCCCATGTTTTACATTTCAATCCTAGCATTTTATTTAATCTTCGCCTTGAGCTCGTAGACATTAATTCTTCAACATCCGCATCTTTGTGCTTTAGCAAGGATTCTTTAAAGTCCGATAACTTTGTACTTTAAGTGGGGCCTTTATATCGATCCACATCTTTGATGATCTTCAAGCTTTAATTGAGATCATCACCACAAGAAATCTCCGGATCACCCTTTATTGTGTTGCCATCATGTGAAGTTGTGACTTTCGGACCGACATGCTCACACCTTTTGGATCATGACATATTTTTATCGAGTAGCGGGTGCTATACTAGTTCAAGATATTTGCGCCAGAAAGGTAAGCATAGTATAAAAATATTTGAGCCAGTTATGTAGATAGGCACTTTCATGATGTCTTCAATTGCGTGGATGCCGCGAGTATGCGGCTTTGATTGACTCCTCAATTCGATCACCGCAACCGTCTCAAATGTACCGCAAACAACAGCTAGCAATAAAACATACAAAAGTGTCTTTGATCACTTTCGTTGAATTGAGGTACACGCCCACGGTTCCCCGCTGATCAAGACAAGTACGCTCGTGATCGTAGAATTCAAGAATCTCCTTGATGTGGTTTCGCAATGCTTCTAGTCGTTCTCAAACCGAACGCTTCAAAGAAGACAACACGGAGTGAGTGAACCAAATAATTGAGATTCACCGATTGATAGAAAATGATTTGAAAACAATCGCGTATTGCTTAAGATAAAGAGTTTTTCAATACGATGAAGGTTTAGAAGAAGAAATCAATTTTCAATCATAAATACCCTTTTTATTTTGAAAACATAATACACAGTCGAAGTGCTAGAGAAAAGAGTTTTTGAGCACAACGACTGGTTTTTCAAAGGTATCCGTCAATCCTTTTCCTGGACCAAGGTTGATTCACTAGTGAATCTCCCCATCGTTTCAATCCAGTTGTCACAAGTTTGATCTTTAGAAAAGATCTCACATGCCACCTACCAAGAGCTTGTTTGATGTTGGCTCTGAAGGCTTTCCATCTTCATCGTGAATAATTTTACATATCACTCGGATGTTCCGCAATACCACAAGGATAATGCGAGGACTCTTAATATATTCTTACTTTCCACATTTTGTGAAACAAAGAAGTCTTCATTAACTTTGTGTCCTAATGAGATATTGTGGATGGTCTCTTGGCTCTAGACTCAATTGTGCACATTTGGTTCCTATGCCGGAGACTAGGGGAGAGGTCTCTTCTTCAATATCAACAATCTCTAAGAGAAAGTTGATAGATTATGTCGGTTCCCGTGAGAATGAAACAAGTCCTTTTAAGAGGAACTTGAGTAGTTTGGGAAGTTTAGTGCAGAGCGTCCACCGGGTCCATGACGCCTTGTCTTCAATACTAGTGTTACCTTAGTAAACACCAAGAGCATATGTATCGAACCCGATTTCGCCTAAGGTTGAATTATTGAGGGCTATTTCTTTTCACCCTTTCATATTCATTTCTTTTTCATTCTTCAACCCCTCAAGCTTTCATCGAGACTTCATAACTAGAACCTTGTTGGGTTTATTCCATTACTAGCCTGCCTCATCCGCACTCTTCCCATTTCTCATTTTTCTCCTTTTTTCATCATACCCAAGGACTCTACACTATCTAGTGGATTGTCCTCGGTAGATCCTCCGGCTCATGGATCGTGGAAACTAATACCTAACCTCACCATCCTTATAACTCCATACATAAAGTAACATGGTCGGTCTTTTGGTATAGTTCATTCTTCCTTGAAACCAAATGAAAATCATTTGGAAAACAATCAAGGTACTTTTGATACGATATCAAAGCATTTTGTACCTTAATAGTTTTGATCATTTAGAAAAGCTCCCCCTCAACATGTGCATATGATTTTACAAATTGTTTAGCACATGGAGGCAAGAGTTCTTTGAAATAATTTCTTTGAAATAATTTCTAGATCACAATTTCCATGAAAAAAGCCATTTGATTTTCTTTGGTAAATTCTCCCCCTCAATATGTGCATAGGATATTTGAAATCATTTTATCACATAGAGAAAAGAGTTCTTTTGAAGCACATCCACGATCACAAAAACCATTAAAAAACCATTCACTCCCCCTCAATATGTGCATCAATATATGAAAGAGTTTAGCACATATTGAGAGAGCCAACACATTGAATCAAATGATCACCTTTATCAAATTTCATATTAAATCACAAATTCTCCCGATCAAAATATCAAACCCTTTGAGATTTTGGATCCCAAGTGATTTAATAAGGTTTAGAAAACATGGGAGAAAATGTGGCCAGGTTTAAATACTCATCTCGTTTTTGGATAAATCTTCCTCCTCAACATGTGCATTGTGTATTTGAAATCGTTTGGCACATGGAGGCAGGAGTGCCTATAAAGGACTAAAACCGATTCCATTAAAACAGATTTGAGATTTAAATCACGATCTCTCCCCGATCAAAAATTTCAAACCTTTTGAGATTTGTGATCCCAATTGATTTAAATCATTTAAAAGATTTTAGGGGAAAGACGTGGCAAAATTTAATTTTGAAAAATGACTAATGAGGACCAATTACAGACATTAAAGATTGTTAGTGTCAGGTATGATAGTTTTTAAGAGATCTTTAAGTAAAATAAAACAATTTCACAATCAAACAAGAATAGAAAAATTTCATTTTGAAAGATCTTGATTCTTAATGAAAATCATACCATGAGATAACATTAAATCTTTAGATCACCACTTATTTTGTACAATCCGAATTTTATGAAGCAATATTGTTTGAAAATAATTTATTTTAAATCACTCTCCCTCAATCGATGACCGTAGTCGTTGATTGAGTGACTTAGGTTTTGATAAAATGAAGTCCGTGATTTTCAAAATTAAGTCCAATTTATTTTTCAAAACAAATATTTTTCCATTTTCAAAACAATATTAAGTTAAAAATTGTTTAAGGAAAATGGTATAATCCCAATTATCCCGCACAAAGAAACGTTAGGTGGTCGAGCCGCTCGCTGATGTTGTCACAGAGGGCTTGAAGAAAACCGTCACTGATGCAATGAGACTTCTTACGTTGCATTTTAATGCCAACTAAGGTCAAATTTAAGCTCCGCTTTCTTCAATCACTTAGAAGAAAACCATCTGTTGATGCAAGGAGACCTCTTACGCTGCATTTATGCCAACTCTTCAGAAGTCCAATTAAGCTACGCTTCTTCATTTGTCAACCCAAGATATACCAATATACCAATATACATGCATACGTTAGTGAACACACATACAGATATATGGTGGTCGACATCACCCAAATAGCAATCGACTAGTAAAAGTCAATTCAACATGTCAATCAAATCATACATAGGCATGGGAAAAATGTGTTTCTCAAACTCTAATCATCTAATCCTAACAATCATATCCTAGGCACCTAGTCCTTCAACGTAGGTTAACATCATTTTTCAGTTAAGCATATAGGATAATTAAGAAAGTCCGTTAGATGATGTAAATTTGAAAACATTCTCCCCTCAATCAATGACTTATTTTTCCTAAAAGGTTAAAAGCTACAAGTCATTGATTGAGTTTTCAATTTTCACAAAAACTCGAACCCGATTGATTTACACGCAACTCATTTTACCACCATTTTGAAAACAACAAATATTTTTCTCAAGAATTTTAGACGGAAAAACATTTGTGTAGGAACAAGATCCTTCGACATACTTTCCTCATTTTGTTTTAGGATAAGTGCATGAAATTTTTTGAAAATTGGATTAGCACAGCACTTTCCTTTCTTTAAAAGAGCGGGTTGCTATCTGAAATAATAGCAAACCATATTTTTAAGTATGGGTTATCGTCTGAAGTAACTGCAAGCCATATTTTGAGACATGTTTAGAAAGAAATATGTACACCTCCTGCTCGAACTTCATCTAAAGTCCCGTGCCATTATTTAATGACATTTCTAAGACCGTAGATGTTATCGATACCAGAAGACATGTCTTGAGAAAACATATTTTTGGTATTTTTCAATTTTCTCGATTTTTATGGGCTTTTTGTTGATTTTATATTTTCTATTTTGTTTTTGTTGGTTTTATATTTTGTATTTTGCTTTTGAAAATTATTTACAAAGATAGAGAAATAGTTTTAAGAAGATGATGATACGAAACCGAGATAAGGAAATCGCTCAAGACTTTGTAGAAGATAAAGTCATCATCTCTTAAACTTTCACCACCAAAGCATTTGAGGCTCTTGAATCGTCAGAAGAACTTGAGCCTTCAAAAAGTGAATCTTTGGTAGCTTCCCCAAACCGATGACTAAGAATAAAGACCATTTCCCCAAGCAAGAGAAACGAATAAAAACGGTCTCATAGAATGAAGCTCAAAGACCAAGAACACGAGAAACACCAAGTAACAAGTTGAAACATTGATCGCCCCAATGGTTATCAAACCGATTAACTGACACGACCGATCACATGAACTCTTGTGCATCCCCGATGTACACCTTACTCTTCGAGATTGACCAGGTTGTCTATTTGGGGAACAATATATCAACACCTTCATTTCACCAAATGCACTCCAGCTTATCTAACATATAACCAATCAGCCCATAACGTATACATGTACCCAACAAGAAGAGACAATGACATCACAATAATCGGTTGAATCATCGATCTTCTTCATGGATGTCAACTCGAATAACCGATTAAGCTCGATCATGTGAATATGTTGTGTGACCCGATGTACACATATCTCTCCTCGATGGTTGCGATCTCATCGGAATCATCATTACATTGTGTACATGAAGTACTAACCGGAAGCACTTTATCATAAATCATATAGAAGATGTCGATAAGCAATATCATCTCACGCTTCACATATTCTTCTCATATTTCTTCCTACTGAAAGCTGAGTTAACACATACCAAAAGTATCCAGAGACCACTTCCTCCCAAATGGTTGGAATAATACATCCTTCTCCCAAATAGTTAGAATAATATATCCTTCTCCCAAATAGTTGGAATAACACACCAAAGGCTATGAGTAAACACTGAGTTTCTCTACGGTTATGATATTTGTCTTTCCCGGACTACTTCAATAGAGACAGTATTAGGTTCATCACGTGTACTCGCTGTGTGTTTAGATGTATGTCTCCTTCCCCATGTCGGTTTTGATACCTCGTAATCAAAGAACACATCATTCATACCAAATATTCTTGACATAGAGAAGAACAAAATTAGCTCAAATGAATCTTGTGAGAATCAACTGCTATAGAAACTCTCCTCGACTATCTTTATCAACCCATTCGTAGACAATTTGAAGTGACCACCGATGAAGAAAACCCGTTATACCAAACTTGAAATCAAGTAGAATTCTCCGATGTGTTCTAAGCTTGCACTTAATGATGGAAGAACGGTGTCGAGAATCTATGCATCGAGCAAATCTCTACACTCACTACTCAAACAAAGTATGAGAAATTAACACCTCTCGAGATTATCCACATCGTCATTTGCATGTGACATCGAGTAAAACAACGTAACTCCTAACAAAGGATAGTTAACTGTGTCTTCAACCATCCACCCCGATCGCTGGCAACTAGATAACCCAAGTCTTCAACTCAAATTCTTAAGCCCGAGCAAGTTATCAAATAAGAACACGCCTTGTGAAAGTCAATTTCAATCTCAAATAAGTGATAAATGATTAACTCAAGTAATCAACTTGTGTCAAATGTCCAACACGTGAATAAAATACAATCGGATGTACATTCACCCATTGATTGAACCGGAACAAATGATGCCTCAACATCAATGCATTCTTCCTAAAAGTATACATGTAGAGACCGATCCGAAGATTCACCAATAATGTCTTCGAGCGGATGAGGTAGTCATTTTCCTTAAGTTCATGTGGTTGATTTATAGCAGACATCGAGAGGAACAATAATCCGTGAAGATTTGGTAAAGGAATACCAAAGAGCGGATCATTATTCATGAGTGCAACCGCAATATTATGATAGTCATTATCAATGCCTCGAGGAATAATCGAGATCGGTTTTCTTGAGTAGTCCGAGATGTACTTCTAGATGATCAACATTCGCTAGCGGTTAGAAATACTCATCAAACATATCTTGAAACAATGATTCCCAAACAAAGATATCCCAGCTTATCCTTAGCGAGTGAAGACATTAGGCGTTGGAGAGTCGATGACCATAACTTAAGCATCCATCAATATGTAGTATATTCTCTTTCTCCCTCAAAATTGCAAATGAAGTTTGCCATTTTGATTAATCAAGGAATAAGAATGTATACCAATGAACGAGATCCACTTGATGACCGAATGAGTATGGGAGAAGCATAAAGCTTGTTGATGAAGAATGTCGATGAGAATGGTCATAAACAAGAAGATTTCTTCTTCTCAAGATAAAACGCACCAAGCGCATACCTTTTTTTTTTCGAGGAACGGGCCTCAAGTGTTATCTGCAGATGCCATAATGATGAAGCACGAGGCCCCGGACTGATGCGAATGTACATCATAGCCGATCAATATCAATGTTGAGTAACTTGAACCCGCGAGTTATGAGATATCAACTTTTGTTATCCATACTTTAAGCCACCCATGTATTGAAGGATCAAGTATCTCAGAATCGAGTAAGGACTACCGCACTAATATTACAAACTTGATTGCATATATTTTGTTAGTGACATCAAGATCCAAACCCTTTGGGTTTCACGGTCAATATTGAGATTGCCATTGGTAAACATCTTTCCGTAGGTATCCACCTAAGTCCAAAGATCCTTAAAAATTCTACCGATGGTATCCACTTATGGCAAGGTCTAGGATTTTAGGCTTTTATGCATAGTGGAAGACTTATCCTTATTCCTAGTTTCCACAGATTTAGCAGCTGGTATCCATCTAGCTAAGATTTTGGTTTGTTTTGCTTCAGATGCACAAGAGATGACTTAGTGCAAATCCTAGACTTAATAGGTTGAACCTTTGTAAGAGCATTTACTTTCTTTAGGGATTTTGAAAAACAATTATCATGATTTGCCTTAAAGATGCATTTCAGACAATTTGAGCAAACAGCTTGTTTGGATTCAGAAAATGATCTAGAGTTCTTAGAGTGATCTGCTAAGGGAATAGCTTTATTCAAAATGCAACTATTCTTAGATACAAACCAATCCCTGGTCTTTAGTTGAGTGTTCCTAGGTGATGGTTTAAAACTACAAGCAGTGCCTTGAAATCTCACAGAGTTCCTCACCTTAGGTCTAGCACCTAAAATTCCATCCTCTTGAATCAGGCCTTTTCCTAGCTTCTTCTAGATCATAGTTCTTGAAAAGTCATTCATATCATGTGAATTCTTAGGCATATGAGGTGAAGGACTCGGTTTTGACAAAACTTGTTTCACATCAACTCGAGGCAAACCGTGTTTTTGAAAATTTTGTTCTTCGTTTTAAATGCGAGGTCGCCTAACAATGCAATCGGCCTCTAATGGAATGAGAAACTAGCTTCCCCGAGGTTGATGGTTTTGTAAACTTAGTGTTCACACTTTTCCCTACAATTTTTCTAAGCTCATTCTTTAAGGCAACAATGGCGAAATTGTTTTCCTGAAGTTGAGCTTTGAGTTCATCAATTTTTGTTATCAAAGAGTTTGTATGTTCCATTGACTTAGTTCTAGCTTCTTTGGCAGAGTCACTTAGTTCTATGTGATGCTTTCTCAGTGACTCATTTTCCTTTAGTAATTTAGCCACACAAACAAATAATTCATCATTTCTCATTTGAATATCATCAATAGCATTAACATCGTAATTACTTGTAACCAAATTACTTTTCACATGCATATCGTAAATATGTTTCTTCGCATTGTAAATGGTTGAGTCTTTGTCTTGAAGTCGATCTTTCAAAGTGTTAATTTCAAAAGTTCACTAATTCGTGAAGTTCCGATTTTTACATGGTTTGTCAAGTTGAAAACTTTCTTCTTTACTTTGTATCGCAATTTCAAGTGAAATGCAATGTTTTTCAAGATTTGAGAATTTGTTTGAAAGTTCATCAAAAGCCATTTTATTAACCATATTTTGTTTTAAAACACTTAATCTCGACTCAAATTTAGTTACGTAACATTTATCAAAGTCATGTTCAAAGATCATGAGCGCTTGATTAAGTACATTATCGATGCACTATGTTGAACAAAGAAAGAGTACCTCATTACATGACACTTGTTCAATTGTCGGTCCGATATCCGCATCCACATCATGTGTAACAAGAATCACCGACCGGGCCGTGTCAAGCTTATCTATCTCGAGCCTCGTATTCAAAGGTCAATCGATCCAACATCCGAGTTTTACCTAACTCAACACTACAATCTTTGATTGTGCCGAGATTCATTCGCCTTTCTCGATCACAAAGATTTACTTCTTGTGCGACGGTGAGTTACCGAGCGCTTGGTTACATCATTCTTTGTTGTTTCGATATTCGCATTCAAGAACACCCGACCTTTCCGATACATTACACGACTTATCACAAATATCTCTCAACCGCACTCCAACTCTCATCTACTTTTTCATCTTTCCGAGTAACTTCCTCAATATACTTCTCCACCTTATCCATGAGATGGATAAGTTCTCTCGAACACGCTTAATTTCCATTCCAAAGTGTCTCTCAAGGACATTTCACCATGTCTTGATCATAATCGATGTGAATTCTCTAATGAATGACCGAAATTGTTTGTAGATCACTTGAAGTGCAAGACTAGAACTATCCTTTTGAACCTTCTTTGTCAAGTTGTAGCTCCAATTGCTCTAGGTTTAACAACAAAGTTCCCGTTAATGTGGATAAGTCCCGACGGAAGAGGGCAATACATGTTCGCTCCATTGATGTGGTAGAAGTAACATGAGTGAGAGTGAAGTTGTTGATAAGGTTCAATGTCGCTTTCCTTTGCATGGCATGTAGTCGAAACATGTGCAAATCTTTCTCATTGGACCTCGAGCATAAAGAACTCAAATCATCATTGATTGATTCCATCATCCAGAACTGCTCAAGATAGCTAATATTCTCATGGTTGTCTACAAGATCATACAAGTTTGAGTACTTCAAATCACCAATCAGAGTGTAAGACATGATGTTGATGAATCTATGGATTTTACAAGTCTATGATTTAAACCGAGAAATAGAATCTTTCGGGATTTTACTAAAATCAAGACCAAACCGTTAAGCAATGACCAATGGAACGAGTTAAGATGACTGATGGATTGTCACAATGATAGACAATTGTGTGTTAGGACTTATGATTGTTTGTAGGATTAGCAGAGATGTTGTTTGGTTGAGATTTGGATTGGTTTATGCCCCTTTTTACGAAGAAATTTAGGTCAAAAAACATAAAAACCTCAATAACTTCTGTTCAGAGCGGATTTAGGCCTCGAAGGTATGGGTAGAACGCTGAAAACGGAGTTACGGTTCAAAAGTTATGGCCGTTTGAAGTTTTGTCGGGAAAAGTCAACAAGTCGCTAGTAAGACAAGTCGCTAGAGTCCCCAAGTCGCTAAATAACAACTCGCTAAAGGCTCAAGTCGCTGTGGATCAAGTCGCTAGACACAAGTCGCTATGAACCAAGTCGCTAAACAGTCAAGTCGCTAAAAAGCAACTCGCTAAGTATCCAAGTCGCTAACACAAAGTCGCTAAGAATACCAAGTACAAGTCGCTAACAAAATTGAAAGCAAGTCGCTACCTTCACCAAGTCGCTACCCATAGTGGAGAATCCACTAAGTATCGTTTGTCTGGCTTGTCTCAAAAGACAAGTCGCTACCAAAAGCACTACAACTCGCTACTTTTATCAAGCAAGTCGCTAAGATGAAATTCACTACGAGAACCAAGTCGCTACCAAGAAAAACTTCAAAAACACACTTTTCAATCCAAAACAAGCCCAACCACAGTGATTCAAGCTTTCCAAATTAAAACCTAAACACTTATGATGATTCTAAACACAAAAGTACAATCAAAATCCAAACTTTAACACTAGAAATGATCCAAATGATGTAAACTACTCTAAACTCATTCAAACCCAAAAACCTTATGAAAACCACTAGAAATCCAAGAACATGAAAGATGAGTGATCAAACCATGGCTCTTGATACCAATTGTTAGATATTGATTTCATAAACACACAAATAAGCTCAACAATGGATCGAATGAGATAGAGTTTAGAGAGAAAGGGATCCTTTCTAGAGAGAAAGTGAAAGAAAACATAGAAGGTTAGATTAAGAATGAGAAGGTCCAACCTCTACCTGGGAGGTAGGGGTATTTATAGTTACAAACTAAACGTCCTCCTTCTGGATCGCTGGATCGTGCATACAAGGGTAAAGACCCGTCCTTCCTCCACGGTGTTGCTCTAAACTAAATAACTAACTAATAAAACAAGAATAACGATATGTCTCATGAGCTAACTTATGCTAGATTATATTCGGGGTGACCGACTCTTCACTATGGAATTTCTAATTCCTAACAAATGATTTAGGGTGGCGTTAACCTTATTTCAACTACTTTATTCGAAAAATCAAACTTACCAATTTAAAAGAAACAACTATTATGATTGAAATGGCGGACTCTCTAAGGTCAGACTTAGGGGATTGTGAACAATGTGCTTTTGAAAATTGGAAAATTTTTCTTCCCACCGATTTTGTAGTTATTGATACGGGAAAGCGGGAGGCTTATAACTTGATTGTTGGAAGACGTCGCCACTTGTAAAGCTCAAATTATGGTTTTGAAAACAAATTTCCTTGGGGACCGAAAAGGAACGAATAACTTTAGTATGAATGAGCATTTAAAACCAAAAACTGAAATTTCTAATAATTTTCATTCACTAAAACCCACTCTACACTCTAAGCCTATTACCGATAATCGTAAAGAAAGTGTTGATCATTGTAAGCGAAACAGATGAAATTGTTCAAAGCATCGAGGAAACTCCGAGTCTAACAAACATTTTTGCAACTCGATGTCAACCAAAGAATGCGAATCGGCATGGCCACCATTTACTCGTCTCTAAAAATGTGTAAGAAAAGCTAATGAATGGATTTACCCTCATAAGGGAGAGAAACATGATGTTGAATTAGCATAGGAAGATTGGTACAAATTAAAGCTCGAAGCTCGAAATTGATTAAGAACCGATCAAGCAAGATGGGTGCAACCATATCACCGACATCATAGGCGTAATAAGATCAAACATCAAGACATCGATAATATTATTATTAAAGATGATGACCATGGAGAATCATGTGATAAATGGCTTTCACATAAGTTGGGAACATTTGGGCACAATAACTCTACAAAAAAAAGAAGAATTTGGATAATCGGATGAATGAACACCAACGAATTAAAGAAGTAGGGGTGATCAAGGCCCCATAGGAGCCTCAAGGCTCGAGTCTAACTTAAAGACTATTAATAAAGAAAAGTGCTCTTTCGGGAGACAACTCAATTATCCTTTTCCTTTGTTTTTATTTCCTTTCTTGGTTTTGTGTTTTCTAACCATTTTGCGAGAGACAATGAAGTAATTATCACGTAGCTTGTCGATATGAACGAAAGTTACTACAGAATCTCATCTTGGTGATTACGTCAGTAACCAACATTTTAGCAAAGAAAATTTTGACGATTACCAATTACGGCGAATACTATATCGTTGGTTACGCCAGAATTATTCGCTTCACACCTCATACTGTGTTTTGCCGCCACGATGTAACTCTCTCGTAGGAGTTACGACGTAACTCTCCTCTCGCTTTAATTCTTTCATTTTAAAACACAGAACCTTGTATTAGTTTTTAAATGAACTTTGTGGGTGTGTTCCTCAGAACCCTCACGAGATTTCACTCGTCCACTGGGACACCAAGTGGTTTAAAGGCTTGTTGCATTCGCTAAATGCAACCGTGATTCTTACGAAGCGAGTTAGGTTTATTTTTCATTTTATTTTTTTTTCTTTTAGAATTATGCTTGTCGGTATTGTGATTTGTGGATTGAAGTTTGTTCATGACGCTAAACGAAGGCACGATCCTTTCTCGTGGGCCTTCTTCTTTTGGAGCAATTCGTGGAAGTTCTCGCCTAATTCTACCTTTCTTCACCTTTATTTTAATGCCTAGTACAAAAGGGACTTTGTACAATTCAAGTGGGGACGGAGTAGAATTATCTCTTGAACTTTATTTCGCCTCATTTTTCTAGTTTATTTTGAAAAATTATGTCATTTTTAAAATTTTGACATGTTTTTCCGAACCTAACTAGATTAGACCTTAGCCGAGCACATACAAATTTCTTTGATATTACATGGTGAGATTAGCCTTATCCGCTTCCTATATTTTACCCCAAATCCACCAAATTATGAGTGTGCTTGGGAGCTTGTAAACTTTAGAACTTGGCCTTGCATCATTTCGAGACCATAGACGAGGTATGTTGAGTTAGCTCGATGTATTTGGACTTTTCGTTTAGAAGGCGATTATAGGATTATCACCCCAACAAATTCTACCATTGTGAGTCTATCAATTAGTCACCTCGACTTATCGACCCCCATGTGAAACCCTTTTGTTGCACTCCCTTTAGTGCAAGATACCCTAGATACACCCTTCGAGCCATTCCTTTCATTTTGTCACCCCAATATATTGTTTCATTACACCTTACACCTTAGCCTACCTTGTAGTCTTTATTTGTAATCGGAAGTCATCATTTTCCTAAGTTCAAGGTTCGAGTGAAAAGGTTTGGAAATCACACTTTCATCGACAACAATTATGAAGATCATCAAGACCCCGAATTCCCATTGTTCATCTCGGTGGGATGTTATGTTATCATGTTATGTTCAAAAAAAAGTTGATTGAGTTATGATTTTGTAAAGTGCGATGTTATAAGCACCGTAGTATGAGCTTTATTGTTTAGTATCGAGGAGGCCCGCTTTGGCCACATTAGAAGATTGAGTTGAGTTATACCAACTCAAGAAGAAAAGTAGTGCCCATCACGACGCCCTCTAATGACACATCTACCTTGCATTTCATGATCCGGTCTCTAGGCTTCTAAGCTTGAACTTTGGGTGACGGTAAGTGGTGATGACTTAGTTGTAGATATAGACTACCCGCTTGTTTTTCATTTTACACCAATTATATATCCCATGTCTTATCCTACCTTTTAGTCATGAAGCGTGTTAGGTGATGCAATGTAGCAATCTTTGGTGTCTTGGCCATGGATTTGGTCATGTATCATTGATTTTGTCCACTTCACCGTGACATGTTAGTAATGACGAGTCACCCTTAACCTTTTCGTGTCACCCATATTGCCTTCGAGAATTGTTTAGCCCTTAACTCTAGTGGTGGAGATATGTAAACACCAAGCTTATGATAGAATACATGTTATGATCTGTATGATTGAGTGATCACCCAAATTGACACTTAGAACAATTGAGAGATTCGAGTGTTTGTTCCCTTCGTGAGGTGTTCTGGCTTTGTTTTATTCTAGCATAAGCGGATTTGTAAACTCATTTTTCCGTGTTTTGGGAGATATCTTTTAGGAATCTATCTACAAGGTCTACTGAGGCAAGTAGAGGTCAGTGGGGGATATTTGATAACATCAAATAGTCCCAATATTAAGTGTCAATTTCTCCCGTTAATGCTCGTTATTTATATCATTTATATGGATTTATGCTTGTTTTCCATTGTTTTGCACTTTCGTGTAAATTACGAGACGAGCTAAAGAGACGCGAAATGGAAACGTTACTAAAGATTTATCACAAGATGTTTATTTTGAAGAAGTTACAGAACTTGTAACACCCCAAATCTCTGACAAATGGAAGACTTAATCAAGTTTTCTAGCATTATTGGATTGGTATCGCACACAAGTATAGCAAAAGATAGTCATTTATCATTCAAAGTCAATCCCAAAATTTTCTATTCAAAACATTTTAGTTCAAAAGTATAAATATTAGGCCCAAAACATATTTTAATAAGATAGGTCCCCAAAGTTTATCGAGTGAACTGATCCTCAGACCTCGCCTTTTGCCAAGCTTTCCACCGATCACGTGATTCCATACATCTCAAATTCTCGAGAAATCATGTTAAAAGGTCACCATCACCATGAGTTCATAGGTTTAAGTTCAACAAAATCATAGTGGACCTGTAGAGTTTGATTTGCTATGCATGACCTAGATAGGCAAATACTGCTTCACACATCGATCCTACCCGGATCTCCAATCACATAATCATTCACTCGGCCTCGCGACGCTAGTCCAATCGCTGTGGCAACCTCTGAACAGCTTGCCAACCCCTGCTAGGTCGTGATAAGTCTATTCTTAGTTAGGCACCAGAGAACCTAGACTAAGGCAACAACTATCGACATCTATCTACTCAACAAGATATAAGCAAATCCAAATAGTTTTAACGGTCCAAAAACAGTAGCATGATTCTCACCCCAAAGTGGTTCAAAACGTAGTTAAAACGTATATAAAAGTACGGCTATGAAACTCACCTTTGCCACATCAATGCACAAATAAATACTAGCAGAAGATAACAGGTAATCACGGCACAACAATGCACTATTCACTATTGACACGACTGGCATCTAAGTTAATCTCCATGGCATCCAAAACATTGTACGACGAGTACAATAGAATACTTGTGACGCAACCTAATGCATATACGATATTCTTAGAATACAGCTCATACGATAAAGAAATCAATAGTAAGTAATGTTGTCGCTTTTCGTGGGATCATTCATGTCGTATTTCAAAAGTCCATTATCATTCCCAAAAGTTCATAACCATTATCTCAAAAGTTCGGCTTGTAACGCTTCGCGCTGGGTAGAAACATGGACGCGACATACAACTCACGCCAAAAAGTATATCAAAACATAAGTCACAATTAGCATAACTCTCGCTAAAGGCAGAGGACATTGACACAATCGAGATATACGCACTCACAACTCAAGTTAATCAAGGATGAGTGGAATGACGACATCTATTTATGTAATATAAATAGGTTAAATTGGCAAGTTTCACAATTTACCCAACAATTCCCAAACGTATAAGTTCAATAATAAAATACAAGTTTCCAATTATCTCTCAATTAATAAAGGTTTCCCAATCATTATTCATAATCATACGAGTTTATCCGAAATTACTTCATATAAGGTATAGTAAATAGTATACTATAAATGACGATCGCTTATTCCAACGCTTCCAAATCAATACGACTCAATAAGTTATATTATCAAAATAATATTTCCAAACAACTTTATCAAGGCTATCATGTGTTATAAAACACGAAGTTACCATCTAATTTAATAAGGGTTTATAATATAATAAACCATATCCGTTAATAATATTCATAGTTATATAACTCAACATCAACTTAAATGTGAAACGGAATATTCAACCTTTTCGCTAAACAAATATATTAAACTTATTTAAACCAAAACGCTTAATAAGGTATTTGAGATACAAATCAATATATCTGTTTTCAATAGTTTAAACACACAACTTATTATCGTAGATAATAAGGGTTTCAATTAATTAGAAACCGTATTTGTTGATGATATAACCAAACATCTCATTATTAGTTAAACTCATTTCAAGTCTAATAAGTTATAACGCATACATAATATCGATATTATTTACTAGTCACATATACGCTCCTTAACATTTATCACGCCATTTACATAAGTTCTTACTTGTTGTTAACTCAAGTTCAATACTAGTTACCCGATAGTTTTCTAGTATCGTTTTATAATTGACTCATTATATTCACAAGTCGTTAAGTATATATATACATTTCATTAATCCATAGTCATATTAAAGTATACCCGTTTGACTTATACCGTCTATCCGTTTCATTAGTCCATTATTACTCGTTTCAGTACGTTATATTAATAATCGTTTACAACTCATCATTTTATCACGCTTTATTCAAGAAATACTTGTAATCTAATTAACCCGTTTCTCATTTCACCAGTACCATATTTCCAATTTATAAACCAAGACAAGGTAAGCACAAGTCATTATCCGGGTCAAACGTGACCCAAGCGCAAAGTAAAACATCCTAATGTGACCAAGCCATGGTCCATACCCAACTCAACTGACTCGTCCCACAAGGTTGACCCGAAACGTATACCAATTCAAACATACACAAGTGTGACCCAAGACTAACTACCCGATACTAACTATCCAAAGCTCAATACGGAGAACAAGTTTGGAGCCCATGGTCGCGACACTAGGTCGTCAGACCTGACCCATACGAGGCCCACACGAATCTGACCCGAAACCATACCCACATCAGTTTCCAAACCGAACAATTCATAACTCATAAAACTTATCCATCTTACCCAAGAATCAAGGTTTTCGACACCTCCTTAACACTTGTTACCACACGAGTCTTACACAAAACTGTTTTACACCACACGAATCATCACAAATCATTTTTAACATGTTTTCATTGCTTGCCATACGAATTAAAGAAAACGTTTTATAAATCGTTTTTCCAAAACTTGTTCATTAACTTTTATCCACGAAACAACAAACGAGTACCCACGGTTTAATAAATAACAAATGATAAAATAAAGGTTGTGGGTGTCGGCTTACCAATGAGGACGAGAGAAAGAAAAGAGACGAGAGAGTGTTGTTGGTGTCCCATACGAGTACAACTCGTACACCATACCACGAAAGACCCTTGTAACATGTTTTTATTCGAAACCCTAGGTTTACGAAACTTATAATCTGGATTAGAGGCGCGTTAGGGGAAATCGTGATGCATACGTTGCACAAACATGATCACCATCGCCCGATCTATCGTTTAAGAGAGGTGGTGTAGTTATTGGTGGTCGCCGGAAAGTTGGCCGGAAAAGTGACGGCGCCGGAACCTTAATATGGATGGCCGGATTTTCTTGAGAGAGAAAGAGTGTGTGTGTTTTGTAGTGAGAGAGTGAAGAGAGTGAAAATGAGAGAAAGGGTGGGGTGTGGGGTTTATATAGTCCAAGGAGGGACTAGTTTTGCACACTCCAAACCACAAGGGTGAAAATGAAAAGTATCCAAGGACCCTTATTGTAACTTTCTTAATTCTTGCATAATATTAGTTTCTACTCGCTTAATTTAAGAAACGAACGACGATGACTCGAGTTACGCCAACGTTCTTAGAATATTATTCCTAATAAAATGATATAAAATACGACTCAGATCTCAAATTAAATCAAACGATCGCTCGGATCGACGCTTTCTCCAATTACGACACATCGAGGAATTTACGAGTTGTCATATTTCACCTCCTTAAAGGAATCGCTATCCGCGACGATTCAATTCAAGTCATCCATTAAAGTATAAAGGGTGAGTAAAAGCACGCTGGTTTATCGTTGGGAATTCCATAAATGTGATCTCATTGACGGAAACAATCGATTCTCAAGAAGAGTTTCATCAAGTAATATAAACGATAAAGTAGGATTTATGCTGGTTATTCTATCGGTAGTGAAGCACCAAGCATCAAGCCGCCGGATTCTCGCCTGTACTAAAGTCGCTGGATTCTCACAAGCACCGCCGCCGGATTCTACGGGTCAAGCATCGCCGTGAATCATCAAGTGGTGAAGCCTTGTTTCTACCGGCCGCAGTGCAGTATGCGTGCATGAGTGTTATTATTTATTTGTTGCCCATCTTTATTATTGTATCGTCCGAGGTTAGCTTTTTAGCGGTTCGCCCAAGGATAGTACGGGGCATGCGACGGGTTTTATATTGATTTTTAGTTGCATGCTTGACTTTTATTTGCATGCTTGTTCTTTCCCAAGAAGTGAATAGGTTCCTTGTCTATAAAGGAACTTATGTCTATTGTATTGAGATAACTTTCGTAAAAAATATCAAGAAAACCTCTATAACAGGTGTAAAGATCCATAGAGATCATTACTTTTAATAGAAAACCTTGTTGATAACTTTGATCGTGTTCTTATTATTCCACCGCGCATTCGATCAATCATTATTATAGACTCTAGTTGAGTTCGGATCATGCGGTTTATCAATCGGTATCGTGAGCTGGTGGCTCGATCTCGAGTTTATAAGGTTTTTCAAGACGATACAAAATTCGCAGCTTTTAAAAATTCGTAATGTTTCAAAAGACGCTTTCAAACTATCATAACTTTTCGTGAACCGCTGGATCAGCCAAATTTTACCGGAGCTTCTATATACTCATCTAACTTTCCACCGGCGGATTGTTGATCCGAGGTCTCACCAAAAGATACATGTGCCAAAAAAAAAAAACGAATTCATAAAAGATTGATGGTGTCAATAATTTGATTTATATTCTTGTCGTGGTATGATATAAATACTGACCGTGTTCAGAACCCACGAGGGTTTTGCTTGGTTGACGCGGAAAAGGGTTACCGATCATTGACATGAATTTTTATTCATTTCTCACGAAATTCATGCAGGGTGATGTATGATTGTTATGGTGCGGATCATTAATTTGATTGGTCTATTGGGTTATCACGCTGGGTTACAAAGTGTAGAGGTCTATCACATGAGATCACACGTAGTCAAATTTTTTTCTCCGCCGCTGTCATTTCAAGGTTTACCTCGCAATCTTTTCTCCTCAACATGGCAGAATTTGATAATAATAGGGATGATGTTATATTTCCTTATTTGATGAATGATGAGTACGAAGTCTGGGCTAAAAAGATGGAACACTGGATCATGAATAATGATATGAATGTCTGGAAGGTGATCCAAAATGGCAACAGTTTAAAAAGGGTCGATTGATCGTGATGGTAACTTCATTATTCGTCCTCCATCGATCGCGGATGAACACATGGTTGTGCAAAGAGAGTCAAAGGCCGTAACTATCTTGCTTAAATCTATTCCTCACGATCATGTAGCGTATTTTCGCCATATGGATGATGGAAGTCTTATATGGAATGCTCTCAAAGCAAGGTATGGTGAAAAGGTCGATTTCAAGAAGATGAGCAAAAAGTTGATGTCAAGGTTATGTCAAGGATTCGCTACCGCCAATTACTTTCATGGGCATCTCGTGTACATACTTGTGATTATAGTTGTAAGGAGAGATATAATGAACTTAAGGAAGCCTATGATGATATGAAACCTAAGTATAATGCATGCTATGTTGACAATGAAGCTTATAAACATGCTTTAAAAACCTTAGAAAGACAAAAGGTGTGGTTTCAAAAGAACTGGCTTATGAGGAAAAGATTAGGTGCTAGAAAGTGATCTAGAATTTGCTAGAATTGATTTAAAGCGAATCGAAAAGAAAAAGCTATCGTTGTCTCCGAAACCTAGTGCTAAAAGAGAAACTAGATGAGGAAATTGCTAGGCATAAAGAATGGTTGTTGAATGGAAACAAGTTAGCTAGTCACATCTATGCTAGTCAAAATCCTAATACTCCTATAGGCTTAGTTTTAAGAAATATGTAGGAATAGAAGCTAGGGATGACACTCAGAATCTACACCGCAGGATTAGCTAATTTTGTAAAAGAAGGTGATTTGCATGTCAGACGCGACCCATTAGAAAGTAATTCATGCCTATTGACCTATCCATTCCAGCTTGACTTGATGGATCACACCATTTATATAGCAAAGTCAAGTGACTCACCATCCCAGTAGCAAAACTAATGACTGCCTCTTGTTCTACAAGTGACAAGTCATCGACCTAAAGTCCACCGACTATGCCTCATGCGATCCAAGCTGAGAAGTCCGACCACCTAAGCACACACCCATGACCACACCCAAGTCCATAGTAACTCGATGATGAGCTCAAAACAAAGCCGCTTGTTTATTCTCATAAACACAATTTTGCTTCTAGATCTGCTTTTGATAAGTTTAAATGTACAAACAAAGTTGTGTTAAGAATAAGTCATTTAAGAAGAAATCTTGTTTTGTGTGTGGTAGTAAACCCATCTTATTATAGATCGTGATTATCATGAGAAAAGATGAGTGTTTCCTCCCGACTATGAGACGCCTAGACCCACATGGACTAATGTTGCTAGTATTCCTCCATTTGTTCCCAAATCAAGACATGCGAGAGGTGTAAACCGGCCCTACCGTAAACCAAAGGCGTATGCATCTGTCATGATGCTTAATAGCCTTTTCCGCCCTCCGTGGAGGATATTCTTCACCGCCATTACTACGGATGGTGGAACAAGAAGGCTAGGCTTATGCCCCATGTACCTAAAAGTTCTTATTTTCACCATATACACCTTATGTATCTCATATGAATAAGGCACATAGTGGTTAGTGTGACAACTCAGTTGTTAAGCCCTCAACATGTTATTCTTGGAAAACTCAAAGGAAAGGTTCATTCTGGTACCCAAGAACAATAGTCTTTGTCGTGCATTGATCGAGGGGAGGCATGTTTCCGCAGGGAGGCTTATAGTTGTATTGTTTTTGTATTCTAACCATTTTTGCAAATTGTTGATCCTTATACGCCAAGCGGGAGGCTTAGTGTTTCTTCCGACACTACAACCGTTTTGGTTTCAAGGTCATTGATGGTACCTTGTACATGTCTTGGTTATTTCTATTTTTCTTAGTTAAAAAAAAAAAAAAAAAAAAAAAAAGATGTGTTTAGTTTCTCCTAATTTAGATCGCAGGTGTTTCGTGTTGGTTCATTACTACACCACTTATGGTCATCAATTCACCATGGTCTATTCCTTTTTGGAATCCAAGAATTGGCTAGCCCACATGTATATGGCATGCTGGTAAAGGCAATCGATTCCATATTTGGTTCTCAATTCACCAATTCTAAGAATCGACTAGTCCCGAGCAAACGGCCATGTAAAGACAAGTCAAACTGCTTATATGGTTGCTGGTTCGCAATAAATCGATATGGTTATCGGTGTACCATAGTTTTCGAACTTAAACACTTGGCTACTCCGAGTAATGGCTATTGGTAAAGAGACATCAAATCCATCATTTTCAATGATTCACCTCTCACAGAGTTAACACACCGGATGATGAGAATAGTATGAAACCGATATGTATTGATGTACCTTATGTCATTTGTTGCCGCAAAGACCTCGCTTCAAAGTTGGTCATTAGAGATGAAATTATTTTGTTTCTTTGTCGATGTTCGAGTACAATCCTTTGGTTCTAAGTGTTAAAGATTGTCGGGAAGGATTGTTGGAAGCTTTGTTGAAAAAAAAAAAAAAAAAAAAAAAAACTCTAGTTGTGAAATTATTAAAGATCCGAACCTGAACTTAAATAATACAATCCTCTGGCTTCTACAATCAAGATTACTTAAATTCCAGCTTAGGGAGGATTGTTGGGAATTTGAAATGTTGATTCACCGACGGGAAACAATTGATTCTCTCAAGAAGAGTTTCTATCAAGTAATATAAACGCATAAAGCAGGATTTATGTCAAGTTATTCTATCGGTGTAGTGAAGGTACCGGGCATCAAGCCGTGGATTCTCAAAGTAAGCCGTCGGATTCTCACTGGTAAAGTGAAGGTACCGGCATCTGCCGTGGATTCTCATCAAGTACTGCCGAATCACTGTGGTGAAGCCTTGTTTCTACCGGGCCGCAAATGTAGGGTTGCATGAGTGTTATTATTTATTTGTTGGCCCATCTTTATTATTGTATTGCCCGAGGTTAGCTTTTAGTGGTCTCAAAGGATAGTACGGGCATGCGATGGGTTTTATATTGATTTTTAGTTGCATGCTTGACTTTATTTGCATGCTTGTTCTTTCCCAAGAAAGGGAATAGTGTTCCTTGTCTATAAAAGGAACTTAGGTCTATTGTATTGAGATAACTTTTCGTAAAATATTGAAGAAAAACTCTATAGTGAGGTGTAAAGATCCATGAGGATCATTACTTTAATAGAAAAACCTTGTTGATAACTTTGATTGTGTTCTTATTATTCCGTCTGCATTCGATCAATCATTGTTATTATAGACTCTAGTCGAGTTCGGATCATGGTTTATCATTTACCTTCACGCTTCCTACGTGAATCTAGGGTCTTATCATGCAGTTTCTATGAACTTCGAAGACAGAGGCAACATTACTAAAGTTGCTAAGTTTCATCATCTATTATTTCGATGGGTCAACGAGTTTTAAACGCCCAAAGATTTGGACTTTTAAAGTGGTTAACAATTTCCTTATCAAGTAGTCATTTCTTCCTATTACACACGAAATGTTGGGAACTCTCATCGAGTCTCGATGGTAGCTTAAGGCTCTAAGCTAACGTCTCAATCTAGAAAGATTTTCCAAAAGATCGATATAACTGGATTAATTTTTCACATTTACTACTGCTTCACATAATTTCATGGTGGCTCAAGGTTAAATTCTATGTTACTGGAGGGTTTAAGAGATTTACGTTGTCTATGTCTCCAAATGGTTTATGTGTAACTTACATATCCATCTCAACTTAAAACGGTTTCAATATCTTCTTAAATAAAGTTAAGGTCGGTAGGTCAGGTATTTCCATTTCACCCAAATACCGTGATCGTGACTTACGACCATAAAGAATCTCTTTCGTGCCTCGGGAGGTATTAGTGATAGGTACTAACGAATGTGCGTGTCTATCCCATCCTTTTCCAAACTTGATAGGCACGCCACGTGTTCTAATAGTGGTTCGATTGGTTTCTATATCACCAATAACTGAGATGATACACCGCAGCATATCCGATCGGCCTTCTCGCCTAGTAAGTGATAAATGAAATGGGTGGGTGGCGATTGCACAATCCGTAGCGATAGAAATAAGCATTTCCTAAAGCACACGGTTTCCTTTACGCGATGTAGTCCCTTTGTAACTTAGGTTTTCCAATCAGTGTATACTAACCAAATGAATTTCGATAGTGGAAACGGATCAAGGGAATTTCCTTTAATCAAGTTCAATAATTGGAAGAAGGTAGGGAGCTAAAGTTCAAAGGTGAGGTCTAGCTTAGTACTACCTCACCTCCTTAAAAGAAGATAGCTAGGTTCTCTAGTGTTGCTATAACTATATGAGGAGAGACGAGCATTGTCGTCCATACTTTTCCTTTTTACTAATTCGCGAGAGGTGAATAGGTTGGTAGGACTATTGTTGGGAATTCTGTGAAACAGTGATTCTGCTGAAACAGTGATTCTGCTGATCGTGATGGTAACTTCATTATTCTCAAAGCAAGAAGATGATCCGAACTCAACTAGAGTCTATAATAACAATGATTGATCGAATGCACAGCGGAATAATAAGAACACAATCAAAGTTATCAACAAGGTTTTTCTATTAAAAGTAATGATCCTCTATGGATCTTTACACCCTCACTATAGAGGTTTTTCTTCAATATTTTTCTGAAAAGTTATCTCAATACAATAGACCTAAGTTCCTTTTATAGACAAGGAACACTATTCCCTTTCTTGGGAAAAGAACAAGCATGCAAATAAAGTACAAGCATGCAACTAAAAAATCAATATAAAACCCATACGCATATCCATGCTATCCTCAAGCACTACCAAAGCTAACCCTGCAATACAATAATAAAGATGGCCAACAACAAATAATAACACTCATGCACGCCCACACAACAGCACGGCTCAAGAAACAAGGCTTCACCACTTCAAAGAGATTCCACTATTCAAGATTTCAAATAGAATCCACGCTTCAAGATTTCCCAAGAATCCAGCCTTCAAGATTTCAAAGAATCCACGGCCAAGATTTCAAGCTTCACTACTTCAAGAGAATCCACAATTTCAAGATTGTTAATCCACGCTCAAGATTTCAAACGCTTCACTACTTCAAGAGAATAACTTCAAAGATAAATCCTACTTTGTACGCTTATATTACTTCAAGAGAAACTCTTCTTCAAGCAGAATCAATTGTTTCCCGATCACAGTAATCATCGCTTCACGTAATTCCCAACACACGCCATTCCAATTTATTATCTAAAACACTTATTGGTTCCGCATATCATTATAACATTAATGAACATGAACTCACTATTAATAATCAAAACCGATTCCTACTTGTTTGACCGTTTTCAAAGAATAAAACAACGGTTTACGAAAGTTCAACTCAAAATCGTGACACGAGGCCATCACCAATCGACATCATCCAAAATCATTATAATCCATCATCTAGTTATTGTCAAGGACACATAAACATGATAAGATGCAAAACACGTGAACATGACACAACACACGATACCAACACACCAGCTTACATCGCTTTATTAGTTTCAAACGCTTAGACTCGTGTTCATCAAAACTTAACCTGGAACTCACGCTCGTGAGACAAAAGGTCTCGCTTGTGACTTCCTGCCCCGCTTATAATAGTACCATTTCCTTTATATTCCAAAATCATTTCCACAACCACTACTAATGTGCAAGTTTTAATTATGGTGAGATTACGCTAATAAATCATGAATCTCGATACTTCTGAGAGTATCCGCTTTATTGATAAATAATGTAGAATTATTGGTTATCACGTTATGTGTTCATTTGTTCATTTTAATCTTCCAAATACATTCCAATAAATCCCACGATTTGTGTATATTCATACAAAGTTTTCTTTATTGTTTTGGGATATCCCAAGGCAACTACTTAATACAAATTAAGTGTTATAGATTTAAGGTTCGGGACTCCACACTGTGAAAGGTATATACGCATGAAAGCATGAGGATATGCTTTCAGACATGTATAATCATGAGGACATGCTTATAGGCGTGCATAAGCATATATAAATGCTATGGGTATGTGTTAATACAAATAAGCCGTAAAAACGCTTATTTATATTTTACGATCTTCAATGTTTCATCGATAACAAAAGTAAGATCATTTTAAGGAAACAAATAAAACACGTAAATGGTTTGAACTAATAGTTTTATAACACACTTACGCTTTCACATAAAACACTAAAACTAGTATAAGTGATTTTATGACTTAGATACATATGTACAACAACTAGTGTTTACATATGGGTTAAACATATACTTAAACTAAGTATACCAAACGGGTAAAACTATGTATGCTAAATTGGGTAAATACAAGTATATACAAAAGGTTAAATACTAGCAAATGGTTTTGACCCATAACTCATGGTTTTATATATACCACTTAACCAAGTACATTGTATCTAGAAAGAAACCATGGATCAACCCATAACCCATGACCCATGACCCATAACCAAAATACCCATGGGCAAAGAGGAGCGACCACGGATCCCTAGCTTTGTGCTAGCCGATCCCAAGTGGAAGGGATCCGTGATCCGGGAAAAAGAGGTTTTTCCTCTATAAATAGTGAGCCATTTCTTCATTATATCTTACCCCTATTCAACATACTTTCTCCCCTCGAGTTAATCTTCCTAACCATAGATCCAAGAGATCTATGTTTGTAGTTTTGTTTTGTGTGATCTTTTAGGTTCCTCTTAAAGTGAAGATCACCACCTTGAAGTCGAGCAAGCTCAAGTCCATGAGTTGCCAAGCTTCCCATCATCAAGGCTATCAAGTCCTCTGTTGATGATCCTCTTTCTTCAAAGAAGCGTAGTGTTAAAGACATTAGAAAGATGTCTCAAGTATAAAAACGTAAGATATTAGTGAAGAAGGTATCTATCGCCTATAGGATAAGCACTCGTGATAGGTGTTTAGAAGTCAAGACAAGAAGCATTAGTGAAAGGTGCTAGGATGAAGACACAAGACATTGAAAGGTGCCTTGTAGATCTAATCAAAGACATTAGTGAAAGGTGTCTTGTAGATCTAATCAAAGGCATTAGTGAAAGGTGCCTTAGATGTACATTCGATATGGGCGTGTTTCGATGTACTAGATAGACTAGATTAGATCCAAGGACATTGATGTCCTCGATGATGTTGTAAAGGAGCAGATCTCCTTCGGGATTAGTCGTTGGTGTAGTGTGGGTAGTAGTTCCTCCATTGCAATGGAACCAGGTACTTAGCCTAGTACCCAATAAAGGGTAGCGACGCCAGGAAGGTGTAGTTCACCTAAGGTTCGAAAGAACCCTTGGTTAGCCTAAAGCACCGTGATAAAGGGTGTACGACGTTGTGTTAGTGTGGTTCCTTTGAGCGAAAGAACCCCTGATTTAGCTTTGTACCGGAAAAGGTTGCGACGCTAAGGCTTCTCCACCAAGGAGATTGGTGTAAGGATTACAAACCTCGAGTAGGTGACTCTGGGAGCGGAGTAGGCAAGGAAGGTGTCCTGTAGAATTAACCACTATAAATACTCGCATGGTTGTGTGCTTTACTCTTCTTTTCATTACATATCTTTATATGCTTGTTTATCAACATCCAACACACACAACCAAATAGATTGACATAAGTCGATCTAAATAGTTTAAAGGAAGTTTTAATTGGTAAACTATTCAACCCCCTTCTAGTTTTCCACAATTGGTATCGAGCTTGCTACCAAGTTTCTCAAGTATAACTGACTTTAAAACTTGATACGATCCATAGTTAATTGAAAACTACAAAGAAGTTTTTTTTCGTAAAAACAAACACCATGTTTTTCAAAACTATATGTTTGGATGTTGAGTTGATAACAACATTTTTTTTATATATATATATATTTTAATTGCACTAATCTTCCTTGTGATATTGATTAGTCAAAGCTCATACCCACCAAGCTTTTGGAGTTGTTGGTAACAAGTATACCTTCCTTAAGAAGGTATCTTAGACGCAAAGGAGCGGAATCGCCTAAGTGACATTTGTCATTTGTAAAAGACATTCCTAAGCATTCGAGGTATGACTTTCTCACTTATATCTAAATGATACTTGTTTAGTATATAAGTGTTATTTGCTAGGATTTTATTTGAGTAGATTTTGTGTTTACACATGATTTACATGTAGCTCGTTAGGAAGCTTGTTTCTTTATACGTGTTATTTTCTCGCCTATAGTCATAGTATGTAGAGCTTATGCTTTATTTCTTCTAATAAAACAAAACACGAATTTCAAAATTCCTCCTTCCCTATTAATAAACCCACTGACGCCCACTTTTCAATCCTCACCTTTCAAATTTTCCAATTTCAAAAATTCTCTCATTCAAAAACTTCATCTTCCCCTCATTCCATCTCTTCCTAAACCAAGAAGATCCGCTATCAACATGGTTTACATCGCACTCGTGCTCATCGCCCTAACACTCATCGCACTTGTGTTCCCTATGATGAAGTTCACATACGAGACATTTACTTTGTGTTGTTAATCTATATTGGGTCATTTACCCAATCCTTTGTATCATCCTTAGCATTGAAATGCAATATTATTGATTATCTATTTTATCTAGGATGTTTGTGTTATTATGTGTGTTTCATTTCTTTTGATCTATATGTGTTATATTCTTTCGTGATACATTAGATGTCAAGTATGCATGCTAAAAGAAAATGTAGAATAAAACATACTATGGTACAATAACCATAAAACCTATGCTTTTATTAAACCGGTTCTCATTACAGCATCCACGGATCCCTGGTTACACTAGTCGATCCCTTTGAAAAGGAACCGGGATCCGTCCCTACTAGAAAAACAAGCTATGCAAGATTAAAACCACTATCTTTCTAAAATAATAATCCACTAGAGCTTCAAAACCATGAGTTAGCTAAATACTAATTGTTAATAGAATATCTAGTAAAACGTTAGATTATTATAGGTCAACCATAAACGCCTTCCCTTATTAACCCATCACTCTATAGGTTCAACTATGACGCATGAATACGAGCTTGATTTTCACCACCAGCTCTACACCTCGAAAATTTCCCTTGAGCCCAACACACCGGCAATCATGTTCGCGGTTCAATAATCTCGAAACCGCTACTTCCATGAAGGACGACAGACACTTTCTACAATTCAAGAAGGTATCAATACCTCTTCCGAGCCATAGGACTAGAATGTCTTCTTGAAATAAACGGTAAGATATGTCCAAGGTTCATAATGGAATTCTTCCGCAAGTGGAACTCGCTCAGAACGAGGATCGCTTTCATCTCTTGGTTTTATATCAAAACCAAAATTCACTTTAAGCCTTGGGCATTTTGCTCACATCCTCCGAATTCAAAACCATGGACAATGTGCCTTCACCAAGATTGGTCTTTGATTCTCTCTTCAATTTTCGTGAAGAAAATAGTCCATATTGTTCACACATACCTCTCCTAAGAATTAACACGCATGATATGCAAACCCTCGACCATATTACTCCAATCCAAACATTATCCATACACGGATATCCGAGAAGAGTATAAGCTCACCGCTCTTATTCTACGTGAAAATGTTTGAGTCTTAGGGGAATCGAGATATTCTTCCCGCTTGTTGTGCTCACATGTTGTACCGCTTGCTAACACAACAACCATACAATCTCACCTACTTCTTCACATGAATTGCAAATCTTCAAGGCTCCAAGAATAAACTCATCCCTTATGGAATGTTCCGACACTTCTATCACAATGTTATGCACTTCCATCCTCAATTTCAAAGTCCGCTAGTACGATTTCAGGAACAAGATGATGGAATCATAAACATATCTCTCATGAAGACTTTTCATTCATGATTCCACCAATACCCATCAATCACATAATGATCCTCCTAGGAAGACACTCAAGGAACCTATAATAGTCAAATAGGATCAATTTAACCCTACTCATTAGTTATCAATGTAATCCTATCTCTTTCATGAAATAACACATCTTACATTTGATATCCTAGTTTTAGAACCCTTTAAACAAAGCTTGGAATATAATGCACTCACATGATCATTGATACCTTTAGTAAAGGTTCTGTTTAGTGATAGACGGATCCCAAATGTTGTACTAAACGGATCCCTACATCTAGGGAACCGTGATCCTAAGAAATAGAAAATGCAATTGCAAGCATTATATGTCAAACACATCCCTGTAACACCTCACACTAAGCTAAACATAGTGTCTTAAGATTGATTAAGACTTTATCAAGATAGTTGACCTTTCCTACTCTTTTCCAAACCATAGATCACATTCTAAGGCTTTGTTAGATCTACCATTTCAATCCATCACTCACCGCTCCCAAAACTCACACGTTATTCTTCTTATATGATCTCTCACAACTAGGATCGAAATCCTTCGATTGTAACAATTTTGATCATGAATCAATCTCACCTCATAATTGATCAATGTTGATCAAATCCTAGTTTTCTCATCTCATAACCATTAGGATATTTTCCAAACATAATCCTAAGACACAACCCGATCTCTAGGATCATTTAGTCTCATTTAACTTCAATCGACATCTTTAATGTCATCTTTGCTCATCCATCGGTACTTGTTGAAAGTTCCAAATCCTTCCATAAATAACAATCATTAGCTACACCACTCATCGCCTTCAAACACTTAAGCACCCCTTCATTTAAAACACTTAGGAGAACTCAAACACCAAGGTGATGCAGTGTCTAGGATCTTAGAAACATCATTTCCACTCTTTCATAAACCGCAACGCCGATCCCTAGAACTAGCTCTAGACGCGATCCCTCCGGAAGGGAACCGATCCTGATGATACTATGACAAATCTTGGTAAAACAATCATTTCAACTCATCTTCCTAACTCAAACACTCCATCTCATCTTAAATGAGTTCCTTGAACAAGACAACCTCTCGTAGTTGACTATCGCAGATGCTAATCATCACATTCCAATGAATCTAGCGGCTTAAGGCTTAAATGCACTTTCCAAATCTCTTGATTTATAAACCACCTTGTTAGGATCTCCATAGTCATCACTCTCATCCTAACTTTCGCTTTTGCAATCCTTCAAAACATCTCATCACGAGAAAACCCCGAGTAACAACCTATCCACCAAAGAACCACCCATCAAAAGGGCTCGTGGTTGTACACTTAAATCTCTTCAACCAATCATCTCCTACAAACCAACAAACCTTCATCATCCAATCAAACCAATTCCTGAAGGTTAGTACCCACAAAATTACCTATGCCAAACACCACCATACCTCCTAGGTCAAACAATATCATCTCCACTAAACCATCACCATTGGTTCCTAGAGCTATCTCTTTACATCCCCACAATCATCACCTCACCTCTACAATTTGAGGACTTGCCACCTAGGCTGCCTCATCCGCTCACGACAACATTCTCCTCATTGTGAGGAACAATGATTCAAAATCATGTGTTGAGTCAACACTTGCTCCAAATTCCTTTTTCGCCAAGCTTCCATCATATAATCCCATTCGATTATAATAAATCATCAAAGTCAACCAATTCGACCTTATGGAAGTTGACACATCTTTACCACCATCATCATTCTTGATCGAACCATTCCTAAATGGACCTCCACCAATCCTCCATCATTCGAGGCTCCTCAAACCACTTCAATTGATCCTTTAAATCTAGCCACTTCATTTCATCCACCACCACTACTCTAGCCATGACAAAGATTGCTATCATTGTCAACATGTTGAAAGTTTGATACATGAAGTACTGGTACCAACGTTTATGTTTTATCATCTCCTAACGCTTCGACGAGATTAAACCTAAACATAACTCGAGCTAGAGGATTATAGTGGTGTCTAAGCTTCAAGCTAGTTCGCCTAAGAAATTCCTAGTTATGTATTGTCTATTTTCTTATTTTTGAGTCATGTATATCATAACTCTTGTTTTATTAAATGGAATTACATGCTACTTGTTATTTCGCTGAAGCATATGACTACTTTGTATTCTATATCTCGCTTGTGTGATAACATTACTTGTTATATCACCTTTGTCGATTTTAGTCATCACCGCATTTGGATCCTCAAGATAGTTTGCAGACGATCCCTACTAAGTGGAACCGTGGATCCGTGAAGTCGAATGTTTTTCTTTATCACATTTGCCTGAAATGTGAATTATACTTGTTTTCTAACCCTTGTTTTGCGCTTTTCAATTAACATAAAGTATTTGACATCCTAAAGCTGTGGGAGCTTGGTGTCAAAACAATACGCTGCAAAATTACTTGCAACATTTGATTTATATTTCATAACTTCCCGCTGCAAATATTGCAATCATCTAGGGGAGCACACCCACACATAGACGTAATCCTTTGCATAAGTTAGTTGCAAATGAATTAGATTAGAATTAGTTTCTGACGCCTTACCTAGGGGTGGACTCATCATGGGGAGTAACGACTAGATCCTTTCCGCTACTTGCTCTCTATTTTTTCTTTCATTTTTTAAAAACGATGTGTTGTTTTCTTTTCAAACACTTTTGTTTCGACAAAAAGGAGAAGAAAGTAAAACTACAAATTCAAACTTTTATTTTAGCTTTTCCTTAAAATAATCTTATGTTTTGTCATCAACAAAAGGGGAGATTGTTAATACAAATAAGCAGAAAAAACGCTTTATTTATATTTTACGATCTTCTAATGTTTTGTCGATAACAAAAGTAATATCATTTTAAGGAAACAAATAAAACACGAAATGGTTCAACTAATAGTTTTATAACACACTTACGCTTTCACATAAAACACTAAAACTAGTATAAGTGATTTTATGACTTAGATACATATGTACAACAACTAGTGTTTATATATCGGGTTAAACATATACTTAAACTAAGTATACCAAAATGGGTAAAAACTATGTATGCTAAATTGGGTAAATACAAGTATATAAAAGGTTAAATACTAGCAAATGGTTTTGACCTATAACCCATGGTTTTATATATACCACTTAACCAAGTACATTGTATCTAGAAAGAAAACCATGGATCAACCCATAACCCATGACCCATAACCAAAAATACCCATGGGCAAAGAGAGGGACCACGGATCCCTAGCTTTGTGCTAGCTTGATCCTGCTGGAAGGGATCCGGATCCGGGAAATGAGAGGTTTTTCCTCTATAAATAAGGAGCCATTTCTTCATTATATCTTACCCCTATCTAACATACTTTCTCCCGAGTTAATTCACCAACCATAGATCCAAGAGATCTATGTTTGTAGTTTTGTTTTTGTGTGATCTTTAGGTTCCTCTAGCGGAAGATCACCACCTTGAAGTCGAGCAAGCTCAAGTCCATGAGTTGCCAAGCTTCCTCATCATCAAGGCTATTCAAGTCCCTTGCTGATGATCCTTCTTTCTTCAAAGAAGCGTAGTGTTAAAGACATTAGTGAAAGATGTCTCAAGTATAAAACGAAGATATTAAAGGAAGCGGTATCTATCGCCTATAGATAAGCACTGTGGTAGGTGTTTGAAGTCACATGAAGCATTAGTGAAAGGTGCTATGAAGACACAAGACATTAAAGTGAAAGGCGCCTTGTAGATCTAATCAAAGACATTAATGAAAGGTGTCTTGTAGATCTAATCAAAGGCATTAGTGAAAGTGCCTTTAGATGTACATTCGATATGGCGTGTTTCATGTACTAGATAGACTAAGATAGATCCAAGGACATTGATGTCCTGATGATGTTGTAAAGGAGTAGATCTCCTTCGGGATTAGTCGCAGGTGTAGTGTGGTAGTAGTTCCTCCACTGCAATGGAACCAGTACTCAGCCCTAGCACCCACAAAGGGTAGGCGACGCCAGGCGGTGTAGTTCACCCAAGGTGTGAAAGAACCTGTGGTTAGCCTAGCACCGTATAAAGGGTAGGCGACGCTTGTGTTAGGTGTGGTTCGCCTTGCGGTAAAGAACCCCAGATTTAGCTTTGCACCGAAAAAGGTTGCCGACGCTATGAAGGCTTCTCCGCCATGGAGATTGGTGTAGTGATTACAAACCTCGAGTAGGTGACTCTGGAGTGGAGTAGGGCAAGGAAGGTGTCCTGTAGCCGAACCACTATAAATACTCGCTGTGGTTTTGTGCTTTACTCTTCTTTTTCATTACATATCTTTATATGCTTGTTTATCAACATCCAACACACACAACCAAATAGATTGACATAAGTCGATCTAAATAGTTTAAAAGGAAGTTTTAATTGGTAAAACTATTCAACCCCCTTCTAGTTTTCTGACAAGATGCGTAAGCATGAGGACATGCTTATTGTATGTATATAAGCACGTGAAATGCTTATAGCGACTACTAAGATAGTGCATTTAAATCCTTTACCAATGTGGCACACGCTCAATCTAGTGTTCAATCAAACCGTTATCAATCACCCCTAAACATCTCATCAATCATCTTATCAATCAATTCGCCTAATGAGTTCTCAATCATTTATATCCCATATCAAATCAATCAAGTTCCAAATTCCAAAATCATAATATACCTTTTACTCAATTCAAATTCGTGAATATCTCGATAATCACATCTCAAAATAATAACGCTGTGATCGGTTCACAATATCCTTTAATATATCATCTCATAATTCAAATCACATTTCATACCATAATCAACAAGAAGTCTTCCTATTGGCAAGCTGCCACTGGCTTGGCGATATGATCAATTTTTCTTAAAAGCTGTATAGTTTAGGTTTATAAAATACCTAGTTCTCTATAACCTTGAGCTCGATACTAATATGTAACACCCTAAAATCTCTACAAACTAAGACTTAATCAAGTTTTGGCGCTACTATTTTTAAATTTTAATTAGTATTGATTCAATTAAAATTTTAAATTATTTGTTGGTTAAATAATGTTTGTTTATTTGATAAAAGAATCAATATCCAATTAAGAATAGTATCAAAGTGTTGAACAATAGCTAATACATTAATGTTATAAAATGATTAATTGTAGTGTAAGGGTTTTAGTTTTATGAATTTTTTTGTGAGTTTTTAATATTGTATAAATTTATGAATAAGATTTGTTTGGTATTTTTCATTTGCTAATGGTTTGGTTTGGTTGTTATAAAAAGGTTAATTTGGTTTAAATTTTTGCTAATGTAAAGCTTGATTTTTAAAATATTGTAAAGGTTCCAATGGCCGGTTTAATTGGTATTCCTTGCGTTTAAAGGGACTTGGCGAGAATTCATTAATAAGGAATCTTATTTCTAAATCAGTTAATCAAATTTTATTGTTTGCATGTGGAATTTTAGGTGGAGACTAAAGGTTATCTATTAACAAACGTTCCAACTTTGAAAAGCGGTTTTTATGATTGCGACTTTGGTTTAGAGGAACTAAGAAATTTCTTGTCTCGGTTATAAATTTGGGATTTAAATGTATAAATTATTTAGTTTAAATCAGGGATGTTTTGGAGTTATATGCAATTTAATAAGGTTTTTTGACTATTGGTTTCTGGTTAAGTGGAAACCAGACCTGATCCATTTAAGTTCAAGTTAATGTTCTTAGCCCTTAGTTACAAAGATATGAAGAATACCTGGGGTTAAAATGAAGTGCTACAACTGAGGTTACTGGGTATGTTATTGTTTATCGGTTGTTTTTTCTTTGATTTAAATATTAATTTCTAGGTTATGTTAAATGGAATGGTTTTGGTAGTTGGTTTAATGGTTAAATTTGGGCCAGTTGCAAATGTTAATTAAGATTAGTTTCCAGGATTAGGGTTACATTGTAAATTTTATATTTAAATTTTAATTTTGAAAAGTTAATGTAAGTTTTACAGTGAAGGGGTTTTAAGTTGGCAAATTTGGGTATAATTCCATAATGTCAATTAAACGTATATTAAATGGGACAAAACAAACTACGGGTTGGTGGTTAAAATGAATTTAAATTTAATAATTTATATTTTTAATTGAAGTATGATTGTTTTTAATAAAGTTATGTTTTATTTTAACGAAACAAAATTTAAATCATTAGGTTGGTTTAATTTTCCTTTAGAACCATATATGAACAAGGTTCTGGGGGTTTTAAATAAATTTTATTAAAGTTAAGGGTAGTATTAATCTTGATGTTTTGTTCGGTTAAAAAATAAGTTTAATTAAATCAGATTATTTTATTGTTAAAACACAAGGCTTGATCATCTCTGAAATATTCCGGATTATGTTATCATGTCCTTTGATTGGAAGGAAGTACGAACCAAATCGAATATTTTTGCCAATGATTTTGAAAAATTTCATGTATAAGTTGTTTTGTTGATCTTAACTTACAACCCATGTTCAATTTGGCTCCAAAAAGTCAAGTTTCTATCACAATGTTATGCACTTCCATCCTCGATTTCAAAGTCCGTTTATGCGTGCTTGTGAACAAGATGATGGAACAGCTAAACATATCTCTCGTGAAGACTTTCTTCATTCATGATTCCACCAATACCCATCAATCACATAATGATCCTCTAGTGAAGACACTCAAGGAACCTATAATAGTCAAATAGGATCAATTCTACCCTACTCATTAGTTATCAATGTAATCCTATCTCTTTCATGAAATAACACATCTTACATTTGATATCCTAGTTTTAGAACTCCTTTAAACAAAGCTTGGAATATAATGCCTTGTCATGATCATTGCATACCTTTAGTAAAGGTTACATCTAGCGATAGACGGATCCCAATGTTGTACTAAGCGGATCCACATCTAGGGAACGTGGGATCCGACAAAATAGAAAATGCAATTGCAAGCATTATATGTCAAACACATCCCTTAGAACACCTCCACTAAGCTAAACATAGTGTCTTAAGATTGATTAAGACTTTATCAAGATAGGTTGACCTTTCCTACTCTTTCCAAACCACATAGATCACATTCTAAGGCTTTGTTAGATCTACATTTCAATCCATCACTCTCTTGCTCCCAAAACTCACACGTTATTCTTAACATATGATCTCGCAACTAGGATTGGAAATCCTTGATTGTAACAATTTTGATCATGAATCAATCTCACCTCATAATTGATCAATGTTGATCAAATCCTAGTTTTCTCATCTCATAACCATTAGGATATTTTCCAAAACATAATCCTAAGACACAACACTGATCTCTAGGATCATTTAGTCTCATTTAACTTCAATTGACATCTTTAATGTCATCTTTGCTCATCCATTGGTACTTGTTGAAAGTTCAAATCCTTCCATAAATAACAATCATTAGCTACACCACTCATTGCCTTCAAACACTTAAGCACCCTTCATTTAAAACACTTGGAGAACCGAAACACTCAGGTGATGCGGTCTAGGATCTTAGAAACATCATTTCCACTCTTTCATAAAGCTAGAGCGCGGATCCCTAGAACTAGCCTAGGCGGATCCCTGCGAGAAGGCAAGTGGGATCAGGATGACGATCTATGACAAATCTTGGTAAAACAATCATTTCAACTCATCTTCCTAACTTTCAAACACTCCATCTCATCTTAAATGAGTTCCTTGAGCAACCTGACCTCTGTAGTTGACTATTGTGCATGCTAATCATCACATTCAATGAATCTTAGTGGCTTAAGGCTTAAATGCACTTTCCAAATCTCTTGATTTATAAACCACCTTGTTAGGATCTCCATAGTCATCACTCTCATCCTAACTTTCAGCTTTTGCAATCCTTGAAAACATCTCATCATGAGAAAACCCCGGTAACAACCTATCCGCAAAGAACCACCCATCAAAGGGCTCGTGTTGTACTGAAATCTCTTCAACCGAATCATCTCGGTCAACCAACAAACCTTCATCATCCAATCAAACCAATTCCTAGAAGGTTAGTACCCACAAAATTACCTATGCCAAACACCACCATACCTCCTAGGTCAAACAATATCATCTCCACTAAACCATCACCATTGGTTCCTAGAGCTATCTTTTACATCCCCACAATCATCACCTCGCCTCTACAATTTAGGACTTGCCACCTAGGCCGTCTCATCCGCTTCATGACAACATTCTCCTCATTGGGAGGAACAATGATTCAAAATCAAGGTGTTGAGTCAACACTTGCTCGACTTCCTTTTGGTTTCCATCATATAATCCCATTTGGATTATAATAAATCATCAAAGTCGAACCACCCGACCTTATGGAAGTTGACACATCTTTACCACCATCATCATTCTTGATCGAACCATTCTAAATGGACCTCCACCAATCCCTCCATCATTCGAGGCTCCTCAAACCATTCATTGATCCTTTAAATCTAGCCACTTCATTTCATCCACCACCACTACCTAGCCATGACAAAGATTGCTATCATTGTCAACATGTTGAAAGTTTGATACATGAAGTGCGAGAAGACCAGCGTTTCATGTTTTATCATCTCCTCGAGCGTTTCACGAGATTAAACCTAAACATAACTTGAGCTAGAGGATTATAGTGGTGTCTAAGCTTCAGCGTTAGTTAGTCTAAGAATTCCTAGTTATGTATTGTCTATTTTCTTATTTTTGAGTCATGTATATCATAACTCTTGTTTTATTAAATGGAATTACATGCTACTTGCTATTTCGTTGAGCATATGACTACTTTGTATTCATATCTCGGTTGTGTGATAACATTACTTGTTATATCACCTTCTTGATTTTAGTCATCGGCCGACGGATCCTCGGTATTGCTGAGCGGATCCCTACTAGAAGGGCAGTGGGATCCGTGAAGTCGAATGTTTTTCTTTATCACATTTCTTGGAAATTGTGAATTATACTTGTTTTCTAACCCTTGTTTTGCAGTTTTTCAATTAACACATAAAGTATTTGACATCCTAAAGCTAGGGGGCTTGGTGTCAAAACAATCGTTAAAATTACTTGCAACATTTGATTTATATTTCATAACTTCCGTTGCAAATATTGCAATCATCTAGGGGAGCACACCGTCGCATAGGCGTAATCCTTTGCATAAGTTAGTTGCAAATGAATTAGATTAGAATTAGTTTCTTGGCGCCCTTACCTGGGGTGGACTCATCGAGGAATGTGACGAGATCCTTTCCGTTACTTGCTCTCTATTTTTTTCTTTCATTTTTTTAAAAACGATGTGTTGCTTTCTTTCAAACACTTTTGTTTCGACAAAAGGGAGAAAAGTAAAACTAAATTCAAACTTTCACAATTTTAGCTTTTCCTTAAAATAATCTTATGTTTTGTCATCAACAAAGGGAGATTGTTAATACAAATAAGCGGTAAAAGCGTTTATTTATATTTCACGATCTTCAATGTTTTGTCGATAACAAAAGTAATATCATTTAAGGAAACAAATAAAACTGCGTAAATGGTTTGAACTAATAGTTTTATAACACACTTACGCTTTCATAAAACACTAAAACTAGTATAAGTGATTTTATGACTTAGATACATATGCAACAACTAGTGTTTACATATTGGGTTAAACATATACTTAAACTAAGTATACCAAAATGGGTAAAAACTAAGTGTATGCTAAATTGGGTAAATACAAGTATATACAAAAGGTTAAATACTAGCAAATGGTTTTGACCCGTAACCCGTGGTTTATATACCACTTAACCAAGTACATTGTATCTAGAAAGAAAACCATGGATCGACCCATAACCCATGACCCATAACCAAAAATACCCATGGGCGAAGAGGCGGACCACGGATCCCTAGCTTTGTGCTAGCGGATCCCAGTGGAAGGATCCAGTGGGATCAGGAAGCGATGAGTTTTCCTCTATAAATAGTGAGCCATTTCTTCATTATATCTTACCACTATCTAACATACTTTCTCCACAGGTTAAATCTCACTAACCATAGATCCAGAGATCTATGTTTGTAGTTTTTTTTGTGTGATCTTTTGGTTCTCTTAGGGAAGATCACCACCTTTGAAGTCGAGCAAGCTCGAGTCCATGAGTTGCCAAACTTCCTCATCATCGAGGCTATTGAAGTCCTCTTGTTGATGATCCTTTCTTTCTTCAGCGTAGTGTTAAAGACATTAGTGAAAGATGTCTCAAGTATAAAAGCGAAGATATTAGTGAAGGGTATCTATCGTCATAGGATAAGCACTTGTGGTAGGTGTTTAGAAGTCAAGACAAGAAGCATTAGTGAAAGGTGCTTAGAAGTGAAGACACAAGACATTAGTGAAAGGTGTCTTGTAGATCTAATCAAAGACATTAGTGAAGGTGTCTTGTAGATCTAATCAAGGCATTAGTGAAAGGTGCCTTAGATGTACATTCGATATGGTGTGTTTCGATGTACTAGATAGACTAGCATTAGATCCAGGACATTGATGTCCTTGATGATGTTATAAAGGGTAGATCTCCTTTGGGATTAGTCGTTGGTGTAGTGTGGTAGTAGTTCCTCCATTGCAATGGAACTAGGTACTTAGCTAGTACCTAATAAAGGGTAGGCGGCGTTGTGAAGGTGTAGTTCACCTAAGGTGTGAAAGAACTCGGTGGTTAGCCCTAGCCAGTATAAAGGGTAAGCGGCGTTGTGTTAGGTGTGGTTCGCCTTGGTGTGAAAGAACTCGGTTTAGCTTTGTGCGGGAAAAGGTTAAGCGACGTTGTGAAGGCTTCTCCATAAGGAGATTGGTGTAGTGATTACAAACTCTCGAGTAGGTGACTCGGGGTGGAGTAGAGGCAAGGAAGGTGTCCTTGTGCCGAACCACTATAAATACTCGCGTTGTGGTTTTGTGCTTCTTACTCTTCTTTTTCATTACATATCTTTATATGCTTGTTTATCAACATCCAACACACACAACCAAATAGATTGACATAAGTCGATCTAAATAGTTTAAAAGGAAGTTTTAATTGGTAAAACTATTCAACCCCCTTCAGTTTTCCACGGTGTCGTAAGCATGAGGACATGCTTCTTGTGTATATAAGCATGTGAAATGCTTATAGTGACTACTAAGATAAGCGGACTTAAATCGTCTACTAACGAGGCACACGCTCGATCTAGTGTTCAATCAAACCGTTATCAATCGACCCTAAACATCTCATCGATCATCTTATCAATCAATTCGTCTAATGAGTTCTCAATCATTTATATCCCATATCAAATCAATCAAGTTCCAAATTCCAAAATCATAATATACCTTTTACTCGATTCAAATTAGTAATATCTCGATAATCGCATCTCAAAATAATAACGTTTTCGTGATCGGTTCACAATATCCTTTAATATATCATCTCATAATTCAAATCACATTTCATACCATAATCAAATAAGAAGCTTGACTTGCAGCGGGCGTGCGTCGGTCGATGATCAATTTTTCTTAAAAGCGGTTATAGTTTAGGGTTTATAAAATACCTAGTTCTCTATAACCTTGAGCTCGATACCAATATGTAACACCCTAAAATCTCGATGCAGTGGAAGACTTAATCAAGTTTTCGGGCGTTACTATTGGATTGGTATCGCACACAAGTATAGCAAAAGATAGTCATTTATCATTCAAAGTCAATCCTAAAATTTTCTATTCAAAACATTTTAGTTCAAAGTATAAATATTAGGCCCAAAACATATTTTAATAAGATAGGTCCCCAAAGTTTATCAGTCGAATTGATCCTTGCACTCGCCTTCTTGCCAAGCTTCCACCGATCACGTATTCCATACATCTCTCAAATTCACGAGAAATCATGCTAAAAGTGAAACTACTGTTGGTGAGTTCACAGTAATCACGGCACTGACAATGCACTATTCACTATTGACACGTGGCATCTAAGTTAATCTCATGGCATCCAAAGATTGTCTGACGAGTACAATAGAATACTTGTGATGCAACCTAATCGTATCGATATTCTTAGAATCTGACTCATACGATAAAGAAATCAATAGTAAGTAATGTGTTGTCGTTTTAGTGGATCATTCATATCGTTACTTTCAAAAGTCCATTATCATTCCCAAAGTTCATAACCATTATCTCAAAAGTTCGGTTGTAACGTTTCGTGTGGTGGTAAGAAACATAGGCGTGACATCTGACTCACGTAAAAGTATATCAAAACATAACTCACACAAAGTATAACTCTCGCTAAAGCGAGAGGACATTGACACGATCGAGATATCTGAGACCACAACTCAAGCTAATCAAGGACTAGGGAATGACGACATCTATTTATGTAACATAAATAGGTTAAATTGGCAAGTTTCGACAATTTACCCAACAATTCCCAAACGTACAAGTTCAATAATAAAATACAAGTTTCCATTTATCTCTCAATTAATAAAGGTTTCCCAATCGTTATTCATAATCATACGAGTTTATCCGAAATTACTTCATATAAGGTATAGTAAATAGTATACTATAAATGACGCATTTGTTTATTCCAACGTTTCCAAATCAATACGACCTCAATAAGTTATATTATCAAAATAATATTTCCAAACAACTTTATCAAGGCTATCATGTGTTATAAAACACGAGTTACCATCTAATTTAATAAGGGTTTATAATATAATAAACCATATCCATTAATAATATTCATAGTTATATAACTCAACATCAACTTAAATGTGAAAACGGAATATTCAACCTTTTCGCTAAACAAATATATTAAACTTATTTAAACCAAAACGTTTAATAAGGTATGGCATACAAATCAATATATCTTGTTTTCAATAGTTTACCAACACACAACTTATTATCGTAGATAATAAGGGTTTCAACTAATTAGAAACCGTATTTGTTGACAATATATAACCAAACATCTCATTATTAGCTAAACTCATTTCCAAGTCTAATAAGTTATAACGCATACATAATATCGATATTATTTACTAGTCACATATACGTTCCTTAACATTTATCACGCCATTTACATAAGTTCTTACTCGTTGTTAACTCAAGTTCAATACTAGTTACCCCGATAGTTTTCTAGTATCGTCTTTATAATTGACTCATTACATTCGTCAAGTCGTTAAGTATATATATACATTTCATTAATCCATAGTCATATTAAAGTATACCCGTTTGACTTATACCGTCTATCCATTTCATTAGTCCATTATTACTCGTTTCAGTACGTTATATTAATAATCGTTTGCAACTCATCATTTTATCACGCTTTATTCAAGAAATACTTGTAATCTAATTAACCCGTGTCTCATTTCACCGATGCCACATTTCGAATTTATAAACCAAGACAAGGTAAGCACAAGTCATTATCCCGGTCATTGACGTGACCCAAGCGATAAAAATCTAACGTGACCAAGCCATGGTCCATACCCAACTCAATGACTCATCCCACAAGGTTGACCCGAAACGTATACCAATTCAAACATACACAAGTGTGACCCAAGACTAACTACCGATACTAACTATCCAAAGCTCAATCACGGAGAACAAGTTTGGAGCCCATGGTCGCGACACTAGGTCGTCGGACCGACTCATCTGAGGCCACACGAATCGACCCGAAACCATACCCACATGGGTTTCAAACCGAACAATTCAAAACTCATAAAACTTATCCATCTTACCCAAGAATCAAGGTTTCGACACCTCCTTAACACTTGTTACCACACGAGTCTTACACAAAACTGTTTTACACCACGAATCATCACAAATCGTTTTAACATGTTTTCATTGCTTGCCATCTGAATTAAAGAAAGCGTTTTATAAATCGTTTTCCAAAACTTGTTCATTAACTTTTATCCACGAAACAACAAGCGAGTACCCACGGTTTAATAAATAACAAATGATAAAATAAAGGTTGTGGGTGTCGGCATACCAATGAGGACGAGAAAAGAAAAGAGACGAGAGAGTGTTGTTGGTGTCCCATACAGTACAACTCATACACCATACCACTAAAGACCTTTGTAACATGTTTTTATTCGAAACCCTAGGTTTCTGAAACTTATAATCTGGATTAGAGGCGCGTTAGGGAAATCGTGGTGCATCGTTGCCTGAACATGATCACCATCGCCCGATCTATCGTTTAGGAGAGGTGGTGTAGTTATTGGTGGTCGCCGGAAAGTTGGTAGGAAAAGTGGCCACGGGGAACCTAATATGGGTGGTGGATTTTCTTGAGAGAAAGAGTGTGTGTGTTTTGTAGTGAGAAAGTGAAGAGAGTGAAAATGAGAGAAAGGGTGGGGTGTGGGGTTTATATAGTCGAGGAGGGACTAGTTTGCACTCCAAACCACAAGGGTGAAAATGAAAAGTATCCAAGGACCCTTATTGTAACTTTCTTAATTCTTGCATAATATTAAGCTCGGGACTCGTTTAGCCTAGTAAGCGAATGATTTATGACTCGGAGTTACATGCGTTCTTAGAATATTATTTCCAATAAAATGATATAAAATACGACTCGTATCTCAAATTAAATCAAGCGATCGCTCGGATCGGCGTTTCTCAATTCGACACATCGAGGAATTTACGAGTTGTCACATAACTCATCTCTCATTACGTCGTAACTATTGCGTGACCGAAGTCCAACTTATCAAGAGGTTACGGGTAACTCCTCCCAAAGGTTCTGACGTAACTCCATTAGGTCAAAAGTGGTTCCACGCCCGATACTACGCCAGTAACTCTGCATCACTTATAGCGTAACCGAGTTTATTGAAGACTACGGTAACCACTTATAAGGTTCTGTTGTAACTAGCGATCTAGTGCATTTATGGAGAAATAGAAGGTTCTGGCGTAACTCATTTATTAGTTCTGCCAGTAACCCGGACTAACCTATAAATACCCCAATTCCACATTTCAAAGCATCCCATTCCACACACACACTTACGAGCGTGGAAAAAAGCTCAAGGAGGTCTAGGGAAGCATATGGGTTGTTTCGAGGAGAAGTCGCACCATTCGATAAGCTTTAGCGTTTATTATTTCTTTTACTTTCATTCATGTATTTCGTACCTTTGAATATTGAGCGATGTGCATGATTAATATGACAAAGCACCCTTTGGTGCTAGCCTAGTTATGATTCCTTAATTGTTTTGTTTGCGTTTACCTTTACTTCGTACAATTATTTTTAAGTGTATGCATCATAGTTCTTTGGTAGTCACCCTTGGTTCGAGAGTTTTGAATGGCGGTGGAGGCCAATTGCCTGGAGATATGACCAACCGACCCTAGGTGAAGCGGATGAGACAGGAAGGGTAAGATATGACTAACTAACGACCCTTTCTACTTGTGCGATTTGACCAGTGATCACCTATCGTTTGGATGAACTTAAGAATTGGGGGGTGTAGTGTCTAAGTTCCTAACGGTAGAGCACTCACTATTTAGAATCTAGCATGTAGCGGTACTTAATGACTTGGCTTAGGGGACCCGGAACAACGGGACTTATGATGGTCTTTGATTTCTCTGTGGTGGCATCTTTCTTGATAGGTTAGGCGAATTGACCAAATCTTGTCCTCTCGAATTTGACCCCACTGAAGTAATTGGAAGTAGATGAGCGTGACATAACTAGTTAGATGGATTAACTAGGTTAGCACCACTATTCCTATTTATTTCCTTTCTACCATTTATTTGCTTTTATATTACGGATTAGTAGTTTAATAAATTAAAACCCTATCAAACCATTAATATTGTGTGACAATTAGACTTAGTAATTATCCAACACACATAGCTCTTGGGGCGACCTCGGCTTTACCATTTACTACACTACACACGTATAAGACACCGCCTGTTAAGCGCGTTAGGGTGAACCATAGGTATAGCGAGACACTATAAATATTAAGACACGTCGATAAAACTGCATCAACAACCAAATAAAACACAATTCATGCATTAAATTTCACTACTACAAATAATAAAGCACATTATACAAATATTCAAGCCCGAGACAGCAGACCAAATGGGCTTGAGCGAGGAGGCGGCGACCAGGCAAGCAGGCTTGAGCCCGACCTGAAGCCAGCAGGTTCGAGCCCGACAGGGCAGGGTATCTGAAATTCTTGATATCGGTAAATTTATTGTTAAAAGAACATAATAAACTAAAATGCATTATTCATCGAAATTTTATTTGAATACGGATTCTTTATAGCAACGCCACAGAGTACCTCTTAGTAACATTAATGCATGCTCGCATTCATGAAACTTTAAAAGCTATTAAATGTTTATAACATTATGATCCAAAGGCTTTCATCGGTGATAAGTGTTGAGTTATACATTGAGGAGTAAGGATCGAATGAGAAGAAAAATAAAAATGAGAAGAGTGAGAAGAAACCACAACCACATATATAAGATGCACTCTGAAATTAGATGCATCTTCCTTTAAATTCTCCTTCTATTTAAAATATGTGGTTAGAAACATTTCTCATTCTTCTTATTTCAATATTACTTCTCAATAGATCTCTTCCCATACAACGAGAGGCAAAGATATACACGAAAGAAAGACCAAAATGGTTTAAAAAAAAAAAAAAAAAAAAAAAAAAAGAAAAAGAAAAAAAGAAGCTAGAAATGGTAACTTTTGAGCGATAAAAAGGCATAAGCAAATTCGTACATTGCATCACAGTGAATTTTTGGCGTTCATTAAAACCAACACGCACGTCGTATAGTGGCGGGTTAATGGGACTTCTTTTTAGGTTCATTCCTTAATTATCCCATATATAATGTTACTTTCATTTTATGACCGTGTAAACCGTAAGTTTGTGTATGTTGAATCAATAATAATGTTTGGTACATCAAGATTATATAAGATACATAATGGGACGAATATACAATGGGCCACTACTAATACTAATATACTAACACTCCCATGATTTGGTAGGAGAGACCGAACACTCAGGCGTCACGAAAATCGAAAAAAAGGCGTAAGGTAACCCTTGGTAAAAATATCGACATCTGAAACCTAGAAGGAACATGCGAACTCGAACTTAACGGTAGCAACCAAATCACGAACAAAATGAATAGTTCTTGAATCATCATTGAGAACTCCTTATCTGAAAGAAGCAATAATCCGTTGTAATAAACTATCAAAGGAAGCATTAAGCACAATATCATCCATATAGTAGCGAGAAAAGCGATATCATCACCACAATCGAAAAATAAATAAAGAAGAATCACAACCGACTCGAAGTAAACCCAACGATGAATCTAGCAGAAAACCTGAAACCGTACAGGCGCTTTAAGACCATAAAGAGAACAACGTAATAAACAAACATAATCCGGATGCTCGAATCCGAAAACCGGTGGTGATGCATATAAGCAGTTTGACCAAATCACCATGCAAAATGCATTCTTGACATCAAGGCGATGAGCAGGCCAATGTCGAAATAACTAAACTAAAACGATCCGAATAGTGCGAACATAGCCGGACTAAAGTATCATCAACATCTACTCCCTCCACATGTGTGCTACCATTGGCAACAAGGCGTGCCTTGTCCGACTAAAGTGTCATCGACCCGAAATACTTATGGCGAAATAACCACAAACACCTAACAACATTGACACCGCGGGACGAGGTACACAAGTCTAAGTTTTATTCTTAATAAGCGCATTATATTCATCAAACATAGCATTTCGCCAATTTGGATCATCAAGAGCATCCTTATACAACCTAGGTCAGGAAAAACAGTGGACACATGACCAGCATACTTAGGATTAGGACGAGAAGTCCCGACACGAGAATGTGTGACCATGGGATGAATAGATACAACAGGTGGTGGCGTTGGTGGGTCAGGGACAGGTGCGGGGGGAGTTGTATCCATAGTCATGGTAGTAATTGGTGGGGTTTAGCAATCAGTGATATTTAGAAACGATGTCGACAAAAAAATATGTCAATCGGTGGTGTTAACAAATATGTTAACAAATAAGTTTAATTAACAAATATGTTAATTGGTGGTGGGGTTAGAGAAACACAGTGGTATTAATGATTGAATAAAATATTGGTCGACATAAAAACATATAGTGAGGGTTTAAGGAATCGTGATATAGTGGTATTAATGATTGAATATATATATATATATATATATATATATATATATATATATATATATATATATATATATATATATATATATATATATAGTGATCTAATGGTTCTTGGGTCAATCTATGGTGTTTAAATATTTTAAACAATATATGAGCATATAGATATATAGATCCTACCTCCATTTAATCCTCTTTTTTAGATCTAATGGCTATAATGCATCCAAATATTTACACTAAAACTATACTAATGTTATGTATTACCCATCCTTTTACTTTAAACATACTATATAAATTAAAAAACACACACACTCACTTTTAAAGTGTGAAACCAACAAAACTCTCTCAAATTACCGTTCATCACCATCACCGAGAAACCACCACGGTCTTCACCCATTCACCACCATCTACTAATCATCACCAATCACCACCGTCAACCTCAATCATTGCCAATCACCTCCGTCTACGGCAGTAATCATCACCGATCACCCCAATCATCATATATAATAATCATCATCATCACTTTTCACGATCATCATCATTAAAAAAAATCTCACAGTTAACCATTAAAGAATGACAACTACTATCAAAGAATGTATTATACAAAGGTATTGAGTAAGTCTGAATTAAACTTTTGATTCATATATTTTTTTAATTCAATGATTATAGATAAGTTCTTTCTTGTGTTTTGTGTGTTTGATTTTAGTTATTAGTTAAGTTGATAACTAGATGAAGAAAATGAAAGATGAACATGTCTGCTGCTGATGGTTTGTCAATGTACATTATGTGTTTGATGAAATGCGAGTTGTTTTCACATATGAATATAGGGTATCAAATACCCTCACGTGTGAATATATAAGGTATCGAATACCTTCACATGTGAAGATATAAGGTATCGAATACCTTCACATGTGAAGATATAAGGTATCGAATATCTTCACATGTGAAGATATAAGGTATCGAATACACTCACATGTGAAGATATAAGGTATTGAATATCTTCACATGTGAAGATATAAGGTATCGAATACCCTCACATGTGAAAAAATTTACTTATAACTCGATTTGTGTTGATGACTTAAAATAATGTATTGAGTTTTGATTTGCTATAAATAAGGAATCAAATATCCTCACATGTGAAGAAATAAGGTATCAAATGCCCTCGCATGTGAACAAATAAGGCATCAAATACACTCACATGTGAAGAAATTTGATTATTAACTAATTATAGATAGATGAAAAAAGTTCCGTGCTTTATATGTTTTATGTTAGCTATTAGTTATGTTGATGAGTAATTTATATGATTATGTAAATTTGATGAAGAAAACGGAAGTTTATTTAGGATTTTTTATGCAATATACATACACGTTGGGTTTGGGTTTGAGTTTTGCTTTGCTAGTTTGGCTACTGTTATAGAAATGTGTGTTTGGCTAGTGTTATAGAAATGTGTAGAATTTTCCTCTTAAAATATTTTGTGTAAAGGTGTCAAACTATGTGTCGTTTACTAAAGTGTATTTCACTGCCGATATATAAAGATTCCTTGTTGGCGTGAAGTAATTGGTGTCTCATTTGACGTCAATCAGGAATCTTCCAGTATGCAACCAAGGTCTATTCAAATCAAAAGAACTGGCATGTATAATCTGTACTTCACGCATTGTGAACCGAGACTAAGTGATATGGTGTTAGACAGGAATACCGTCTGGAAAAATCCTAATGGTTACCTTCCGGGTCGAATGACAAAACGTTCCAACTTTTATGGGTTCATGTCGCTTGCGTTTTTAAGACTTGGGATCTTTTGGTTCTCTCAGTATGCAAGATTCTGGAAAAAAGGATCTTCATTTGCATAACATCAGTTATAAGTTATAACTCTAGGGATGTTTGGCGTGGCCCTGTGGTATTTTGGTTATGCAGAGTTTAATAAGAGTGTTATTTGACCAACAGGGAATACTGTATGGGCAGACCTTTGGCACAGTGAAGCGTACTGTATCAGACCTGATCATTCTTACAGTTTCTATGGGATATGTTGCTGTAAGACCAACCCTTTGCAGTCCTACTTCAAAGGTTATCATGCTTGGAGCAACCTTAGAAGTGAGAAGATATGAAGTAGGTCAATGATACAACTCGAGGTGCCTACACTGCGGTTCGGGTGAGTTGTACATGATTGTGGTTTTCCTTTACGTCTTTTGGCTATTTACGTATTACTATCTATTAGGTTTTCGATAGTAGTATAGTGTATTATTAGCATTTAGGTATGGTTTCAGTTTTGGGGTACAAAAGTTAATGTTTCAATTTTGGGGTCTTAGTTTTGGGCACAAAAGTTAATGCTTGATTCATGTTTAATTACACAGGGAGTTCAAGAAGCCGCCGGTCTTGCACACAGTGCTACGGGTGGTAATTGAAAGTTGGTTTTTTTATACTTTCGGTAAATATTGTAATTGGTCTTAGAAACCAGTTATATGCTAAAGTTTTATCATGTTGAAGTTGTGGATACGTTTTTTACAGCGTTGGCGAGAGCATGTGAGGAGGTCAGTAAATCTCCATTAAAGTTCAACTTGAAAAAACGGTTATGATTCACAACCATGGGGACAGGAAACAAGAACTACGGTTGGTGGGTGGTTAAAAATAGAGATGCATTTACTAAATGTATAAAAGTCGAGGAGGTATTTACTTGCTTTTAATCGTTGATGTTTTTAGTTACTGATGTTAAATAACAAATCAAAGTTTAATTAGATTCATGATTATGTTGTTATTGGTTTCATAGCAGCAACAACAACGCAGCGAGCTGCATCATCTCTGAAATAGTTCCACGGAGTTAATGTTCATATTCTCTTTTATTGATCCATGATATGGGAAGTTGACCATGTACCAGCAACCAGTGCCGGGTTGAAGGTGAATACAGTTTTTGTCACACTGTATTTCTTTGAATATATATATTTCCATAGTTACTCTATGTTTGTTGCTTTGATAAATGATAACTTTAACTTTACATTCACCATGTCCAATTTATGGCCATTCCTTATTGAAAAGCTGGCAAAAGGTTGGCGTGTGCTTAATAAATGTGTTTGTTGTCGTGACATTTAGATCGATACATAAGGCGACCCTTATGAGAACTTGGCTGAAGGCACAACGACATCATACCAGAGGGCCAACAATGCCAAAAAAAAAGGGTGACGAGTCTGTTACGTGTCAGGGAGCTTAAAAGGCTAACATTCAAATCTTTCGTGATTATGGTGGTCATACAGGTACGAGTATATCAGCAAATAATTATCATCTAACAGGTGTTTGACCAATCTTATTTTGAAATGTTCATGGATTTTATAGGGGCAAATAAGCGAACGCGATCCGTGGCAGTAGAGCGAAGGAGGAAGGGCAAAATACGAAAGGCGAAAGTTAGGAGTAGTACGGGGAGAAGAAGGAAGGAAGGGAGTGATGAGGGGGTTATGGCTTCGGACTTTCGGGGTCGATGTTGATTGAGACTGAAAATGTTTTGCTAACTTAGGTATAATTTTCTTGACTTTTATTTCAATTTCATTTAAGCTCTATGCCTTTTTGTAATTGTTTTTGCATGGCACGTTGTACTATTTGCCTTTTGCATATGTTGATTTCAGTTTTGATATTGGTCTCATAATTTTGCAGCGGGAGCGCCTTTTCCAGCTTCTTTTTAGCAGCGACACCTCCAGCAACGGCTGCACCAACTGCAGCTACGGTTAGTCCAGTTGTCGCCACCGTGGCACCTAAACCTATAGCTCCATTCGTACTTGCAACACGAACACATGTTCCTGAGGGATTGATGACGTTGCAGCTAAGGCTGCAGACGCTAGATTTGTAGTTTTCAACATCCATAAAACTATGGCAGAGTAATCAACAATTCTCAGGTACATTTCTTTCCAGTCCATGCTTTTATCAACTTCTGCATTTGTTATGTTAAGTTTCTTTTAGTGCAATAAATTAGTTGTTTTTAGAATATAACCAGGCTTCTGATTTTTATTTTTTTTTTGGAATATAACTCAGCTTCCGGAATATAAATCAGCTTCTGAAAATCCGAACAAATAAATAACCTAACCTCTGGATTCGTTTTTCAGTTTGTTTTGGTGGCAAACCGAGCAGTAACATTTGTTTCTTTTACCCAACCCGTAAACATCTTGGTTACAATCGAACATGTTACCTAACATGTCTGACCCACCCTTTTTTTCCCCATTTACTTTCAGAAAATAAAGTCCGTCAGTGTGCCTTGATACGGATGTTGGCATGATGCATATTAAGGATTGAGCATAATACAATCCATCGAGAGGGGAGGTATGTTATATTGTACATGCAGACTTTCAAAGCAATGTTTATACCAGAAATGTGGTAACTAATTGCTTTGTTTTTTTTGTTTTTTTGTTTTTTTTTTTTTTCCGTTTTTGAGGTTTTAGGCTGAAAATCGAGGTTCCATATAGAAGATTCTTTAAGATGGCACTCACTACAGACCAAAACATTAACACAAGATGAAAGTAAAGAAGTTGTTGGTGGTAATACTTCACCTTTAAAAGTACACCTAAGTACCTATATTAAGAGCGGCTTAAAATATAGATGCCATATATCGATAGGAGCTGTATTTTATCTCTGCTATCAATATAAATGCCATATGGTATGAAGGATTGTAAGCCACATTCCTATGAACAACAAGGGCTGACCAATTTTTTAATCAAATGAAATCTTTATTTTTTGTAGGTCGCTGAATATGAAATGAGTTGATGTGCAAAATGTCGCAGGCTGCTCTCTTTTGTATATTGCGGAAGTCCTGATGCCTTAGATGGTCTGCGTGCATGTAAGTGAACTAATTATTACTACTAAGAAAAAGCTTTAGAAACAGAAATGTACATACACAATATATACGCATTGGTTTAAACTACATTCACTTTTTCTCAATGTGTTGCTGTTACAGCTGTTAAGGAAAAACCACAGGAACGATTGACTGGCACACATAGGAATACTAGCGACCAGTGTTCTATGAATGAAGGCAAGCAACTGTCATAGTTTTTATAAAATTTGGTCGCCACATTCAGCGAACTCTTTTTATTTATTTATTTATTTATACGCATTTATTCCTTTCGTATTCAACTTTGTCAATGTATTGTTACTGCACACTTTATAAGTGTTTATATAAGCCATGGCGAGTGTTTGGTATCACATCTATATTTGCATTTTGAAAAACAACACACAATTAAAACAGCATCGTTTAGATTGACTAATGAGTGTTTATATAATATAATGCCCGTATTTTGGCAGGGGGGCCACACGTTGACTGTGGTTGCAGCCACAATGGGTGTTTGGTAGTCTACACATGAAGTTACTGATATGCCTGTAGATATAAGTTCTCCGAATGATTACTAAAGCTTTCAAATTTATGATATACTGAGAGAAATTGTTATGAATTTTTTTAAAAGACCTACAGTAGTGGATGCAATAAGGACAACCATATAAAGTTTAAAGATTGTTAGCCTCTTAAGACAATCCTAATCCCCAACTATATTAGTATATTGGAATATTGAGGGTGGATGAATGAGTCTAATCCTGATGTCCACCCAGTTGCTACTTTTAGAACATTATTTCTTCTAGATAAGGCCAATTCTAATCTTGCTGAATATGCATTTCAAACCCATTTACTGTTATAGGGCTTATAGCATATTATATTGTTTTAATCAACGTTAAACATAAAATGTGATTTGGATTCTTTTCATTTCACGCGAGGACTGATGAGATGGGTTTACCATTAAGACATGCACAAATTTTGTAATACTTCCACCTATAAACTTTCATTTTGACCAATGTAATAAGGCACGATGGGGATTGACTTTTTGATTTAGCGGTTGTTGTACATGTTTAGAAGATTATACTTGAACTTTCAATTTTAGAGCTATCTCATGTCAGTTTTTATATTCATGATTATATTGAATTTATATGTTTGATGTAACAGGAAACGGAAGCTATTGCGAGGCCGATACAACCTTTGAAATGGGTGGCTTTTGGGTGATGAAATGGATGACTTTGGGAGCTGAAATGGGTCAGTTTGGGGGCTGAAATGGGTGTGGGATTGAGGGCTGGTGGCTGAAGTGGGTACTTTTGGGGCTGAAATGGGTGTGGGATTGAGGGCTGAACTAGGGCCCGAAATGGGTACGTTTGGGAGCTAAAGGTGGCTGAAGTGGGTACTTTTGGGGCTGAAATGGGTCACTTTGGGGGCTGAAATGGGTGTGGGATTGAGAGCTGAACTAGGGGCTGAAATGGGTACGTTTGGGGGCTAAAATGGTGGCTGAAGTGGGTACTTTGGGGCTGAAATGGGTCACTTTGGGGGCTGAAATGGGTGTGGGATTGAGGGCTGAACTAGGGGCCGAAATGGGTACGTTTGGGAGCTAAAGGTGGCTGAAGTGGGTACTTTTGGAGCTGAAATGGGTGACAGAATCATCTTTGATTACATTATTAAATTTCATTCCAATCACTGCCACCTATACCGTTGGCTTTGAACGTCAAGTAAGTTTCCTATAATAAAACTTCCTTAGTTATTTATATTTCATTCATGATAATAATGTAATCATATATGTAATGCAGCTCAGAAGTTAGTTAGCGACGGATATCATGGGTTTTTACACATCTATCAAGCTTGATGTAAATGACGACCACTGATATAATGGGTATGCAAGTTGCTTATACACATAAATACAAGATATATTTATCTATTTAGTTAACTGAAATGTTGACATCAACAGCTGTTGCAGCATCACGGCGTTCATATTCAAGCATGAGTTTCACGGGTCAAGAGTTTCAGATAGAACTAAAGAAAAACATGAGTTGATATTATCTCCTTCACTATCATTACGTTTTCACCTCCTACAGTTGGTATACCGTCACAGAAAATTGTACGTTGCATTGTGAAGGACTACGACAGCTAATGGTCTAAAAGTACGTATCTAATCTGTTCTGTGGCCAATCTTGATATTATCTCCTTCACTATGATTACATTCCTTCTATTTTCTAGCTGGGCCATCATAACTGGGATGTTCATGCTGTAAAATTCACCCGTGGTGAGATTAGTCGCCTCACGATCTTTTTACTTATCTATTATTTATAGGTGGTTTAGGAATATAAATAATCAGTAATAATCTATACACACATATATCAATTTCAGGATCAACATCAAAGAGGTGCAGTTTGTTATCTCCTATAAGTGGTTATATATATATTTTTAATCTATACACATATATTTTTTATCTCCTTTGTACTTCTTGCTCAAAATTAGGACCCCTATATATCAGATCATGTATTTATTTTATTGTTTCTCTATCAGGACTTTTATTAAAACTCCATACTTACCTGACGAAGCGGAGCTACAAGAAGCGGAAGGACGGCTCAAAGTTGTCGTTGCTGAATTTTTTCGCAAAATTCATCTTCTGAAGCGTTACAGGTATTAAACGGATAATGATATTTGTTAGTTTATATTCATCTTTTATTGTGTGACAGCATATGGGATGGAAACATGACATATTTCTCTTTTTCTCTATGTTTGGAACAACTATATAAATCTCCTACCCTTCTCGAAGATATTGAAAAAATATGAAAAGGTTAGGGAAATACTGAAATACTCGAGCCTAATATTTTCTTACTTAGTACGACTACACATGATTTGTATTACATTGCATTATTGATCCATTCTAATGTTATTAGTCCAACATTTGCGGATACGAATACGAGTGTGCTGAAAGTGGTAGCAAAATATTCGATACGAGGAAAGCACTTAAAAATAAACTGTATTAAAAAAAATTGCAAACTGTAAAGCAACTAAAGGAAAGCAAAATATTCGATATGCTGAAAGTGGTGGCAACATTTGCAAAGTTGTATATATAGGCATGTTTGTATTTGAAGGAGAATGAAGGATTGTATTTGACTTGGTCAAAAGTAAGCAACGTTAAGCCAACATTGTGTCATATTTTTACTACCAATTATCATATGACAGCAGTTATGCATCACCGAATTTGGATAATGCTTATGGCAGCAGTATGCATAAAACTGACAATGACAAAAAGAAGTCCGGCCACGGTTGATAACAGATTACGTGCCTACGGATTTTATTTTGGGCTGAAGAAACGGTCTATTAAAGGAAGGAAGCATTATGAGGCGACCACTTTATCTGATGCACAGCTGCGGTAACAGATATAGGTGTGCGCTATTATTTGCATACGAATGTACCTATTCATTCACCTAATGATACGCGTGTCTATACGTAATATGATTATAATAGTAAAAAGTTTCATTTGAATAAAATATAAGAGCCAATTTAACTTATACAAATAGTTGATACTTTTTTCATCATTTGCTTTGTTATGAAGCCTTGCGTATGTAAAATTTGCTCACCGAGCGGACCAACGTACGCACTCTTAACTCTGTCCTTATTGTTTCAAACCCGAGTTACCAATGCTGTTGTTTGATTTTCATTTGTTTCTTCAGGCAAAAGTGGATGCAGCCGCATCACGTGATGTTCCATCCATGCTTTTTAGTGGCCCATGACGGTTGCTGATAAACGACAAGGATTAGATGTCGCCAGCTGACGAGCCAAATTAGAAATCCGATATAAAACCGCCAGCGCGCCAATGGCTGCCCTTCCTTGTTTACAGGAAAGAAAGAGGAAGATATAGAGAAATTAGTTAATGAAGGAGGTTACCAAATAGAGAAGTTGAAAGAAGATGGATGGATAACAGATATGAAATATGATGATGAGGTATACACATTATATTAGTAATCGAACAGAATTCATATGAATTCTCTTCCAAACTGTTATTCAGTAGTTTCTGAATTCAAAGTGTTAGAAAGCATGGTTATTCATTTTAGAGGTAGTTCTAGCGCAGCATAGGCCCACCTTTGTGATAAATATACCTGGTTATATAGATATGTTGCTGGTATTTTACTATTTCTGTAACCTTTTCAGGTAACATCTATGTTGAAAACAAAACTGGGAATTGCAAACGACAAAGAACTCCTATTTGTTGATTACAAGTAATAATCTCTCTTATGTGGCCTTCATTTTTTCCAGAATATGCATGTAACACCATAGTTTGATATTAGTACTATCTAACCTCACTGTTCACCTTATGCCACCGTGTCGTTTATGGCCTTAAATTGTCATCATTTGATGATAATGCTGGTTCTCACCAGAACTAGGGGTTTTCACATGAACCCAACTACTTATAAATGTTTCTAGCCTATGCACACATCTTTCCACTTGAGAGTTGTATTTGTGTATGATTATTTTTTTCTTGGTACGCATCAACCTTATACACAATCTCTATTTATTGCTTGCACCAGATAACTTACAGATTACTTTGTTAACCTCTCTCCAGGAAATACTCGAGAGTTATGAAATGGACATTGGGGTTATCAGGTGTCAAGGATCAGATAGTGGTAATTCGAGCCTCTGGTAGCATCAGTCATGTGCGAGGGTCGATTAGCTCACCTAGTTCAGGCATCATCGCTGATCAGTTTATTGAGAAGATTTGCAAAGTAATAGGTGTGTAAATATTATATAGTTTCATTGTTCTTAAACCCTTATACTGGAAGGGACCATGATACTAATCCAGAATGTAGAACTTGTAGCAGCTTCCTTACTTTATATAGGATTATTTGTAGTTATAGAAAAATAACTTTTTTGCACCTACAACTGCAAATGAGCATAATACTTTTTGTAGTTATAGAAAAATCAATAGTAAATACATGTACATTTACAAATGAACATATACTTTTTTCTTTGTGTGATAAAACACTAGTAACACGTACATCTATACGTTAGCATATAATAAACTTTTTTCACTAGTAACACGTACATCTATACCTGCTTGAAAATGGTACTTGTATCCTATCCGCAACATCCAATCAAAAGAAGTTTGCACGGTGCACTTTGGTCAAAATAGTCGGGTGAGATTGACTATAAACCGGGCGAGAGCACAACACAAACCAGCTTTGTACCAGCCTGAAAACCAACAAAATCAGCCACTTAGGGGCGTGAGATGTAGAAAATCCCAACAAAATGAATGATAATGGCTTTTAGGTGAGACCAACTCGAAGCATATATATTTTCACATGTGAAGAAAAGCGATATGCCCAAGTATAAATTTTATAAATTTTAGTCACCGTGAAAATTTCGTTAATATACATATTGTTTCTTATGAGCATTTCACCCAATATAAATTTTTGTCACATGTGAAAATTTCGTTAATTTTTCGTCGCATGTGAAAATTTCGTTAATTGTATATCGTTTCTTATGAGCATTTCACCCAACATTTATACATTTTTTGTCACATGTGAAAATTTCGTTAATTTTTCGTCACATGTGAAAATTTCGTTAATTTGTATATCGTTTCTTATGAGCATTTCACCCAACATTTATACATTTTTTGTCACATGTGAAGATTTAGTTAATTTTTAGTCACATGTGAAAATTTCGTTAATTTGTATATTCTTTCTTATGAGCATTTCACCCAACATTTGGTGTGTATCCTAGTGCGTCAAAATTTGCATTCATTCCTGCTATACTTCAACAACCAAAAATACTTGCACAACAGCTAGGATTGGTTCATGTTCTCAAGGTTTCGCTATATCTAACTCTTTAATAAGTATTAAAAAAAAAAAGAGCTTTTAATAGCTTAAACCACGGCCTTATATAACAAAGTATGCCTTGACACAAGGACTAACCAGTCGACTACATACAATCCTAGGACTGCAAAAATAGGAGATATTGATGTTTAATAGACGATTATTTAAGTTTTGTAAGTATATCTTCACATGTAAAAATTATGAGCAAAGATTGAATCATTGGTCTTACAAGCATATTTTTATACTAGGGTGAAAAGTAGGATATATTGATGTTTTTAGGCGATTATTTAGTTTTGTAAGAATATCTTCACATGTGAAAATTATGAAGAATGATTGAGCTTTGATCTTACTAGCGTATTTTAATCTTAGAAGTGCAAAAATAGGAGATATTGATGTTTAATAGACTATTATTTAAGTTTTGTAAGTATATCTTCACATGTGAAAATTATGAGCATGGATTGAATCATTGGTCTTACTAGCATATTTTTTATATTGGAAGTGCAAAAATAGGATATATTGATGTTTTTTAGACGATTATTTAGTTTTTGTAAGAATATTTTCACATGTGAAAATTATGAGTAATGATTGAAGCTTTTTAAGAATATATTGACTACTTGGTCACATGTGAATATATTTATGTCTTAAATTTTTAAGATGCGTACAAAACTTAGTCACATGTGAAAATATATGTCTCGTAACTTGGTCATATATGAAAATATATGTCTCATAGCTTTTTAAGATACATGAACAACTTGGTCACATGTGAAAATATACGTCTTAGAGTTTGGTCACATGTGAAAGTATATGTCTCGTAGTTTTTAAAGATGAACAACATGGTTAGTTGGTCACTTGTGAATATGTCCCGTAACTTGGTCATATGTGAAGATATATATCTCGTAGCTTTTTATGATTCGTGAACAACTTTGTCACATGTGAAAATATATGTTTATCTCATAGCTTATTAAAATGCGTAACAAAAAAAGAAAGAACGCCAATATGTCTTAAATTTTAAGATCGTACAAAACTTAGTAGTGAAAATATATGTCTCAGAACTTGTCATATATGAAAATATATGTCTTATAATTTTTAAGATCGTGAACAACTTGGTTAGTGTGAAAATATCGTCTTAGGTTTGGTCACATGTGAAAGTATATGTCTCGTAGTTTTAAAGATGAACAACATGGTTAGTTGGTCACTTGTGAATATGTATATATCTCGTATGTGAAGATATATATCTTAGCTTTTTATGATTAATGAACAACTTTTGTCGCGTGTGAAAATATATGTTTATCTCATAGCTTATTAAAATGCGTAACAAAAAAAAAAGTAAAATGTAAATAACGCCTTCCACGGGTTATGGGTCCCAATCTGTCTTCCACGGTGTATGGGAGGTTAAGGCGTGACAACCATACCCCTACCTAAGGTAGAGGTTGCTTGGGTTCTACCAAGGTGAAAAGGACCTCCGGCCTTGCAAGGGTGAGGATCGAACCCTTGACCTCTGTCTCCAGGAGGCGAGGGTGTTAACCACTTGATCCAACCTTGCTCTTTTTTATTAAAATGCGTAACTTGAAATTATATTTTCACATGTGAAAATATGTCTTGTACATGTCTTGTAGATTTTAAAGACGCGTGAACAACTTAGTCATATATGAAAATATATGTCTCGTAACTTGGTCACACGTGAAACTATATGTCTCGTAGCTTACTAAGATGCGTGAATAATTTGGTCACATATGAAAATATGTCTCGTAGCTTACTAAGATGCGTGAATAGCTTGGTCACTTCTCCAACTTTCCTCGTGACATAATGACCTTTTTCATCAACAACAGGAAGATGCTATTACTATTCAACTCAAACCATATAGTAAACAATCAATTAGTGAAAGATGCCAACATTAGCGAAAATAGAACATAGGACCACAAATGAAGAAAAAAGCAGGTATGAACTACAAAGTACAAGGCTTAACTTTTGCTTTTAAATTACACACGATTCGGGCATCGGTCTGCCGCGTTGCGGCGGGACGTCGTAGTTGGCGGTTATTTTCTTAAAATGTTATTCATAAATTAAATGTTGTTTGTAGTTGCCGGTTATTTTTACACATATAATGCTATGTGTTTTCGGTTTTATAATGTGTTGTTTCTAAGTAGAATAGATCACGTGTTTTTTACAACATTGGCTTGTCATATATGTAAGAAATTTTAATAAGTTTTGAATGTTGGTCATTTTTGTTATGTTGTCGGACAGGGAATAGCAATAGACTACAAAAGAGTACCAAAAGACATATAACTTAAGATTTTTAAGCTAATATTTTTTGATAATGGCATTCTCACACAGGCATAAAGTAGAAACCTCACTATAACCTTTTTTCTTACATGCTTTCAAGAGTCAAGACTTTGGCCAGTATTTTTCGAATGAATACTTGGCAAATCACACTCATTGCCTTTGTAAAGTTCACATTCCATTAACTGACGCATGTGCATGAGGTTGAGCTTCTCTCAGAAGCTGATCCAACACGGTTGCCTGTCATTCACATCACTTGCAAATCAAGATTGGGTTTGGTAAAAATAAATGAATGAATAAAAATAAAAATTTGGGTTTTAAAGGTAGATGTCGTTGGTTGAACATCTACTTCAGTCAGGCAGACGTAGACTAAGAAAAGCTATTTTTTGCTACTTTGACATGATATAAAGGTATTTACCTTTAAAAAGTAAAACTTAGTTAATAAGTTAATGTATTTTTTTGGTAGTAGCTTAAGTTACATAATATTTTGCGGGTCTTGTCGGGTTAACCCAACAACCCGATAACATAAATAACTAAACCCTAACCCGACTCAATAAAAATGAAAGGTTATCGGGTTTTGGCTATGGTCATACAGTTGATCCTAAGCTCATGTCATTGTTGGTGATAAACCTAGCCAATTTAAGTTCTTTCTACCATTGACCCATTGTTATATTTTTTAGAGTTACTAAGATTCTAGTCATCGCACACCTTATAAACTAACAAAAAAATTTATTGTTAGACGTACGTCGAACTTTTTCATTCGCAGTATTTAGAGGAAACCTTACAGAAAACCTTTTAGTGTACTTAAGTATTTAGAGGAAACCTTTCAGTGTACTCAAGTTTTGCTTACCTTACAGAGCCTTCGACGATCTCATTCGAAATCACAGGATGATAAGCATATACACCTGCATAGGAACCAATGAGTCAAGTAATTTATCATGCGATAAAAAAAATAGCTGAAACTAAAAAGGAAATCCATATGACCCTAAATAAGTACATCTGTACATTTGCAACCCACTTATCGAATATATATATTTTTTTTCTGATATAAGCAAGTTGGATGCTCAAGAACATTTCTAGAAGAAGTTGGTCTAGGAATCTTGTTCATCATTTACTACCAAGTTAAAAGGAAAAAGGTATAGAAACAGCAAAGTGGAATTCAATATTGTAACTGACACAAAACCACAATTGAAGCACTTGATTTCTTTTCTTCTTGGGTTGCAAAGGAATCAGGTTTCCTAACCGTACTCGGATCAAATTTATTCATGTCAATATATTCGGCACCAGAAGGTAAGTATGACTGAATTTTAGCGTAAACAAACATCCAAATTTAGTTCAACCTAACGAGGACTGTGACGTGGGGTAAGAATAGAATAAATGTTAAAACTACATACACTAACAAACGTATACCTCAGTCCAGTAGCTCTCACGACATCAAAGCCTTTGATTAGTGTTTTTTAAACAGGTCAAAGAGATGGAAAGTCACCCAAGGTTTTTTTTATATAGCATACAGCCTCTTAAATCAATTTATTCACATATATAGATTTAAATTGCCTTTAAAAAGGGTATATAAACTGTAAGCAGAATTTAAGCCTTGATTGTTTTTTAAAAATCTGGATAGATAGTGTTGGTGGGTCAACCCAGCGCATTATGACCATACTTGAAATTGACCCATTTTAAGGTAAAACTATTATTGTCAGTGACCCAGTTGTCCATCTTGTCATCACCAACAGGAAAAAACTAATTTCTCGATATCTTCCTCTTTCTTTCCTGTAAATTAAACAGTCCAAATTGTGTAATTTGATTCATCAAGATTATAAGGGAAAACAAAAAGTAACTTCACCTGTGGCTTGAGAGATAGTATTGACCCAATTCCCATATATGTTATCTAGCGCTTTAGTAAGCATCTCAAGGTTTTCTTCAGATATATTCTTACGTGTTAGGAGATCACCACAACTCTTATACTTACCAATCCTTTGCACTTGTGGCTCCACACCAACGCTCTCAAGTAGACCTATAACTCTGGTCATCTTTATATGTTGATCTCGACATTTGATAGTTATAGTTATATACATGAGAGTGAGAGAGTATATTATGTGCAACTATACTATCACAATGAACCAATAACAAATTTCGCCAATTTGAAAAATATCATACAGAATCAATGTCTTAAATTTGATTAGGAAAACTATATTATTACAAATCATTATAAATTTGGAATAATCAGTTCATTATCCACTAAATTTAAAACCCAAGTTTGGGCAACTTTGACATGTTGAACCCATTTGACCCGTTTCCTTTTTTATGCATCAGTTGAGTTACCATATAGGAAGAAGATGAGTTACCATATAGGAACTCTACTATGCAATCATAGGAGCATGCATCCTAGATCACTTCTTGGAAGTACATAAGTGATGGAAATTGCTCGCTTAATAAAGGAGCTGGGGTGAGGCACATTGTCATCACTGTGTCTCTGATTTTCTATTACCTAAATTTAAGGTAACAATGATGCTTGGATTTACTGTAAATAAATTTTATTCATACACGAAGAAAAAAATATACACATGCAAAATAAAAAATATATGCTCAAGTATAGATGTATTCAGACACGAAGAAAACAATATATGCTCGTATATGCTAGCAAGTGTTAGTAACTTTTATATGTGACAAAATTTTATGCATTAAGAAGTGGCAAAAACAGCAGGTCAGATAGCTGGGTGGCCACAAACAGGTTCAGGTCATGTCGAGTAATGGTCCAAACTCGGCCGGCAAACCCGACACCCGACATATTGCTATTATTTATAAATAATCAACACCTTAAGTCCTTAACTATGAGTATAAAAACAATATTATTACCAAAATAATCCAAATCTGTATGAATAGCATGGAGTATTAACAAAGTTGCTTGCATTAGAAAAGAGATCTTATCCAACTTCTATCCTTGTAACTTGTTGCCCATATAGCTACAAGATTTACTTGACCCGTTTGAAGACACAACACAAACGGACCCATTCATAAGCGAGCATGTTAAAATTGATGACGTAGCAAATAATTACTCGTCAAGATGGCAATATCAGTAAAGATTTTATTTCTTTCTCCAACACCATGACATTTAACAACAGCAACCTTAACTGTACCTTGAGTGCATTGGCATTGAGATGTCTTCAGCAAAAATGAGCAAAGGGACACTTACTTGAGTACTTTTTTCTAGCAAAGGAAAAATCTCTTTCACACTTGATGGACTTTAGCATCTTCAAATTCCACAGATAAATTGTTCTCGTTTGTTACGAAATGAGGTGACATGTATTCTTTGTCAATCTGTAGCAAAGTATTCTGGAGTTGACATTAAAATATAAAAAGAATATCTGAATCTTATATTATAAGATAAATATGTAAAAATTCCGCCATAAATATAGCAAATAAGTTAATCAGGAGTAGTGCCAAGGTGAGAAAAGGTAATATTTTGAAATAAATTCTTAGCAAACAAGAATTTTTCCATAATATCTAAAACAACACATCACCTTTGGTTGACGCTGAATGAACTTATCAGTAGCTTCTAAAAGCCGAGTATTATCCACACTATCCTTGGAGAATATTCGCTGAGCTAGCCCATTCTTTTGTTCCAGTATGGCTTTCAACAGATGCTCAGTCTCCCTAACCTGATGCTTGTTCTCCTTTGCCACTTCAGGCGAAGACATCATGCCATGCCATCTCTGTGAATTCTTGCTGAGACGTCTGACATAACATTACCATACATAAGTATACCTCAAGTCAAGAAATATATTATACTTCTTGTTAGCTCAAATCAAGAAAAACACCTCAAGACAAGAATATATTATATTGCTTGTTAGCTCCAACTACAGGGAAGTGCATTTATTGAGTTGGCAAAGATATCATATTTATCAGTAGTTAACTGTAAGTAATATTAGAGCTTAAATGAAACAAACTCAGATAGCAAGCAAACACAAGATACAAAGCTATGAATAAGCATTTTAACCTCGTGAAATTCACCTTTAACATTTCATCCTTTTTCGAAATCAAATTAGTTATATGATAGTCATGTTGGTAAAAACACAATTAAAGAATTGCCGACCAATCAATGTCACACCATAACTGATCAGAACATTGTTTCAAAAAAGAAATACGGTAGATACAATTTAGCACACTTCAAGGCTTCAAGCAACAACTACTAATCCAACTTCATCCATGCTACTCATTTCACATACAAACACACACAAATCACTGCTTATTTCACTAGTTCACCAAAATTGAGACATAAAGTCTCGAGCTATAACAATCTTTGGCCAAAAAGAAAGTGCTAGAACCACCAAAGATCAAGTTTTTGATAGACCCAAAAATCACTGCTTATTTCACCAATTCACTAAGCTTGAAACATAAACACCCAACCTTTAACAGCCTTTGACCAAAAAGAAGATGCCAAAAGTACAACCATGAAACACTTTACAAAATACTTGCATTGAGTCGCTTCAATGACAGTCTACTTGCAAGACTCCAAAAAAATTGAACCAAACAATATGCTGAAATAGGCCCTCCAAACAAAGTGCTGAAATAGACCCTCATAATTGTTATGCAGAGGCGCAAAGCTACACATTTGAGTAACCTTCTAGCAATGTAATCACATAAGCGACGAGATTAAGCAGGCATTTGAGCAAAACAATAAGTGGTTCATTTCGACTACAGAATAATTATCTTTACTTTATGTAGACGTATGACGACTAGAGTTTATACAATTACTTCTCTAATCAAAGAAGGAACTGAGTTCAGGAACATAAGTTTAGAAAAACTCATTGGTTGCTAATTTAAAAGGCAGAGGATGCTTAAAACCTAGGTAGCCTATTAAGTGGCCTTAAGTTGCAAACGGGGAGAGGAGACGATTAACGTCTAGGCGGTCATTTAAGCCGCCAAAAGTGGAGATTTATTAAACAGTCAAATATCATTCAGGAAGTATAACTTCGCTATCAATGCCAATAACATTTCTTTCACAGCCAAACTAGCCAACTAAATATGAACAAAGAGAATATTGAGCTTCCATGTCAAATTTCAATTTGATGTTTAAAAATATAAAAAAGATAGCTTCTTATGAAGAAAAAAAGATGGTATAGCGTGACATCGTCACTTGGTTGATGATTTCTTTTACAGACCTGAACTTGCAATCAGAGAACAATCTTTTTCAATGAGCTCATAATCAAACAAAGAAGCCCTTTCAGCCAAGATCACACATGACAATCATATTCATAACTATTTGCTAGTATAAGATGATGTGTGTACGTTCGTGTTGAAGAAGAAAAGAAATGATATATACTTTATCTAGCACCTAATTTTATAAAAAAAATGCACATGTGAAGAAAACTTGCACATTTCATAAAAAGGGGGAGAATTGCACATGTGAAGAAAACTTACACATTTCGTCAAACACCTAAATTTATAAATAAAATATAAAAAAAATTGCACATGTGAAGAAAACTTACACATTTCATCAAACACCTAATTTCATTAAAAAAATGCACACATTTCATCAAACACCTAATTTGATATATAAAAAATTGCACATGTGAAGAAAACTTGCATATTTCATCTAACACCTATTTTATTAAAAAAATTGCACATGTGAATAAAATTTACACATTTCATCAAACACCTAATGTGCATTATAAAGCAATGGGTACATAGTTCAACTCAAACCAAATGGTAAAAATTCTCAAGCTTTTGCCTAGGAGCTCGGATTCCAGTCCTATGATTGACCGTAAACTGCCACTTTACCATGCTTCCTAACTTAATTGGTCCGTTATACACAAACACGACCATCAATGAGTTTTGAACACATTTACAACAAATAAGGTTATAATGTGCCTATTGAAGTCGTTCACATATACCTTTATCGAGCGAAAACTAAATCTATAAATAAGAAAGCATGACCGTAACACCTATCAAAACTACTAAATTAACAAAATCAGCAATTAAAGTTCATAGCTTGTGCAATATTGGTTCAGGCATTTCATCAAACAGTTGGTATGCATTATAAATTTGAATGAACAAGCTGCAATGAGAGTGATAAAAGTATTACACGAGCAAATGTTACAAGCAACGGTCACATGTAACACCGATTAGAAACAAGTGAATGATGCAAGTGTAAGAACTTAACCTTTTGCAGAACCAATTTTAACAGAATAACCTCCAAATTACAAAAGCAACAGCCATAAGCTCAAGGAGATGATCGAGAGTGGTGACATGAAGGTGTTGCTATGGCAACGATTGGTCGTCTAATGGCAGTTTAAGTTTTTACCGTTGGTGGAGATCGGAGGTGATGGTGGTTGGTTGGTCTGTTTGCCTGTTTTGCTTATGGAAAGAGAGAGAGAAAACAAAGGGATATTTTTTTGGTCCGAATTAAATGAGAATAATACATTCAGACCTCTAATTTTGGCCGAAAATTCAAAAATCTTGATTCCGCCCAAATGATATTAAGATGAGATTCTTAATCTAATTGTCAGGATCTGTACCGCTTACCAAAAATCTCCTACCGTTTGAGGCAACCTGCATATATATATATATATATATATATATATATATATATATATATATATATATATATATATATATATATATATATATATATATATATTGAAAAATGGGTGAAATATATCATTAATCCAAACTTAAAGCTATGCGTACACTTAGCCACTTTGCATTTGGATGGACATACCTATCAAACACAAAAGAAGCCAATCAAAACACAATACATCAAACTACATTCATTTGGAATCAATACCACGATAGCATACTAACATTCTCACCCATTCATCTAGTGCAGGCACGAGCACTAAGACTAGGCAACCATGGAGAAAATCCTTTCTTGACTACATTTCCGCGTATAAACACCCAACCCGAGGTCAACACCTCCCATAACCACAATGGCTCTTATCAAAGGCATCATCGAAAAGAGATAAAAACTCACTTCCATTGAGCCTTTTGCATAGTGCTACATTTCAAAGAAGGCGGCATCACAACTAATGCAAGAGACACTCAAGGATACTTCCCACTATGACTACATTTCCCATTCTACTATCCCCATTGCCTACATAGATGCAATTCAACCTCACATCCTTGAAGAAATGGGAAGAGCAGAACAGGCATCATCAAGTTGTCACTCCACCATGTAGCCTAATGAAGGCCTCTGATTAAACAAGAATACACACAGCAAGGCGTGGAAACTACTTTATGGGCCCTACTAATCGTAAACGACTTTAGCGCAAAGAAGCTTGCAAATGCATCCTTATAAACTCGATGGCGGACATAAGAGAATAAAGTTTTCGACCAAGGTATTAGCCATCGCCTCTTCAAACGCATATACACACTTTTGATTCATAAGACGCATCTAATTCCAAACACCTCTTATTGAGCAGTGTATGTTTTATGACCCAATTTATCACTTACATCTCAATATCCCAAAGCTTATAAGTGCGTATAACAGCAGCAGATTTTCTCACATTCAAGCTTAGAAGTTTCCATTTGATTTCTTCTTTTACTGCACTATTGAGGACATCTTCATTCCTCTTCACATTTTGGAAACTTCTCATATTTCTTTCATGCCAAATATTGCACACACAAGCAGCAATACCAATTTTGCTTATTACACTTCTAATATTATTCTTACAATGCATATCATGTACTCTCCCAATTATATCACTCCAATGCAAGAGCCAAGCTGGAGCTCGCGAGCTCGAGCTCGGCTCGTTATATATAAAAGCTCGAGCTCGTTTGAGCCTCGCATTTTGAGCTCGAGCTCGGCTCGTGAAATTTTTCTGGCTCGAGCTCGGCTGGGCTCGACTAATTTATATGATGTGTAGAAAAACAAGGTTCAATGAAGCTCGGCTCGTTAACACAAGGTTCGAGCTCGGCTCATTAACACAAAGCTCGGCTAGTTAACACAAGGCTCGAGCTCGTTAACACGGTTATACGTATAGAAAATATATATACGTATATATTTCTAGGGCTCATTTAGGCTCGCGAGCCTAAACGAGCTTTTTGTATAGAGCTTGAGCTCGAGCTCGATTATTAAATGAGCCCAAACTTAGGCTCGAGCTCGTTTAGGCTCGGCTCGTTCGAGCTTTTTACCGATCCGATCCCGAGCTTTTCACGAGCGGCTCGGCTCGTTTTCACCCCTAAACAAAAGATATATTCAGGTTTAATGTGAACTTGAGGTTGACATGCATGCAAGCGTGTTATGTGTCACCCGATTGAAGTAATGCATGTATCATGTAGGAAAAATACATTACCTTTAGTTGATTATAGCAAATTCAAGTATCTTGAGCAAGTTCATTGTTACACCCTTCACCCCTAACATAGCAGAAAATGACATCCAAAGGGGCTGAATATACACTCATATTGGGTAAATGTGTTACCGAGGTAAAATAATATACACTCATTTTGGATGCAATGAGGAAGTTATATTTATGATCACTTCTCTTTATTAAGCTTACCCTGTGCAGTTATACGAAAAAGCTAATTTTTATGGTCAGTTATGCGTATGATAATCAACATCTAATTTAAAAGACTCAATAGTTGAAGGCAAATGAAAGGATCAAAAGATTAAATGATGTAGACAATTAATATTTTGCTCAATAAGATTCAACATTTAATCTGTGTAACTCAAACTCATGCAGATGTCATCCTTCATTATTAAATAAGGGAGGTGATTTGTACACACATATTTTAGCCATACATCATTAATGGAAATGGTTATTGACAATTAAGAATGTATTTGATAAAGGTCTTCATTTTGAAATGAAATTCATTTTGATACCATTTATTTTTTACTGATTTTTGAGTTATATTTTTAATAGGACTATTAGTATAATTTGATAATATTTGTAATATATGTTGATGTGGACGGTTATTGGGGCGAAATTTGATGGATGGGTTTGTAAATGGTACTTTTGAATGCTTATATTAAATTTCAAATTTTTGAGTTGGCTGAATGGACTTTGGGCTGAAATGGGTTTTGAGGCTGATCAAGGGTTTAGAGTAAGGGTAAGGGTACTGGGAAAATGGTTTGGTATTTTTATAAATTAACTTTAGGGTAATGGTTGGTTGGGGCTAAAGGGGAATAGGACCTTTGGGCTAAAGGTCGGGTAATTTGGGTGGAAAGGTAACTGGGCTAATGTTACTTTTAAATCTGGGGTCTGGATAATGGGTTGACTGGAGTATTTGCTAATTATTATTCTATTAATTGTTTTAATATTAAGTAATCATGTAAATTTCATAATAAAAGGTTGGATGGGTTATTTTTATAATGTATAAGTTATGTAAATGGCTATGTTATTGGGTTGGGAATTCTTTCAAAATTGGGGATTTAAACATAGTTATGAAATGGTTACTAAAGGTGTTATAAGTCTTTACTTTACGAGCTAGATGGGTAAAAAATGTTGCATATTTAATTCATTCATTTTAACTTAATTTGGTAAATCAGTAAATTTGGTTGACATTGAAAGGAATTTCCTTCATTTAAACTTTCCTCCTTCTAATTTATACTTAGATAAAATTCTGCTAATATTAAATCCTATTCTAGTTGTATACTGGGCTTTGTATTCTTATTATTACCTTCCATCATTATTAATGGCATCTACGGAAATGTTAATGTATAAAAATTAAATTAAAAATTAATTAAACTTTAAATAATTTGAATTTAAGGGTTAATAACATTTAATAATAAATTTATTCATTTGATAAATCAAAGAGGCTTGTAAATAAAGTAAAATATTGTTATATTATCCTTTATTAAATTTTACCTCTGGCAATTGGTATACGTACTAAATTTCTTGCAGATTTAATATACTGCAGCTTAGGCTAAAGGCTAAAAGGGAAGTTGGGGCCACTTTATTGTTGCTTTATATGGACTTGAATTCCTTCTTTTCTAGTGGGTTTTGAATATTTAATCTTATTTCAAGATATGGAGAAATTAATACTAATCTTTTCTATTTTCTATTATATCTATATTTTAAGATATTTCATTAATATCATTTCCGATACAATTTCGGTCAAATTTCTACAGGGCAAATACCCTGTTTATAAAATTATTAACACTAATTTGTACAAATTTGATTGCATGAAAGGCCCTTTTCAGAAAAAAGTATAAAATTTATGTTTTAAGAATTAAAGGAATTTATTAAAGCAAAATAATCAGTTAAAAGGGGGAAAATTTTTTTATAAATTTTATAAAGATTATCTTAAATGAAAGGTTGTATTGAGCGGTATATAAAGTATCCAAAATAGGCATTTTTATCAATTATATGGAACTGGTTTCTTTTATTTCTTCTTTCAATGAAGGGACAAAAGAAATTTGTATTATAACCTATTGCTGGTTTATTTGAAATGAAAAGTTATAAACTAAAGTACCGGACCTATTTCTATTTTAATCGGTAAAAATAGGTTTAAACATATTTGCAATTTTACTATCCATTCATAATTGTATTGTTATATTTGTTTGATAATATAAAATTTTTTAGGGAAAAACAATTAACTGTAACAAAATAAATTTAAAGGTTGAACTGGTAATGTTTTGCAAAGGAGCATCATTATTCATCATGTAAAGTCCAGGCCTTGTGATCAATTTTGGAAAGTATAGCCATTATGTATTTTTTGGGTCGGAAAAAAAGATTGTTAAGGGACCAATGGTTAAAAAAAGGGGAAAAAATTTTATTTAAAAAAATTAAAAATATTTAAGAATTTAAAGAAATTTCCCTTTTTAAAGTTATTAAGGTTTTCTAAATTTAAAAAAGGTTAAAACAGGTTTTTTTAGGGTTTCCCGGCCCAGGATTTGGTTTAAAACGGTTTTAAAAAGGGGAACTTATTTGGGAAACAAATTTTAATTTGGGCCAAAAATTCCCTTTTGGATTAAATTAAAATTTTTGGGTTATTTTTCCCAAAATTGAAAGTAACCTTTATTTACCTATATTTTAAATTTTGCCGTTTAAATTGGTTAAAATTTAAATTTTAGAAAATTTTTTTAAAAGTTTACATAAAATTTATTTTTTATATTTCCCTTTTTATTTAATTGGGGTATGTTAAATTTTTTTCCCCAAAAACCCGTTTTAAAAATTTTTTTTAAAATTTTTCAAATTAGGGTTTTTATTTATGGGTTTTAGGAAAAATTGGGGAATCAAAGTTAAAAGGTTAAATTCTTTTTTTTGGGGGTACCCAAGGATTAGATTTTAAAAAGGGTTTGGGAAGAAAGCGGAAAATACCAACCAAAAGTACAAGAATGGTAGTCACAATTAGCAAATAGGAATACTAAATGATAATCATAGCCCACAAAATAACCGAGCGAGGTATAGCATGGTAAGCGGATGAGTCGAATAATCACATACTAGCATGGCAAACGGTGAATCAATTAGTCACATAATAGCATGGCAAACAGATAGTCACATATTAATCATATAATAGCAGGGTAAACGGATGAAATAATTACATATTAGCATGGCAAACCGGTGAATCAATTAGTCACGTAATAACATGGTAAACAGATAGTCACATATTGATCATATAATAGCAGGGTAAATGAATGAAGTGGTAATCTGAAGTATAAGCTTGGTAGTCAACCAAAATGGAATGAGAGTATGACAAATCAAATGAACTGGAGTATAGTATGGTAGTCGGATGAATCACATAAGGATACTGAATGAATGAGTAATCAACGAAAAACTAAAGATGAGAAATACAGAATATGGTGCATCGTGGAATAACATAAGGTACAATATAGGTGTATCAAAAGTGTAAAGGTTGTCAGAAATCTACCACGAGCCCAGAAACATATCATATCATAAACATCATAATCATGGTCTTCATAAGTAACATAATGGAGTAGCTAGCTCTAGAGTTGTCAAAGGCGTGTATTGGATACAGCACCAGTCACCAGAAATAAATCAATCATGTCATATCATCTATCTAATATAATAAACATGAGTTTTGTACCACCCTTTAAAGCTGTCAAATAAATTAATGCTCTTACGTGTCTAAAATGTGATTGGTCTATTCACTTGGAAGGTACAATTAATGAACACACACAAGCTTCCTGAGTACGCCTCATGTTCAAACCCATAAAATTAAATCAATGCTAATAAACTGTTTCAATTGAACAATTAACTTCATATCAATCAATTATACCTCCAAAAGTAACACACGGTGTTACATTTATGGAATTGATTGAAAATGAAGGTATATCGATTTGATTCAAACTATCACCGATTCAAAATCGATTCAAATATGGCATTTACTCTAATTCACGTGGAACCCTATTTTTGGCTTAGATCTATGATTCAAATCCAAATAATTGTAAGTTGAATTTTTTATTTGGTTGATTTTGTTTTAATCGATTAATTAGCTTTCAAGGCAGAATGTGTTTTTATATGAAGAAGTTTTATTTAGGTGGGATAATTACACATTAGCATCGATTTTTTGTATTTGATTCATTAATTATCAATTACGAAATCCTCTTACAAAGCCCTAAATAAAATTATTTGGGGCAAAGGTCTTGAATGGTATTTTATTTGTAAGAAAACGCTTTTCAAATGATTGGTAATTTTTTGGTTTTATATTTTGAAATAGGCGATGAATCATAATATTAAATCCTTCTAATTTATGTTTGAACTATTTTTAGAAATGATTGTGTAATTGAAAAAAATTATGAATCTCACATTATAAGTTAATAAGTTAATCATATGAGTGAATCGTAACATTAAATACGTTCTAATTTGTCTTTGAACTAATTTTAGGAACTTTTGTACTATATAATGGAGGAGCCTTATTCGATAAATGTACAAACCAAACTTCATTCTCACTGTCCAATACTCAAAAAGAAATGGCTACCGTTGTATCCGGCTATATCAAAGCTTTGAGTGCCGTGAAAGACAACATCAATCGAATAGTCTTGCACAAAATGCCACATCAACTTGTTCAAGCATCACAACTAAGTAAGTATTTTCTTTCTTTGTAAATTTTGTTAACAGTTATATTAAGGACCTAAGGACCACATAAGCGAATGCGAATGTTTTTGCATTTTAGGTTTTAGGTTCCGTTTGTAAATTCGGGTCCAAGATGAAAGCGGGACAATATCATTGTCCCTTTTAATGATGAAGTGCAATCTATAGACATAATGTTATAACCTCTTATTTTGGTCAATGGTTATGTAGTCCAAGAAAATATTGTTTTCCGCATGAAATTACCGCTATTGTTGGTAAAAATGCTTTCAAAGTAGCAATCGATGAGTTTAACATGAAAAACTATTGCTGTGTTCACTTTGTCTTATGAGTTGTCGATGATCAAGCCATTATCGAAACTCTCGGTCTGGTGCTAAACCAATTAAGGTATATAAGTATACATGGATATTATCTACAGTTACACAGATTTTAACTACTGACTTTAACTGAATAATAACTAACAAATTCGTTTTATTTTGAATAAGTTTTGGACAAGTCTGCATTTTTAATATGCTTTTAGACAAGACTAAAATACACCGTTGGTCCCTAAACTTGTAGTGGAGGATCGCGATGGGACGAAACCGGGCATAATCATCGCCACCGGTCCAAGCGATGGCGATTAAATGCCGAATGGTCCTCGACCACTAACACCTATGTCAGCGACTCTTTTATGTTAGTTTCACGGGGTAATATAGTCCATCACATTTATAACTCAACCTAGTTAATTATGAAAGCGGTTTACCATATACCATCTTGATTGTTTCCGCCTTCTTCACACAACCCTCGCACACACTTTAACAATGGCGGACAAGGAGCTTACTTGTGCGGATGTAACGATGAGATGGTAAATTATGTGAAGGCAAAATACGGGAATACTTGGTTAAAAGAAGATGAAATGTCGATGAAATGTTTGATGATTTATGCAGATTGCGAAAAAGCTCAAGTGATGAAAGGTTAGTCGGGTTTTTGTATTTGTGTTATTCCCATTTTAAGGGAGGAGCATAAATTACTCCTATTTATTTGATGATCGGCGGTTTGAATCATCAAAAAGAGGATTATAGCAAGCTAAAGGTATCTGCCGATATGGTTGACTATGCCATGGCTACTTATGGGAATAAGTGGGATATAGGAGATGACATTTCGATGTGATACTTGAAGACTTGTGGGAAAAATATGGGAATGAGGAGTCTCGAGAAGGTCGACTTTAGAGTGAATGTTTACAAGCTAAGAAAGTTGTAATGGGTCAACTCGATTATATCTCCTTTTGTCTATCTTTCCGGATACTAACGTGAAGGAAATGAAGTTGATGTCATCATTATTTCGACACATCGATGATGAGTGTGGGAACATTTCTTCTAAGACCACTAATTCGAAGGTTCCACTGAAGCTTCAAGGCGTCAAGGCTTAGCTCCCAAAGTTGTACTTGGTCTTGTAGCGGTGTGGATGCTCAAGGCACAAATAGGAATGAGTGGTATGTGCCTCCCCAAGGACCTCAAGTCTCCCCATGAATAACAAGCCTCCCATCAAAGTTCACTGTTATTTTTAGTTGTTGATGTAATGAAGATGTATAGGTTTTGCACGATGATGGTTCTTGAAACGATACTTGTTAACATGTATGTTTTGCTTCATATGGTGTAATTAGGTGGTGGTGTAGGTATATTTTGGAAATGTTGTTTTCTTTTTGTAGTTTGCTTGCATATCCAGTTTAGGTGGGTGCTTGGGAAAACCCATTTTGACTTATAAGGTCAACATAAACCAAATTATTAGAGGATCTGAAACCGAATTGTTAGTTTTAAAATCTCGCTTGTTTGACTTATAAAGTCAAGATTCAAATGTAACCAAAATTCAATTATTATAACAAAAGAAGCACACATATCGATTAAAGCTACATTTACCTTTGAAAGACAACATAACATTTCTTGCTAGGAATTCAACTGCGATAAATGACTAGTAGGTGATCCATTTGCTCTTTTAGTTGCGGTGCTTCACGTGGTGTTTGGCTTGGCGAACTCCACTTGCTATTTCGGTTGTAGGTGGTTCACTTTGTTCTTCATCACCGCCCGGATGCACCAACACTAGTAGGTGCGAAACATGTAGACCCGTCACATATCCACCACTATCTCCCCGTGGTTGTGTTTTCCTTGTAACACCATCTATACCGATTATAAGATGCACCAACACTAGTAGGTGCGAAATATGTAGACCCATCACATATCCACCACTATCTCCTGTGGTTGTGTTTTCCCTTTTAACACCATCTCTACCAAAGATAAGATGTGTTTCCCCTTATCTCAAGGCACTTTGGACAAACATACCACATGAAAGCTCTATAAGGTGGACGCGCTTGCAAAAAGGTCAATCCGACCTGTTTTCCTTTGAAGCCAGCGATCGATGCATACCATTTGACAACCATTTTCTACATCCATGGTGATAATATGGTGGCATGATAAACAATTCTTGACTTAAGATGTGTTATATAAGTAGATGGGAGTTGTGGTTGTTGAACAAGTAGATAAGGAGTAAAGACAACATAAATTCTTACAAGCTAGTCCACATAAAGTCAACAAAAACAAAAACATGTTGAAACATAATATTGTCGATATTACAAAATGGCTAGAAGAGTAGAAGCCTCTGACCTTAGAAAAGCTACTGAATTTGTTACTTTCGGGCGTGAATTTTATCCGGCACATATGGATGTCTTGGATATAACTCTTCCATGACACTCCATAGTAAGTCGCCTCATACTCTGCATCTTGAAGCCAATTTTCCTCTCCCATTCCTCTTGATTCTTTTGTACATTCTCTCCTCTTCCAAAAGCTATGGAATGCTTCTTCATCCAACACAGGACTGCTCTTCATTTTCCTCCAATTTACGTTCTTCTTCTTGCTCGTAAAGAGCATCATAAAACTCTTGTTCCATAGTCTTTCTTATATCCTCTTCATCCATCCACTTCAAAAGTAATACATTTGTACATCAACTAGAATGTAAACACACTAGAACAATCGTTATACAAATGACAATTAAATGAATACTGTTGCCTTCGCCATCGAATGCCTTTTTCTACCTCGAACCATACTTTTCTTTGTTGGTTTGGTACACGATCCTTGTGATGACTAGACTTATTATGTCCAGCAGTTTGACAATTGGAGCATTTAATGCATTTACGAGCTCTAGATTTACCCATTTTGACTCAATTTCTCCGAAAGGGTTGGGTTTATGTATTTGAATTCAAATTTGTGGTAAAATGTGAGAATAAAGTGCTTGCTATAAGTTAATGCAAGGCGGATAGGGACTAAAACCCTGTCCCCTACACTCTAATCTGTTTGACCAAGGACCATAGTTCCACCAACACCCAATACAATCAAAACCATATTACAACTCTCTTGAGCGAATACAACAATTAACAACATAATTAATTTAATTAAAGCAGGTAGAACATAACATATAGATTCATTAACTTCATATTAAAACACTAGAACATAAATATTGATTATATTTTTCCAAAAAAGGAAAACATAACCATAGCATTTCCTTCAACACTTCCTAAGATGATCAAGGAAGTTGTTCTGTCACACACATGAGTGTGTCGACAGATCATCCTCCGTATCCTCGAGATGTATTGTTGGGTTTCCTTCATACCGAATCAAGTCGATCAAAGTGTTTTGGAGTCCTTTAGCAATTTTTATGTCCTTATCGTTTTCTCCGATAAAAGAGAAATCGAGTCAAACATGTAGTCGGAGTTCGAAGATTTGGCGAGTTCTTCAAGTAGTGAGAAGTCGACCATTGGGAGGTTGTTTCTTGTGATTGTTGGTATGCAAATGATATAGTGTATTAACCAATAAATAGCAAAAACAAGCTGGGCGTTCCAAATTCGAGGACTAATTGTGAAGTTAGTAAACACGAGAAAAAGTCAAGTTTGTGTGACAAAAATACTGCGGAATTTTAAGTGCAAAAACGGCGGTGGCCAAATTGAGGACCAATTGTGACATTATCAACCTAGTACCACAACTTGGCCTTTTGCCTTCCTTGATCGCATATACACAATTAATGTGTTTGGAATCACCAAAGAACCCAACCAACAAGATCCGAAACCATAAACACTATCATAATAACCCGACCCATTCAACAAAACCCAATTAAAGCGAAACCTAACATACATCCACACTCGCGTCTTTGAAACACATCTAGTCAAACCCATTGTTAAAAAACAAAAACTAAGAATGAAGACGAAGCATATTAAATCTCCACGTTTAAGGATGTCAAGGAAGAAGAAGAAGGTGAGGTCCTGCTCGAATCCACTATAATGGGGTTTTGATTATAGCCACTCGGTATGAGCGAGGTTCATTAATTAATCTGTGTGCCTTTACCATGATAGGGACATATTTAGTTCAAGCGTTGATAATGTGTTATCGAGATTAATGAACAAAAATGGGCGTTGTTTTTTGTGATCCTAAACAATCCCTAGAAAATGGTTTGCATTTGATTCATCTTGATGTTGATGTTCATACCTTGTTTGGAATGGTGAAACAAATGACTCGATTGATATCTTCATAGCCAAAGCCCCAGTTAGCACAATTTTACTTAAAAACATCGGTTTTGAAGTTGTGGGTTGGGTAGAGCGGGATGCTAACTTTAGGATGTAGTCAAACACCTTTAGGACTACAAGTCAATGGCGGGGATCGATAAGAAAAAATGCAAGGGGTGGAACTAGGACACCAAGAGTGAAAGGAGGGTAGTAATCAAGGACGAAGAAGGGTTGTAGCTAAAAAGGACAAAATTAAAGGAAATGGAAAAGGAAAGATGGTTGATGAAGAGGAGGTTTGCCCGAAAAAAAAGGAGACAAGTTGTTCAAGAATTTAAGCGAGGTTTAGGCGGAAGGGAAGGCCAAAATGGTTGAGTTTGCGGGGTTTGATGTTGAGAACTTGCAGGTTTGACTTGAAGGGAAAGGTTGAAAGGGTTGGTGGTCTTCTGCAGATGTTTCAAGCGGTGTTAAGACACCCTTTCTGAACAAAGAAAGATTACAAAGCTGCGTCCTAGCACTCTTCACCCAAAGGCGACCCTAGGTGATGTTTCGATGATGAATACCATGTCATGTGTTAAATTCCATTAACTCCGTAACACTACAGTTCATAACTTATATGTTTGTAATTTGTATACTTGTTTTAGCAGACAAGTGGCAGCAAACATCATCAACTTAGGCCTAACGGTTTTGTCGGTTCAACAGTTTACGGATATCAATCTCATCTGTAGATCATTTGAAGATTCGATTGAGCGTTTTGAAGTTGGGCCCAAATTCATCTTCTATATTTTGTAACGAATCGATAAATTAACATGTATCGACAATGACTCCGTAGTATCGGTTATGTTCGGTTTAATCAAACACGTATATAGTTGGTGTTATAAGTCAACTAGCTAAGTAGTTGATAATGTATAAATTTGTTTGCTAATCACAGGTAAATTTACGTGAGCTATTACTTTCTTTACAAGTTGACTTTTATGAAGTCATACTTAAGTGGTGAGGACTCAGGAACACTCATATTATTTGTTCAAAGAATATCACTTTTTTGTTTTGGTGGAATAGTTCTTGGGTTAGAATTAACTAGGTTGAGTTATAAATGTGATTGGACTATATTACCCTCGTGAAACTAACGAGAAAAGAGTCGTTGACATAGGTGTTAGTGGTCAAGGACCATTCGGCATTTAATCGCTCTGTTTGGACGGTGGCGATGATTATGCCCGTTTCGTCCATCGCGATCCTCCACTACAAGTTTAGGGACCAACGGTGTATTTTAGTCTTTAGACAATGCTTTCGATATTTGTTATTGGGGTGTCCCAATAATTTTTTAGTTTCCGTTTGATTTGTGACTTAATTATAATACATTATTTATGATTGGGAGTCCCATTCATTTTATTAATCCAAGATTTGCATCCGGTGGTTCTTTAGTTCAGCTGTGTTAAATCTTGATTTTATTATTTTTAATTTATGGGCTTTTGTGTACATCTATTGTTTGTTTGATTAATTCGATGGTCGGATTTGTGTTATTGTTGTTAGTTCTTGCCGGATTAAAGGAAAAGTTTGCAGAAGCTGTAAGGATGGATGATGTAAAAGCTATCATTTTTTTACTGGTAAGAATCTTGTGAGCGCAGATTATAACTTTAATCTTCATTACATTGAACTGTTCTCTTTGGGCCTTCACCAGTTCACAATCAAATATGTAAGTGAGCTACATTGGGTCTGTAGTCTCATTTTGGTCTGTATGAAGTATCAGGTGTGCAATATGCAAGTTTTAATTTATCTGTGCATTGGGCTGCAGTATGCCTTTTGGCACAGGTTCTGCAATCAAGTCATATTTGGTACTTTATCAGTTGGTTCCGTTATATCAGTGGGCCAACGAATGTTTTTCTAACAAATAACTAAGTGTCCTAAACAGAAACATAACAAAGTTTTTCCTAGCCTTAATCAAGGCCCATTTAATGTTCTTTCACTTCATTTCCTATATTTTCATTTGTTATAATATCATGGTATATTAGTGTGCATTAGTAATTTCCTATATTTTTGTTTGTTATTATATCATGGTAACTGCAGAACCAAATTTTGTGACCAATTATTTTAATCGTTGTTTTGTTGTATGAAATAATTTAGCTAATTAGAATTAAATAAGAAGTGCTATAGGGAATGTGTTCCATTGTTTAACTCGAAGAAAGTTGAAGCAATTAGCATCATAGAGCAATAAGCATAAGGAGGGACCCAAACAAACTCCCACAAACTAGAAACTGGAAGAGTAAAACATGTTCATTTTTTTTTCTCTCAAAATGAGGTCACTCTTGAAGTGTAATTGAGGAATCAACTTGGAAATATGTTTGTAACTTATTTTATTACGTTCATTATATATGTCACATAAGCCAATCTTTTGTGAAATCTTTTTTTGTTGTTGTTGTTGTAGCTCAAAGTTAGAAAGTAGGCCAAAAGTCGGTGCTTAATTTTGACTAAATCCATTTATTATTGATTATATACATCTCATCCAGATATATGCACTCATGTCACTTTGGCAATTGAAGTTCATTATATAAAGAAACTATATAGTCAATGCTTGCGTCAGTGGGATACAACCAAATTGTAAGGAAATATATTAGCATTAGGTGGCTACTTCGACACCTTCCATACATATAGGTTGATTTTCATGGGTCTTTTTGGAGCAAACCGGAAGAGGTAATAGTAAAGCTTGATTTTTTTAATGTTTTTCCAGTTATGTTGTTAATATTCTTTCTTGCTTGAAAAAAAGTAACCAATATTTACATACTGCTCATATTCTAATATGCAAACACCTTGATATTGCAAACTTCTTCAGTTGAAAATATGGAGGCGTCATTATGGGACTCAAAGTTGCTCTAAATATCCTTAATGACTCGAGATGAAAAAAAACGGGCAATGCGTAAATAGTACATAATGAAAAGTTCACCGAATAATTTTCGCCTTTGATGATATGATTGTGCATCAATAATGTATGTGTATATTATTCTCCTTCGTTTAGTGAGCGACTTCTATAGTTTCGTTGGATGTGTTAATTTAGTATTTCATGTTTATGCAAGAACCGTTGCAAAGCAAGGCGCACTTGGGATAACAACCTACCGTAGGTTTACGTGTTTTGCAACCATGTATAAGGATTGACAAATTTGCAGCCTACTTGATCTTTGTACATTTCTTGAGATTTTTATGGTTTGATTTTTCTTTTTTCTTTTTTTGATATACAACCCCGTTTGATTTTACAAGACTTAATAACGATGTTGTAGTTGAGATATGTGCATTTTAAATGTTGATTTCATGTGAAATTAACAATTGAGTTTAATGATAATTTTAATTGATAAATAACCTTATTGTATTCTACAAGACTTAATACCTCTGTTTACCTCTGTTTTCTTGCTACCTTAATAACTAATATGTATGGACATTATGAACTTTTTTAATCCTTTTTTTTCAACTGGAGAAATTTATATATTTATAATTCTTGCTTAATATATGTCTTCGTATAACAGGGATTGCACAATGATTTAAATAAACAACACAAGATTAAATAACTCCTGTGGAAAAACTGAAGACTGTTTTGGCATATGTTCATAAAAATGTCGATTTGATAGACAATCAAAAGCATGTTAACTCTAAATTAAAATCAATATCATGATATTTTAACAGATTTGTTTGAACCAACATCATGATATTTTCATCATATATATTCAAATTCTATTTGGTAACATCCGTTTTTATATTACAACCCCCGTGTATTACAAAAAACAAGAGCCAGGGTGAACACTATCAAATGTTGCTTTTTGAATATGTCACGTTCAATTTTCACACATGGAAAACTATACGTTGACATTTGCAGGGTCAAAAGCAAAAAAAGTTTGAAGGTTTTATTTGTGAGGAAGATGGTAATATCTCAAAAAGTACCACAAACATTGTCTACAAAGAAGTACTTAAAGGTCTATAATCAATGTTCAACATGGATTACTAAAGGGGTTTGACGTTGACCGAATAGCTTTGCTCTCCAAGACTATCTACCAGTTAGAGAAGACGATGCACATACACTTATTTTCTTAATAGTTACAAATCAAATGGTTTATCGTATCATTGACATATTACTTATCATTCACTTCAAAAAATGATGGAACCTAATTATGTTTGATGTTATTTCTTACTTTATTCACAAAGGTAACTCCTTAATAAATAATTACTTTAAAAATTCCCGTGATTCCACGGGTCTATAAGCTAGTATCATATATAGAACAAATCTAGGATGCATCCATACGCCCCTGCAGAAATCATAGTGGCCAAATATATATCCTTGAGCTCATAAACATATAACAGAAAAGGGACGGGATGGTTCATCACTCGACCACCCTAGATTCATGCCATTGGTGCATCAATGACATGGCCATGTTACCTTCATGGCTAGGTAAAATGGCTCGGGTGTTAAACTGAAAGGTCAAAAGGCAAAGTCAAAGTTTGGCAAATGTCTAAGTCATCAGAATAGCATAATCAAAGGTTCATAATCAAAGGTTCATAGCAAATGTTCATAGCAAAGGTTCATGACAAAGGCTCAATTCAAAGGTTCACATCAAATGGTTCAAGGTTCATAATCAAAATAGATAAAGATCAAAAGATGTGTAAGAGATCATGAGAAACCTTAAGAGAAAGGTCAGAATATATGTACCTTATCCAAAGCAAGTAAACAGTAAAAGAAAGGTCATAAGATTATCACTCCTGCTTCACGGAACCTATACGAATTAAATAACGTTTATTATAATCAGATTACCCATTTTAGACGGCTCCATTTTAGTAGGATTTCCACTTTTAGCAGGTTTCCCGTTTTAGTAACTTTTCGAATTGAATAAGTTAAGGTGCAACTCATAATTCTTCAAATTAGGATCAAATATGACAACTTATCATATTTTAGGGTTTTAAGTGTCATTTAATAAATTTTAGGGTTTAATGAGCAATTATGTTGTTATTTGCAAAACACGTAAACTTTACCCGTATTAGTAATTAATTAGGGTTTCATAAACCATATATCATACAAAGGTCCAAATTTACATTAGAGGTCACCAAATATCATTTTAATGGTTTACTAGTCGTTTACACAAGTTCATAAGGTTACACGCATCTCGGGTTAATTTACAAACACTTATGCATACCAATTATTAAAACATGTATTCAAGTCATATTCAGATTTATTTACTTTACATCAGACCTGTTTTCTACCAATTAAATAAAATAGCTAGGCATCAATTCAGGTCATCCAATTCAACACAGAACTTCCTATATGTCTCTAGTATTTATGTGATTTTTTCCAGAATTTATAGACATGTCTAAGTATTTTATAAAAATTCACTTTCACAAACTGTCCTAGATTTCTCAGCTTTTGACACCTTGATAGTTTATATTTTTAAACCTTATTTAAACTATTCCAAAAATTTCCCAAAAATTCCAAAAATTAGTTAAGACATTAACTAACATCATACAAAAATTAGGGCTTCCCAGACCTCACCAATAATTTACAAAAAATCCCACAAGTTGGCTGAATTCCGAGACTCGTATAACAGTTTTGGCATGTTAACTTTGAAAAAAATCAAACGGGTGTCTTCCCGACCACCAATGACCCTGAAACTCGACACACAAGTAGTACATAGGTTAAATTCAATTCTAGAATAAAAAACCAGCCAAGTATGTGTCATTAAAAATTTAGTTTTCAAAACACTAAATCTCTGGAACAGCTTAACATGAAATCACAGTTTTGACCCACGATACATAACAATTTATAACGACTCCAATTCAATACCAATAATTAAACTGATCGTCATGTAGATGTATTAAGGTCCCCTAAACACCCTAAACTTGGTCTCATTCATTTTTGCCCACTGTATAACAAATTAAAAATGTAAAACTACACCGAAAACCCTAATTGACCTAAAAACCTAACCCGACTTCCACAATTTTTATAAACTAATCAGAGCACTATAAAATTAATACAAATTCATTTTTTTCATCCACATAGATTAGGGTTTTTATAAAAATTAACCTCATAATTTTCTTCATGCCGAAATAATGAAAATAAATAAGAGAACAAATACCTAGTTTGCGGTTTAAGGGAAATTCGATTGCAAGAGACCTAAACGATTTTTCTATCGATCTTGGCAGCCCTATCCTTGATTCCACAGCTTCAGATTCATGTATGTGTGAGTGTGTTTTTCTGTAAGTCGAATGGGAGAAGAGGGAGAAAGGAATCCGGTTTATAGAAACGTATATTTTATTTTAGGTAAATTGTAATTACCGAATAATACTTATTGAGAGGGTATATATGTTTTTAATGCGTAGGTCGGTTATGGGGGGGATGGGCCAAATTTATGGTGAGAGATTTTAGGGTTTTAATTTATTTTGAATTTAATTATTTATAGAATTAGTTTAGGTATTTATTTAATTAAATTTAATCTTATTATTAATTTATCAAATGTCACTAATTTAAAAGTATTATTTCAAAGGTTTACAAAATATTTTAGATAAATTTCATAATTAGTACCTCGAGTTAAAAAAATTTAAATTAGACGCAAATATAATTTACGCGATTTTGCGGGTTTTACAATGAATATGTTGTTTAGGACGTTTAAGCTTGCAACACTAAATGAAGAAGCAAGTTTTCCTAACCTAATGTGTAACAACCATTTAAACAAGAGACGAAATCAATAGTTAACAAATAGGTTTCATTACATCTAAGCAAACACTATGTTAAATTAGCTAGACATGTTAAAGACAAAGAAACAAGTAATCATAATCAAGCATGAATTAAACATAATGAAACAAGTAATCATAATCAACTAGGTTTCATTACTTATGGTCCTTCAGTTGCTCCCAAGGCAAATCCACTGCCTTCTCCTCCACCATCATCTGGTCAACCAGGGTCTTCTACTGGTCCAAGCTCCTTGAAGTCTGCCACGTCAACGAAACACATAGCTTGGACATCATTCGACACAAGATATAAACCTTCAGTCTCTAGCATTCCTGAAGAATTTATAATGAATGAAGAGTCCACACTTCACCAGGAATCAGACTCAGATGAAGAAGATATCACGAACAAGCACATACCAAAGGCGAATCTGAACAGAGACTGGTGGAAGACATTTGTAGTAGACGATAGAGCAGAAGCTTCTGGATCAACCAATTATGCTCCTACTAAAGCAATGACTCAAGAGTGGTGGAAGGAAGATAGACCTGCTAGTCCAGAACCAACATGGTCCATTCCTACATCAAATTTGAATACTCTTGAACACAACTGGGCAAGTGGCATTGCTGCCAACCATGTAGCTCCACCAGAGAACTAACTTCTTGATATTACCAGTGACATGGGAAGCTTCATAAAATGGTACTGCGAGAAGAAAGGAATCACAACGCTTACACCGAAAGATCTAGAGGGTCCTGCTTATGAAATCGTCAAGGCTTTCCATCCAGACGTGGTTCACCTACAATTCCAAATGGAAGAATGGTACAAGTTGTTGACTGATCAACTGGACGATAACGTGCTTCAATACGACATCAAAAAACCTCTCCCACTGGGAGGTCCACCGGGTCAAGTCACAATACAGTCTGAGTTCTTCTTCAACAAGGATCTTGAATATTTGCACTTTGGCAACAAGGGTAGCGTACATGCACTGTCAATTTCCAAGATGAAAGCTGTGCAATATCCTGATGCTGGTTTAGAGCAAATGGTTCCTAATCAGTTTTGGGCAGAAAAAGAGTATGAGTACGACATTGCTGCTTCTTATTGTATCTCACATTGGTGGTTTCACAAGCAACAGTTCTACATTGACAAACAAGGTGCCAAAGTGAGTCGAAGGACTGCATGTACGCACATGCGTATCTTAAGTGTTATTGGTGTAGAGATGTTCCCAATGTATGGGTATGACTACTTGAAGAAAATTGTCCTTCGCATAGCAGATCTTAAAGAACATGTCATAGAGGAAAACGACTTCAAGAACTTGTATCCTAACGACTTTGAAGACCTTAACTTGTTGAACCTTCAAGGCCACCTAGATCATCTATCTTAACGTGACAAGAAGACTCTAGCTGTAGTCATCTTATGGACAAGAGGTTTAGTCATCAGGCAAAGAGTTGGAGACTTTCAGCTTGGGATTGAGAGCTACCAGACTCAAGTCAACCTTACTAAGACTCGGTGGGAAGCACAAGGGTTTGAGTTCAAACATGACTACTCAGTGATCAAGTCTCCAAGATCTGTTATATTTAGTGACAAATACGGAGTTAGGATGATCATGAGGTTTAATGAGATACACAAGTTCATCGACGATACTCTACAACAGATTAAAGAAGCTTTGGATTGCAGGGTGAAAGAGTATAAGATCAAAATGAGACCAGGGAGGAGTACTATGTTATGGACAGACAATGACGTGGAAATGAGCGAAGCATTTTTGTTTGCTATCAAGAAGAGGCTCAAGACAAGGAGAATCTTCCGCAGCTTGGAAAGTTTTGTAGGTGGAAGAGTTCGCGAGGAAATTACAAACTGCTATAGAGAACCGAATGATCACCTAACCTATGTAATAATTAAAACTCTTGTGTGGTGTGTTGTCGTAAACTTTATATATATAAAAAATTTGCAGCGGATAGTAGTGTCATGATTGTGACTAGTAACCTCCCTCTCAAATTGAGGGGGAGCACAATAATGTTTCTTATCAGAAAATATTAAATCATACCACATTTTCTCCCAATTTTTTTCTAAAATATTTAAATCACTTGGGATCCAAAATCTCAAAGGATTTGAAAATTTTGACCGGGGGAGAGAATGTGATATAAATATAAAATCTGATAAAATGTGATCTTTTACAACTCAAAGTGTAAGCTACTCTACCATATGTGCTAAACTTTTTCGTATAACGATGCACATTGAGGGGAAGCATTTCAATTTCTTCAAAACTATCGAGGTACAAAGGCATCAATATTTTTATCATAAGTACCTCGATTGATTTTCAAATGATTTCCTATAGCGATTGTGATTGTGGTAGTACTTCAAAGACCGACCTTGTATTTAATTTACCGAAGGTATAAGGATGATAAGGTTAGGAAATCGTTCCCACCATCCCGCTAGAGACGGAGGGATCTACCCAGGGACAATCCACTAGATAGTGTAGAAGTCCTTAGGTATGATGAAAAAAAGGAGAAAAGTGAGAATAAGGGAAGAGTGCCGACTGAGATGGAGCTAGGACTGGAACAAACCAAACAAGGTTCTAGTGATGAAGTCTCGGTAAGCACTAAAGGGGTTGAAGAATGAAAAAGAAATGTAAAGTGAAAGGGTGAAAAGAAATAGCCCTCCAATAATTCAACCTTATGGTAGAAACCTGGTTCAATACATATGCCACTAATGGTTACGAAGGTAACACCGGTATTGAAGACAAGACGTCATGGACCCAGTGACGCACTGCACTAAACTTCCGAGCTACTCAAGTTCTCTTAAAAGAACCTGTTTCATTCTCACGGGGAACCGATATAATCTATCGACTTTTTCTTAAAGATGGTTGATATTGAAAAAGGAGACCCTCTCTCTAGTCTCCGCATAGGAAAACCAAAGCGCACTATTGAGTCTAGAGCCAAGAGATCATCCACAAAATCTCATTCGGACACATGTTCATGAAGACTTGCTTTTTCACACAATGTGAAAAGTAAAAACATCTATTGAGAGTCCTACGCATTATCCTTGTGGTATTGCCAGAACATCCGAGTGATACGTAAAGTATTCACAATGAAGATGGAAATCCTTCTAGAGCCAACATCAAACAAGCTCTTGGTGGGTGACATGTGAGATCCTTCATGGATCAAACTTGTGACAACTGGAAAGAAACGATGGGGCGATTCATTTTTTTTTATCAACCTTGTTCCAGGAAATGAATTGATGTATAATTTTGGAAAAACCTTTCGATGTGCTCAACAACTGCTTTTCTAGCACATCGACTGCGCATTAATTTTTTTTTCAAATAAAAGTATTTTTTATTGATACTTGATTTTGTTCATAAAACTTTCGTCGTATTGCAAAAAACTCTTTATTCAGCAATACATGATTGTTTATCAAATCAATTTCTCATCAATCAGTGAATTTCAATTCACTGGTTCACTCACTCTGTGTTGTCTACTTTGAGATGCTCCGGTTTGAGAACGGCTAGTAAAGCTGCGAAACCCTGTCAAGGAGATTCTTCGGAATTCTACCTGATCATAGGCAATATTTATACTGATTAACGGGGAACCGTGGTTCTTGCAACTCTATTCGATGAAAGTGAACAAAGACACTTTCGTGTGTTTATTGCTAACTATTGTTTGTAGGAATCCCGACGGTTGCAGCTGATGGCAGATGAAACGTCAATTCATAGCCACATGCTCACACTTCACACTTACAATTAAAGAAATCATGATGACCAAAGTCATATTACATCGCTTCCGCAACTCTAATGAAGAATATCATGATCCAGAAAAGTGTGAGCATGTTGGTCCAAAGGTCACAACCTTACATGATGGCAATACTTCAATGGATGAGCTAGAGATTCACTGTGGCGGATGATCTCAAAAAAGCTCGTGATCACAAGACAAAGAAACATTCATGTCAAGAAACACTACTGAAGATGCAAAGTTGATTATTGAAAGATTCAAAGTCTATGAGCTCGGATAAGAACTTCTTGATAGAATGCTAGGATTCAAAGTGTAATTTATGGGTTGACCTCCTTAGGGGAGATTGTTAGGTTAAGTAAATACATATAGAAGAGTCGGTCACCCCAACTATAGTCTAGCATATGTTAGCTCGTAGACTTAACGGTATTTATTAGTGATAAGGTTTTAAATGTACCTTTTGAGGGTCGTTTAAGCCCTTATTTGATCACTTTTGTATCTGTTATTACTTAATATCGTTCATTTTCACTTTTAGGTCTCTTGAAGGCAAATTCTTGTAATGGCACTTATTTGGACGAAAAGGCGCGGATATCTGAAGAAAATGGCCAAAGTCAAGAATCGAGACACTCAGTCTTGAAAATACAAAGGGACAGGCGTCATCATAAACCTGCGACGCCGTCGAAGGATTTTGTGATGGGACGAAGCCAAATCTCTTATTTTCAAATGACGATGTCGCTTTAAAAGAGTAGCCATCGACTCGGACGGCCTAGATTCGATCCAGACAATCGGAAAATGAAGAGACGGCGTCACAAGCACAAGGTGACGCCGTCATAAGACTAACATGGCCAAGACGAAACCCTAATGACGGCGATCCGACGGCGCTCATAAAACATAAGGTGGCGCCGCATGTGTAATCTTATATATAGAATCTGAATTTTCAAGATTTGTGTGTAGTCTTTTGGAGTAAAAACCTAACCCGAACCAAGGCTGTCTTGTACAAGATTTTAGGGTTCAAACCTATCTTACATCAAGATAAGTGTTTTACTTCATTAATTCAATTATGTCTTTGATTATTTGTGTGTATGCTTGCATGTTCTCCATGTCCGGCTAATTTACTTATGTGTTTGCTTAGGGAATATGAAACTTAATTATTGAATATTGATTGGTTGTCTCTTATCTTAATTGTTAACGATTTAGTAATGCGATAGGTCATTCGTTGTGTACTTAATGCTTGATTAATCTTTGTGAACCTTATGTTATAGCACTTAGAATGGTTGTAAGCTAAACCTTCCAAAGAGGCCTTAGAGTAGAGTTTATGATCCCTAGTGGTTTTTTGTAGACGAGACCCTTTGGTAACTTCAAAGAGTTAGGGATAAACGCATATCCTACGACTTTAGACACACAACGCAATTAAGAATAAGGACGTGACAATTCAACCATCAATAGGAGATAATTAAGGAGTAGTAAAACCTAAGTAAACACATCTTTAAACTATCATACGAGCACACAATAATTAGACATAGACTACATACACCTTATATTAGATAATTAGATAAGTAGAGTAATCGGTAGCAATACCAACCCCCAAATCCAAACCCCGAGATTCGTACTTTTCCAAAAACATAAAAAAAATAAAAAATAATCTTCCTCAACCCCAACCTTAGCGTAGTAACTTCTCATTAGCATTCCTATTCCCAGAGAACGATATCAATACCCGTGGCTTACCCTAATACTACACTACAACGATTAGGTTCCTTTGCTAGGGTGTTATAAAACTTGCTCGAAGAAAAGGAAGTTCCTTTGACCCCGAACGACGCGTGTGGCGTTATCAAGTTTTGGCGCGCTACTGGGAATAGAATAGCTAGTTAGTAGTCCACCTCGTTTAGGTTTCTTTGCTTGATTCCTATCAAGTAGATTTTTTCTTTTTATTAGCTTCCTTGTAGTCTATCCCCCTTTTGTGTGTTTGTGTTTGTAAAACCCTTTTCATTTGTCGCTATGGCAAGTGAAGTTGCATTTGAATCATTAACAAATGAGGAACAATTGAATTTCGCAGATTGGTTTGGTTTTTATTGTTCTAATGAATTTGTGAGTGAACTTAGAGATATCCAAAAGGAGACGGGTGTAAGGTTGGATGGATTTGATATATTTTGTGTTTGTGTGGCTTCTATTCAACAATCGTTGTCAGGATCAACTCCTTTTAGCGAGACCATCTGGAGAATTTTTAAGAAAAGCCTCCTATGCATAAACCATCAATTGAATGATCTTAGGCACCATGATCAAAAAGACCTAGTTTTTAAGAACATGGAACCTAAACCCGAACAAGATTGTGAGATGGTTATAGTTGAACTGCCTAGTTGCATGCGTGGGATAGATTTCAAAGCATATGACACGCGTGAGGAATCCTTTAGGAAAATAGAACATAGTGATCAAATTTTTGAGAATAATTCTTATGAATCGGACCAAGAATTTGAAATGGCTAAAGAAGGATTTGAGATGCTTAGGAGTGTATTTGGGTCAGATCATACTAAAACACATGATGAACATTTAGGAGGTCTAGATATAATGGAGAATGAGGTGGAAACTCCAAGCCCACAAGCCCTACCATCACTTGAGGAACACACATCGCCTATAACTTACCCGGAAGAAGTAGAAGAGACTATAGGAACCCCGATTGATATAGAACCTTTGGACCAAACGCCACTAGAGAATGTAGGTTTAGATGCTTGTTGTCATGACCTCTCTCTTAATCTTAGGGAAGTTCCTAATTTTGATGAACCAAGCCTCGACCAAAACCTTACCCAATTTTCGGTCTTTAGATGTGAATCTTGGAATTGAATTAGGCCCCAATCCACCCATCAAAATAAATAATCCGGGTAGTTGCTTGATAAAGGTGGTAGACTCTAGGCCATGTAGAGTGGAAGCTAATCAGAGTAACCCATGACCTTACACTTATATCACCCATTCATGGTTGATAACAAGAAACACTATGGGTTTAAACCGGATTTATTAGGTCAAGATGGATCCTTAACTAAGAATCTTTTGAAGTTGATAGAAGATGATCCATTTTAGGAGAGAGATTTGATTCACCGCTACACCAATTGAATTAGGTAAGGTTATAATGAATGGAGCACACCTTTGAGCATATAAATCACCCATCACCTCTCCTCACGTAGCAAATTTCCACCCTAAGGGTGTGTATTGCTACTATCACCCGCTTAACCTTAAGTGTAGGAAAACTTCCCTTTCTCTTAAATAAGGGTAGAGTCGGGCTCGTGACTCGAACAAAAACAAGCGCTTCTTGGGAGGCAACCCATGTGTATTTATTTTTCATTTTCATTTGTGTGTCGTATATCCTTTATTAATTGTTTATTCTCATGTTTGAATTTGTAAAAATGCTTTATTTTGTCTTTAACCTCGTCTTAATTACATATAAAGGTATTTTACGTAAGGGATAAGTGTAGGGAGGATTACACACGTTTTCAAAAGAAACGTGAACATGAGAATTACAATTATTTAAAAGATATATAAGTGTGTTTGTTAGAGTCAAATGCTTGTATCAAGTCATAATGGATGTTTTGCAAAAAAATTTCCATTCTAAAGATGTAAATTTTACTGAATTGTTTCCGAAAATCGCACCGCTTTTTGTCGGGATAACATGACGACGTCCGGATTGCAACTTTGACGTCGGGAAGGAGTAAAACAACATATTACTTTTTCTCGCTTTCGAGCTACATGTAAATTTTGGAATTTTCGGTCTTAATTTTCCGAAGTGCAGAAACATCCATTCCACAAGCATTATATCCTAGTTTAGTCGAGTCTTATATATATTATTATCACCGATTTTACGAAGGTTTCGTTTGTTTTCTTCAATGTGCGGGTTTTATTTATCAAGAAGAAGAAACAAAAGATTGGAAGGAGCTTTTCACGCATCATTCATCTTGGAAAGGATTTAACCACTACTTCACTACGGATCCTACCGAGCTAATCAGGGAGTATTAGTTTCTTTCGTTTTCATTAGCTTCTATTATCATAACTTTGATACTTTCGGGAACATTGGGGACAATGTTCGGTTTAAGTGTAGGGAGGAAAATAAAGCGGAACTTTGAAACTATGCTTATCCTTGACTATTTGCTTTGTCCAATTGTATTTGTGTAATAAACCATAAGAAAATGTCGGTTAGGGTAATTTTAGCACCAAATTTAAAATTTTCATGACATATAGGAGTGGGCCATTAGTCTTAACAAAAGCGTCTCACGGATAGGAAGTTGCATGACTAGCACAAAAACCCTTTACCACCCAAATTCCACCCAAAATGTGAGGATCACCCTTAGATTAGTAGGAATTAAAGCATTCATCTTTAATGCTTAGAGTGTGAACCGGTAGTATATTAGATTCTAGAACTTGTTTTGTGATGCATTTCGAGATCGCTAGTAAGACTACACTTGTGTAGTTAGGAATAACTAAATGATAAGAGGCATTAGGATAACCCTTGTTTGATACCCGTAATATAATTACTTCTTCCACATCGGTTGAGTAATTCCTCACACCCTTGCGTTGTACTTATCTTTAGTACACGATACCCTAGTTAACCCCTCGAGCCTATCCTTTTGCGGTTCTCGTGATGTTTCGCTTTTCAGGAATATCAATGAAGAGCATTGTTTACACCTCACCCCAAATATACACCCAAATCGCCTTAGCCTACCACAGTATGCACTCACTTTTAGTGCATTATTATTATCACCCCAAACCCTTAGTTCAATTATCTAGTTGCTTGCATGAGTTGCTAAGTCGAGTCATATCCTTTGTACACGTTTTGGGATGATTGGGACTCATGGGAAAAATTTTAAGTTTATAAAATGATTGGAAGGAGCGTTAAATTCCCTAATTTAGTAATAACATACCCCAAGTGTTTTGATCTTTTCAATTCGGGTCAAATTAGTGTTAGAGTAATAAAAACTCAAGTGTAGGGATGTGCTTATAAATCCTATCATTTTGATGTTACCGTAGAGGATGGTAGAGTAAAAGTGTATGAAAAAAAATCGAAAAAAAAAAAAAGAAAAAGAAAAAATAGATAGAAAAAAAAAAAAAAAAAAATGTATGGGCTACCATCCTACATCTATCCTTTAAATTTATATTTGTTTGTTTGAGTTATCTAGAGTTTAGAGTGTCGAGTCTTGGCTTATAGCGCCATTCTTTGTATGCTTGTAACAAAAAGATTTTTGACTTGCCACCACTAAATAGCCTATCCCACCAAACCCTTTGTTTCCCTACCGTAAGCCTACCATTACAACCCTTTAAAGACCTCTTTGATAGTATTTCCTAGGTGCTTACGCCAAAGCGATGGAGGTTTGATCTATTCTCAAGCCTATGGTAATCTATGTACTAGGACCGGTTAATGAGTGTTTAATCTTCAATTTCCAACTTGTTATATTGCATATACACCCGAGAGAGATGTGAGTATCCAAACACCCCATGTGAGGTGCTAGTATGTAATTCCGTGCTTGTTATGACTTTCTTGGGGCTTATATGTGTTGTGGTGTTTTAAACCAATGCTTCATGATCCCTAACTTATAAATTAATTGGCTAAAAGCACATTTGCTTGAGGACAAGCAAATACCAAGTGTAGGAATATTTGATAAGGTTTTAAAATGTACCTTTTGAGGGTCGTTTAAGCCCTTATTTGATCACTTTGTATCCGTTATTACTTAATATCGTTCCTTTTCACTTTTAGGTCTCTTGAAGGCAAATTGTTTGTAATGGCACTTATTTGGATGAAAAGGCGCGGATATCTGAAGAAAATGGCCAAAGTCAAGAATCGAGACACTCAAGTCGCTTAAAATACAAGGGGCGGCGTCACTCGCTAAATCTATGACGCCATCGAAGGATTTTGTGACGAGACGAAGCCAAATCTCTTATTTTCAAGTGACGATGTCGGGCATTAAAAGAGTAGGTCGTCGCAACTCGGGCGGCCTAGATTCGATCCGACGCGCCGAAAGTCGAAGAGACGGCGTCACAAGCACAAGGTGGCCGCCGCAAGACTAACGTGGCCAAGGCGAAACCCTAATGATGGTGATCCGACCGTCACAAAACATAAGGTGGCGCCGTCGCATGTGTAATCTTATATAGAATCCGAATTTTTAGTATTTGTGTGTAGTCTTTTGAGTAAAACCTAAACCGAACCAAGGCTGTCTTGTACAAGATTTTAGGGTTCCAAACCCTATCTTACATCAAGATAAGTGTTTTACTTCATTAATTCGATTATGTCTTTGATTATTTGTGTGTATGCTTGCATGTTCTCCATGTCCCGCTAATTTACTTATGTGTTTGCTTAGGAATATGAAACTTAATTATTTAATATTGATTGGTTGTCTCTTATCTTAATTGTTAATGATCTAGTAATGCGATAGGTCATTCGTTGTGTACTAATGCTTGATTAATCTTTGTGAACCTTAGGTTATAGCACTTAGAGTGGTTGTAAGCTAAACCTTCCAAAGAGGCCTTAGAGTTAGAGTTTATGATCCCTAGTGGTTTTTGTAGGCGAGACCCTTTGGTAACTTCAAAGAGTTGAGGATAAGCATACCCTACGACTTTAGACACACAACGCAATTAAGAATAAGGACGTGACAATTCAACCATCAATAGGAGATAATTAAGGAGTAGTAAAACCTAAGTAAACATATCTTTAAACTATCATCGAGCACACAATAATTAGACATAGACTACATACACCTTAGATTAGATAATTAGATAAGTAGAGTAATCGGTAGCAATACCAACCCCAATCGAAACCCCGAGATTCGTACTTTTCCATTTCCTAAAAAACATAAAAAAAATAAAAAAATAATCTTCCTCAACCCCAACCTTAGCGTAGTAACTTCTCACTAGCATTCCTATTCCCCTAGAGAACGATATCAATACTCGTGGCTTACCCTAATACTACACTACAACGATTAGGTTCACTGCCTAGGGTGTTATAAAACTTGCTCGAAGAAAAGGAAGTTCCTTTGACCCCGAACGACGCGTGTAGCGTTATCAATTAGTTATAAATTAGTGTAAGTAACACCGTAGAAAAAGGACGGGTCTTTACCCACTGTATGCCCGATCCACAGCCCGAAGGAGGGCATATGAAAGTTGTATAAATAGCCCTCTCCTCACAAGGGAGAGGGTTGGATGTTCATTTGAAATCTAACCTTCCATATTTCCTTTATCTCTCTAGCATCCCATTCTCTCTTGTTTCTCTCTCTAGAACTAACGTCCCATACACTAATCTCATTGTGTGTTATGATATTCAATAATCTTACACATCAGCAGTGACTCTAAACCATTAGCAATTTTACAAAGCCATCAATAACCCAACCGAACAACATGAATCAGCGCCCCATAAAACATCAGCAAACCAGCCCAACACGTTCAAGGGTAATTATGTTAGACCCGTTACAAATTGAAAACCACATAGCATTGTTCAAACCCAAACACGTTGTTATTACATAAGATTATAGATCAAAGCTTAACGAGTACTTCCGCGAGTTCGTGTTAAGCTTACCTATTTAACAATAATTGCTTAACAGTATAGACATAATGAAATATAAGTGTCTGGTGAGGGATGATTGAAAGTTGCCAAAAACTTTTATATAATAAAACAAAAGTCTTAGTGGCAATTTTTTATTTAAAAAAATTAATTCATACTTTATTTGATAATGTTTTATTTATTTATTATTATTTTTATTTTAAAATATTTGCTAAAAAAACTCAAATACTCCGGATTTGGCAATAGTTAAAAAAACGTTAATATATAGTCAACAAAAAATAAACATAAAAGTTTAAGCACGAAAGTATAAAGAAAAAATCTTAAGAAAAGCAGGGAGTGATTTTAAAAATATTTGTGTACAATGTAAAGAAATAAATTAAGTAATCAATTTCTAAAAAGCACAATATATAAAAACCCGTGTCTGCGAATATTATTACTTGGTATTTGATAGAAAATTCCACGAAAAGAAACTTCACAATTTTGTGATGAACAAGTCAACAAACGTATAAAAAGGACACTGGTCTTAGGCCTTGAGTTCTCTCGGGTTCCAACAAATAAAATAAATTGGATTTATGTTTGTTTTTTTTAATAGTGTTTCAATTAACAAGATCGAAGGAAACGAGAAAAAGCGAATTTGTCTATTTGATGTTGTGCGTTGTTGCGGAGCTATTTGAATTCAGTGTATGCTTTTTTTTAGTGAACCCAGTGGACCCAAACTATGTGAACCTAGTGGAATTCAATATATGCGGTTTTTTAAGTGTACATTAAATGCTTACCTAATGGACTCAAGCTCACAATCACAATTTGGTATGAGCCAATCTAGTCATCTCACAAGTATAATGAATATGCCGAATATATATTTGACAATTGATAAATAAAGTTTATTATATAAAATTTGTAAAAAGTAAAAGTTTAGAGTAGCTTTTGTGGCATGTTATATAATTTGAACGGGTGTTTTGAATTTTTATCATTAAATTTATCTTTCAGTAAACTTCAGGTAATTTTTAAAAGTTATTAGAATTTATTTTTTATTATTTTTCTATTTTTTTTCTTCTTTTTCAAAATAGATGTATCTAGGTTAAATATTTTATATAAAATTGTACTTAAGTCAAAGCATCGCAACAATGAGGTATTTTGTTCGCAACATGAATGCAACGGTATATATTTTATTTTATTTTTATAAAAAAATCGGTAAATAACCATTAGATATGTGATAAATAAAATATGTTATTTAAAAATATTGTAAATAGTTAAAAGTATATGATAGTTATCATAAAATTTTTATTATATCTATTTTAAACAAACTTTAAGGTAGTTTTTAAAGTTATTAAGTAGATTAAAAAATTCTTTTCTTTTCAAAAATATATATTACACTTTAATATTTTTTTATAAAATTATTCGTATGTCAAAAGTGTATCGATATTAGGCTTGTTTTGTTCGTAATTGAAAGATCTTTTTAGTAGTATATAATTTGTTAGATATTCGATAAATAAAATTTGTCATATAAACAAATCATAAATAGCAAAAAGTTCAGTTGCCTTTTGAATTATTAAACAACTTAACGTTGTTTTTCGGCTTTGTTAAACGACGTCATTTTGATCGACTGTCTGCTTTCCTTGCGTTTGAATTATTAAGCGACGTTAACCAAAGGACTCAAGTTTGAATTTTATTCATCATACATAAAGTTGATTGTTTGAAGTACTCCACTAATTAATGTAACTAGGATGATATCGCCATACACATGGAAAGTACATAACAAATAAAGATGAAATTGTTCATTAGTACATTGTGTTGGAATTTTATACTCATAACAATTATACATAAAACAAATAACATCATCAAAGCGGCGGGAAGACAATATGAATAATATATGTAATTAATTAACCAAACAAGAAAGTGCGTCGCTTTAAAGCGATTCAAGTAATTAAACGATGATGTGATCAAGTAACAAAACCCAAAACCCTAAATTGGGGTTTATACAAAATCGTCCAACCCAAAAAATCGACCACCAAGGAATACAAGCTCAGTGTGCTTGCTCTTCGTTCTTGTACACACGCATTAATAGCGATTTGATGTGGAGAAGCTAGTTCCTTGAATCACAAATAAACCAAACACTTGTGTCTTTGAGTTAGACAAAATCGAAATCCCTTGGGGTTGGGAGTTTCGACCGCCACACAAAGAGGGAGGAGAAGGAGAAGAAATTAGGTTATTGGTGATCCAAGATTAGGTTATGAATGAATACAATGAATTGTATTTATAGGTAACTTAACTTGGTGACCAAGTTTGAGTGGGTTTGGGTTTGGGAACCTCCACCGATCGGCCAAAGTATCCCAAAGGGATTCTAGAACTTTCCGACTTGTAATTTCATCTCTAGTCCTTCTAGTTAATATTTAACGACCGCTAACCAAACCTCGTTAATTATTTAACTATCGTTATGTTTTATTTAGTGATTAATAATTAATAACAATAACGTTTTATTTATATTAATTATGTACATCAATTCTCATACGTAATGTGTGCAATCCAAGTCTCGAGTTCGAATCCGGACATACTATTATTTAAATATCCATTAAAACCTTTCAACTCCCACTGGATATTACTAAATATAGTAATGACATTGGTTAGTCTAGCTTTCACGCATAACGCCCCGGATCGAATCGAGCATGGTCTCTGGAAAACCATTTAATGATTCATCATTTTACTTATCCTTTTGTTACTAATACTACATTAACTATGAATATGGATCAAGTCATTTCATAAGTTAATATTCTGCTTTCTCATTGTATATGATTGAACAAGATTACCAAATCATCCGAACGTATTCCGGATAGATCTTGGGTATGGCCATACAAACATCTTGTCAACCCTACGAGGGGCCCAAATATAGTATTGTGCTTTGAAACAAATTCAAATGAACAAATTCTCTTGACTACAAACATAACTCATGAATTTTGCAACACTTGAAAATAGCCCTTATAACTACCGATTCACGGATAGCGTTAGACTATCTTACACAAATGCACTACATTCATATCGCTTATCCGGTATCTCAAGTCCGAGGATAAACACTTCATGATATACTTAATGATAAAATCCAAAAATATCATCATGTAAAGTTGGGATGAGTCCTATATTCAATTCATTGAATATCATGTGAATCTGGTATGTCCCACGCATCAATATACTTTAAAAGTATATTCTACCAAAACTCAGATTTGTCTTAATTCAATGACATTCCCACATCATTGATTGACAACGGACTATTTAGAATAATATAAGTTACTCACGGATTAAACATGCAAATATAGGATATAATATTAAGAAAATGAAAAATAAACATAAACATAAACAACTATTTTATTTCATTAAAGTAATATTTGTTCATAACATCCTTTATCCAAAAACTAATCACGATGCCGCATGAAACTACTAGCTAAACGAAGTCCTATCCCATCGGCATGGTCGAAAGTTTATCTTTTGGCAAAGGCTTAAGTAAAGGGATCGACTAGATTTTCATCTGTATGAACTTTGAGTAGATTGATTTCACCTATGTCGACTTGTTCTCGAACATAGTGATATCGACGAGGAAAATGTCCGCGCCTTCATGACTCAGGGCTCATTGGCAAATGTTATTGCGCAGAGTTGTCACAATACACATTTAAAGGTAATTCAATTGAGGGCATTACTCCGAGTCCCAAATAAATTTCCTAATCCAACGACTTCCATCGTAGCTTCAAGCGACTATGTACTCATCAGAATAGACATCGCAACTGTTGTTTGCTTCTTGCTCTTCCAACAATCGCTCCTCCATTAATGACAAAGACATAACCCGTCGAGACTTCAGATCATCTTTATCGGTTTGGAATGACGATCGCAAAAACTCAGTAACATCAAGTTACGCATCCGATTTCCTCCATACACTAGAAACATTTCTTTAGTAGCCTTAGATACTTAAGAATGTTCTTAACAACTGCCGTGTTTCACACTGGTTCTATTGATACCGACGGTAATGTTACGTGCAAACGCCACATCGGGCCTTGTACATCTCACGGCATACATGATAGATCCTCACACCAAGCATAAGGAACTTTCTCATGTATTCCACCTCGGCCAGTGTTGACGCGCATAGTTTATTACTTAAGCCATGTTCAACTTGCATCGGCAAATATCCCTTCTTGGAATTTTGCATACTAAATCTCTTGAAGATTTTATCAATGTAAGCACTTTGGCTTAGTCCATTAACCGCCTTGATCTATCTCTATAGATCTTGATTCCCGAATAAATCTTGCTTCCCTAAGTCCTTCATAGAAAAGCACTCTCAAGATAAGACTTTACATCTTGCATACTTGGAATGTCTTTTCCCATGATCAATATATCATCGACATATAAGACAAGGAAAATAACATTACTCCCACTAGCTTTGTGATACACATGGCTCATCAAGATTTTGAGTAAAACCAAATTTCTTGATTTCTTCATCAAACTTCTTGTTCCATTGCCTTGATGCTTGCTTCAATCCATAAATGGATCTTTGAAGTTTGCATACACGCTCGAAACTTTGGATTCACAAACCCTTCAGTGCGCCATATAGATGTCCTCATCTAGGCGGCCGCTTAAGAAGGCGCTTTGACATCCATTGCCATATCTCATAGTCATAGTGCGCACTATGGCTATAAGAATCCTAATAGCTCTAATGTCCGCTCACAGGAGAAAATGTCTCCTCGTAGTCTATCCCATAGGTTTGAGTAAAACCTTGAGCTACAAGACGAGCTTTATAGGTATGTGCATTGCCATCCATGTCGGTCTTTATCTTAAAGAGCCACTTACTTCCAACTACCTTAGCATTTGGAGGTAAGTCAACCTCTATCCGAACTTCGTTATCTTTCATGGATTGCATTTCCCATTCATTGCAACTCGCCATTTTCCTTTTCGTGACTCATCATGGCGACTTTATAGTTAGCGAGTTCACCAAGATCCCCAACATATTTTCCTCGGCTTCTACGTTGAGACATAGGCGCCAGTGCACGCCGTAGTCCTTGAAGATCTACGAATGGGAACCACTTCAATCTCGGTGGAACGCCCGGACTTTCGGGTTCTACTTGAGGTTGGCTAGTGTTCTCGAGAAGGTGTTGTATCTTCTTGATCATCTTCCGGATCATATACTCTCACCGAATTCATGAGATATGAGATCCTTTTCAAGAAAGTCTCCATACCTAGCAACAATTACTTTGTTTTCGGTGGAAAGTAGAAGTAGTAACCCATCGTTTCCTTTGGGTATCCTACGAAGACACACTTAATGATCTTTGTTGCGACTATCGCCAGAGTCACGCTTAACAAACGCCTACAACCCCGCACCTTTAAGTAAGACAAGTTGGGAGGTTTCCATACCACACTTCATAAGGAGTCTTATCAACCTTCTTAGTTGGAACCATATTCAATATCACGAACAATAGTTTCAAAGCATAATCCCAAAGGATAAGGGAAGAGTAGTAAGATTAAACATCGATCGCACCATGTCTAGCAATGTACGATTCCTTCTCTCGGATACACCATTTTGTTGTGGAGTATAAGGAGATGTGAGTTCTTTGGACAATACCACACTCGACTAGATAATCTTTAAACTCTTGGTTTAAATATTCACCACCTCTATCGGATCGAAGAGCTTTAATCTTCTTTCCTAGTTGCGTTCTACTTCACTCTTAAAATCCTTAAATGTTTCAAAGACTTCATGTTTATGTTTAAGTAAATAAACATAACCATAACGACCAAATCATCAAGAAGGTTAAGTAGCTAGCACCCTTTCTTGACACATGTCTTAGTGGTCCACATACGTCGGTATGTATCACACCAAAGATCGAAGCCCTTTCTAAACTATTTGCAAAAGGTTTCTTGGTCATCTTCCCGGATATGCAAGATTAGCATTTATCAAATGATTCATCATTGATGTCTTGCAAAAGCCCATCGTGTTGCGTACCGTTGCATGCGTTTCTTGCCTATATGAGCAAGTCTACAATGCCAAAGAAATGAAGAATCCAAATCACTTTTGATTCTTTTATTATTGATGCTAAAGATGTAATTATTTTTATCAACAACATTATCATGCAAATCAATTTCAAACACACCATTTATCGGAATAACATTAAAGTAAAAACATCATTTAAAGAAATAGAAATTCCATAATCGGTAAATGTATGAATGAAACCAATATCTTTTAACAAGGAAATGTAAACGACACCCCTAACAATGGAAGGTGCGTAATGACAATCGTTTAATGACAGATTAAAACCCGAAGGTAAACTAAATCAAACGTGCCTATAGCTTCAACGATTGCATGTGCTCCATTACCCACGTGTAGGTATTGTTGTCCATAGGCAAGCTTCCTTGCTCCTCTAAGTCCTGCGATGTATTACATATGTGAATACCACATCCGATATCATATACCCAGAATTTATTTTATGAGGAAAAGCAAATAATTCTATCATCAAAGAGTACACAATGCGGCCATAGTGCCGATTTTTTATACCTCTTATTCCAACTCATCAAGGTGCAGTGGACAATTCCTCTTCCAAAGTCCAACTGCGGTCGCAGTTGATGACAAGCTGATCCTTCTTGATTCTCACGCTGTTTGGGAGGGTACTTGGGTTCTTGCCGATAAGTCATAACTTGTTTTCCTTATCGACTTTACCCTTACCTTTCCCTTTCTTGTTCGCTAGCGGCTTATTAGGCTTAGAATTTCTACCCTTCCGATGGTCAAACCGCAGTGTAGAAGCCTTCTTGGGCAAACCTTTTCGTAATCAATGAGCATTGCATGTACCTCATCGACTGCCTTCCCGTGCAATGCATATTATAATTCGCACGAAACCATCAAATTCCTTGTTAAGGGATCATTGATCGTGCCAATTTGTATGTCATTAGGGTAGACATAGTTCAAACGCCCCAACCGGTCCATGTAACTCATCATTTCAGACGGTGGGCGCTTGTGTTTCCCTTCTCCTTGCTTGCAACTATGAAGAGCATCAATCAAGTCATACTGACTCTACAAACAGGCTTTTCAAACAACCTTTGCAATTCTTCCAAAGATGAGATTAGGAAGTAATTCTCAAATTACTTTTGCAAGCTTGAGTTCATACTCCCGAGCATAATGCAAAGCGACCTCATTATACTTGTCATACTCAGTTGCCATGCGGCTCGTGCCCGGTGCTAGAGCATCACCGCGAGTTCGGAGGACTAGGCGTAGTCAAATAATTGAGTCTTTTGGCAACCCTCAAGACAATTACGAGTTCGATACCAATCATTGAAATTCGCGCTACAATAATTTCTCTCGATCAAACATAGATTTGAGCAGCGAGGCTAGTCACGATGATTCACTTGAGCCATTTCTCTGAAATAAAAGTTCAAAAGTTAGTACTTTCGATAAGAAAACATTCAAGAAAATAAAATACCCTTTGGTCAATATTCATATTAACCATAGTATTTTCCTTGAATATTGGATCCTCATTATCATAGTTCCACCACATCGGTTGATGCGCTAGTGGTGAAAGTATAGAATAGTGTCGTTGAAAAGCGATAATTGACAAACAAGTTTTCAATTCCAAAAATTATGGGATTTACAATTTTGCCAAAACAATTAATGCAAAACGTAAGCATGTTTTATCCCATCTTATGCCTTAAGTTATAGGTCTCACTAACTAACTTAATTAAGTTGTCTAATTTAGAAACCGCAAATCATAAAGGCGAGGTCTCACACAACAAAATAATTCCCTCGTTATTGTAATCTAGATCAAGGTCTCACATAACTAAATTACAATTTCAAGTGTTTCATATCATTAGATGGCATAAACTTAAATTTAAAGGGTACAATTTTTGATGTGTAATCAAAACTTATGTATAAAGAAGCATGCATACAACTTTATAACATAAAATTTTCAAAAACTTACTTAAAGATTTTAATTGCTAAGATTGAATTCTACAAAGTTTTAATCGATCGTTGAGAAACTTACAACTTTGCACTAAGATGCTTCGTACATAGAAAGGTTATACTAGGTAGCTCGATCGAACGCATTGCGAGGCGAGAGGACCGTAAGTGTACTGAAGCATAACCTTAGACATCCATTCGGTGAGACTATGCTCACTTCTTAAATACCCTTTATAGTTTGTTCTAGTGGGTGAGCCGTTCTAACCATTTAGTACACAGTCGCATCGTCGATTAAAAGTTCAAGAATAATTCTTAGATAACAAATCAATTTTGTAACACCCCAATTCGGATATGCGGTGAATTCAAACGGGTATTACTTGATGGCACAACATCATAATAATAGAAAACGATCTCTAAAGGAGTCGCTTTAAAAACTTTATCATTCAAATATATCGAGTTTACAAAATAGGTCCCGCTTGGTTCCATTGATTACAAAAGACATCAATATAAAGTTTTTGATGCTTTGTGAATGATAAATTATTTATGTATAGCCTTCTTGATCTTGCCCTTCCGTGCCAGCTTCCGACTTTATGGACCTGAAATACATGCTTAAAACTGTCAACACAAAGGTTGAGTGAAATTCATAGAGTTTGTTTGATGGTTGAACACATTAGGTTGGTAGTGTGAGTTAATTTGACTCACACCAAGGTTTTGAAAACAAAACAGTTATTATTAGACTAAGCATCATGCAATCAAGGCGTTAACGTGTTCCAAATTTTATTGGAGAAATTGTTGGTACGTGCCCTAGTAGGTAAAATTGCCATTTTTACCTAATGTTACTCAAATATAGTGCGTTTGTTTGCCTTTAATGGGGCCAACACAAACGGGATTCGTCAATCCCAATAGATCTACTCACAATATTCGCGCCCACTCTCACATAGTGATTAATGATTCATGATTTAGGGACTTATGTTTGGCAAATCACGGTAACTTAGTGCTAATAAAACAATCGAGATAAGCATACAGTTTGAAAGAAATGTGTTCGGTTTAAAATAAAGCATGTATCTCCCCAAGGGTTTGTAAAACAATTAAGTAATAGAAAGTGGGGCTATGAACTCACCGAGAGTTGA